>CM061265.1:1800000-2244888 GCA_030848825.1 Tadarida brasiliensis
ATCTGTGCCCTCACTCAAAACGATATTAAGAAAACTGTAGCCTTTTCAACCTCAAGCCAACTAGGCTTTATAATAGTTACAATCGGAATTAACCAGCCACATCTAGCCTTTCTTCATATCTGCACTCACGCATTCTTTAAAGCCATATTATTTATATGCTCTGGATCTATTATTCACAGCCTAGGAGATGAACAAGACATCTGAAAAATAGGAGACCTATTCAAAACACTACCATGTACCACCAGGGCATAAATTATTGGAATTTTAGCCCTAACAGGAATACTATTCTGAACAGGATTCTACTCAAAAGATCTAATCATCAAAACCACCCATATGTTGTATACCACTGCCTGAGCCCTAAAAATCACTCTTGTAGCCACATCCCTAACAGCTGTTTACAGCACCGGACTTATTTTCTTCATACTATTAGGTCAACCATGCTTCCCCACTCTCATATTAATTCATGAAAACAACGCTTTACTTCTTAATTCCATCAAATGTCTCTTAATTGGAAGCATTTTCACAGGATTCCTACTAAATAACAATATTACTCCCACAATTCTTCCACAAATAACTATACCTGCATACCTAAAATTAACAGCCCTAATTGTCACAATCATAGGATTCATTATAGCCCAAGAACTCAACATAACTACATATAACTTTCTGACCTCTCAGTCAATGTTAATTCTGACTATTAGTAGCAGAATTGGAGTTCAACCAGTAGAACACCCATATGTTATTATTGGTCAATTAACATCTATCTTATATTTCTCTATTATCTTAG
Organism: Tadarida brasiliensis; assembly: GCA_030848825.1. Lineage (NCBI taxonomy): Eukaryota > Metazoa > Chordata > Mammalia > Chiroptera > Molossidae > Tadarida > Tadarida brasiliensis. The sequence continues at coordinate 1,800,788 of CM061265.1, forward strand.
TGCTCATACCCCTAACAAGCCTTATAGAAAATCAACTACTAAAGTGAAGAGTCTCCGTAGTATATTTATTACCCTGGTCTTATAAGCAGGAAAAGGAGAACAATGATTCTTCCAAAGACTTCAAGAAAGAAGCTTACACCTCACCATCAGTGCACAAAGCTGAAACTCTAATTAAACTATTTCTTGATAACCAAATGCCACTTATCTTATAATTGGCTATGTCTAATGTGCCTTTTCAGTATTGAATTAACCACTAAAACCCCCAATTACTAGCTATGTATGATAATGCATAACACATTATATGTATAACTGTACATTAAATTGTATGGCACATCAATATAAGCAAGTACATTATACTATTTACATTACATTATACATTAACTTAAAAATCCACAATAAATTTAAGAAGCACATGAATATTTAAAAGTACATACCATCATTAGTATTACATAAAACATCTTATTATTGTTTGTTCATAGATCATTATAAAGTCAGAAATCGTGCTTGTCAACACTGATAATCACCAAAATATGGGAAGTCTCTTAATGTACCAACCTCCATGAAATCAGCAACCCATCCAATATGTGTCACCCTTCTCACCCCAGGTCCATTTAACTTGGGGGTTCCTAACTTGGGTCATAAACAACATCTGGTTCTTACTTCAGGACCATCAAAAGCGTGATAACCCATTTGTTCCCCTTAAATAAGACATATCGATGGAATCAGGAGTAATTAGCCCATGCAGTGGCACAACTGTGAAGCCATGCCCTCAGTATTTTTAATTTTGAGGTATGCCTCGACTCAGCTATGGCCGTCAAAAGCGCTAACTCTGTGCATATTAATGTTGGTGAGCCTCAAATATACACCCTTCCCCCCATAATGAGCGAGGAGGGATGTCAAGTTAAAGGTCCAGGACAAAACTTGAAAGTATTTTTTTTATTAATTTATTTTTGTTACAGATGTTTCTCCTTTCCCCCCCATTGTCACCCTCCTCCCCCTCTCTCCCTGCCCTGTCCCCAGTTTTGTTGTCCATGTCCATTGGTTATGAGTACATGCGTATAATTTCTGTGGTTCATCGCTCCCACTCCCCCACCGCCTCTTCTGGCAATTGTCAGTCTGTACCCTACTTCCACATCTCGGGGACTACCCTGTTTCTCAGACTGTTATGTTCATTATAGTCCACAAATAAGTGAGATCATGTGATATTTGTCTTTCTCTGCTTGGCTTGTTTTACTTAGGATAATACTCTCGAGGTCCCTCCATGTTGTCTCAAAGGATAAGAAATCTTTCTTTCTTACAGCTGCATAGTACTCCATTGTGTATATGTACCACAGCTTTTTTATCCATTCATCCACTGATGGACACTTGGACTGTTTCCAGATCTTAGCTATTCTAATAGCGCTGCTATGAACAGGGGGTACATATATTGTTTCTGATTGGTGTTTCAGGCTTCTTAGGGTATATTCTTAGGAGTGGGATCACTGGGTCATATGGTAGTTCAATTTTTAATTTTTTTGAGGTAACACCATAGTGTTTTCCATAGTGGCTGCACCAGTCTGCATTCCCACCAGCAGTGTACTAGAGTCCAATTTTCTCCACACCCTCACCAATACTTGTTGTTTGATGCTTTGTTCATGGCGGCTATTCTAACATGTGTGAGGTGATACCTCATTGTTGTTTTAATTTGCATCTCTCTGATGATTAGTGAAGTTGAGCATTTCTTCATATATCTCTTAGCCATTATTATGTCCTGTTTGGAGAGGTATCTATTTAGTTCCTCTGCCCATTTTTTAATTGGGTTCTTTGTCTTCCTTTTGATGAGTTGTATGAGCACTCTATATATTTTGGAAATTAATCCCTTATCTGATATATCATTGGCAATTATGCTCTCCTATACAGTAGGTTGCCTTTCTGCTTTGATGGTTGTTTCTTTTGCTGTGCAGAAGCTTTTGAGTTTGATGTAGTCCCATGTCTTTATTTTTTCCTTTGTTTCTGTTGCCTGAGGTGATATATCAGTGAAAATTCTGCTGCGTATGATGTCTGAAATTTTGTTGCCTACATTTTCTTTTAGGTTTTTTATGGATTCATGAGTCACATTTAAGTTTTTTATCCATTTTGAGTTAATTCTTGTGTATGGTGTAAGATGATGGTCTAATTTCATTTTTTTGCATGTAGCTGTCCAATTTTCCCAACGCCATTTATTAAAGAGGCAGTCTTTACTCCATTGTATACTCTTGCCACCTTTGTAGAATACTAATTGAGCATAATGTTTTGGATCAATTTCTGGGTTCTCAGTTCTATTCCATTGATGTATTTTCCTGCTCTTGTGCCGGTACCAGGCTGTTTTGATTACAGTAGCTTTGAAGTATAACCTGATATTCAGTATTGTGATCCCGCCTACTTTGTTCTTCTTTTTCAAGATTGCTGTAGCTATTCGGGGTGTTTTTTGATTCCATATGAACTTCTGAAGCATTTCTTCCAGTTCTGTAAAATATGTCATTGGTAATTTGATGGGGATTGCATTGAATTTATAGATTGCTTTGGGTTGTATGGACATTTTAATGATGTTAATTCTTCCAATCCATGAACAAGGTATGTGCCTCCACTTTTTTATATCTTCCTCTATTTCTTTTTTCAATGTCCTGTAGTTTTTTGCAAATGGATACTACTTCTTTGGTTAAGTTTATTCCTAGGTATCTTAATTTTTTGCCGTGAAGGTAAATGAGATTGTTTTTTTATTTTCTCTTTCTGTGAGTTCATCATTGGTGTATAAGAATGCCGTTGATTTCTTGACGATAATTTTGTATCCTGCTACTTTGCCAAATTCATTTATTAAGTCTAGTAGATTTTTGATGGAGTCTTTAGAGTTTTCTATGTATAATATCATGTCATCTGTGAATAATGACAGTTTCACTTCCTCCTTACCGATTTGGATTCCTTTTATTTTTTCTTCATGTCTGATTGCTGTGGCTAAAACTTCCAGTACTATGTTAAATAAGAGTGGTGAAAGTGGGCATCCTTGTCTTGTTTCTGTTCTTAAGGGAAATGTTTTTAGTTTTTGCCCATTGAGTATGATGTTGGCTGTAGGTCTTCCATATATGGCCTTTATTATACAAAGATATGATCCCTCTATTTCCAAATTGCTGAGTGCTTTTATTAGTAGTGGGTGCTGGATTTTGTCAATGCTTTTTCAGCATCTATTGATATGATCATGGGGTTTTTATCTTTCATTTGGTTTATGTGATGTACCACATTTATTGATTTGCAAATATTGTACCAGCCTTGCATCCCTGGGATGAATCCCACTTGGTCATGGTGAATAATTTTTTTGATGTATTGCTAGATCCGATTTGCTAGTATTTTGTTAAGGATTTTGGCATCTTTGTTCATCAGGGATATTGGCCTGTAGTTTTCTTTCTTTGTAGTGTCTTTTCTGGTATTGGAATTTGATTATGCTGGCCTCATAAAACGAGTTTGGAAGTCTTCCTTCTTCTTGAATTATTTGGAATAGTTTGAGGAGAGTGGGTGTTAGTTCTTCCTTGAATATTCGGTAACACTCCCCCGTGAAGCCATCCGGGCCTGGGCTTTTGTTTGCTGGGAGAGTCTTAATTACATTTTCTTTTTAAATTTTATTGTTGAATGTATTACAGATGTTCCTCATTTTTCCCCCATTGACCCCCTCCTCCCCATTTCCGCCCCCCTCTTGCTTTTCCCCACACTGTTGTCTGTGTCTATTAGTTATGCATATATACATATAAGTTCTTTGGTTTATTTCTTCCCACCCCCCAACCCCCCTTCCCTTTGAGGTTTGTCAGTCTAACAACCAATTTATACTTCTTAATCCCTTCACCTTTTTCACCCCTCCCCCCAGCCCCTACCCATCTGGTAACCAACAAAAGTTCTCTGTATCTATGAGAATGTTTCTGTTCTTCTTGTTCATTTTGTTTGTAGATTCAATTGTTGATAGATATGTATTTATTGCCATTTTGTTTGTTCATATTTTTTTATCTTTTTCTTCAAGAAGACCCTTCAACATTTCATATAATAATGGTTTGGTGGTGATGAACTCCTTTAGCTTTTCCTTGTCTGGGAAACTCTTTATATGGCCATCGATTCTAAATGACAGCTTTGCAGGATAGAGTAATCTTGGTTGTAGGTTCTTGCTTTTCATCACTCTAAATATTTCTTGCCACTCCCTTCTGGCCTGCAAAGTTTCTTTTGAGAAATCTGCTGACAGTCTTATGGGAACTCCCTTGTAGGTAACTAACTGCTTTTCTCTTGCTGCTTTTAAGATTCTCTCTTTGTCTTGAACCTTTTGCATTTTGATGATGATGTGTCTTGGTGTGGGCCTCTTGGGGTTCATCTTGTTTGGGACTCTCTGTGCTTCCTGGACTTGTATGTGTGTTTCTTTCACCAAGTTAGGGAAGTTTTCTGCCATTATTGTTTCAAATAGGTTTTCGATTTCTTGTTCTCTCTCTTCTCCTTCTGGCACCCCCAAGATGCGAATGTTGGCACGCTTGAAGTTGTCCCAGAGGCTCCTTACACTATCCTCATTTCTTTGGATTCTTTTTTCTTTTTGCTGTTCTGATTGGGTGTTTTTTGCTTCCTTATATTCCAAATCCATGGTTTGCTTCTTGGATTTACCTACTCTACTATTGAATCTGTGTAAACTATTCTTTATTTCAGTTAGTGCCTCCTTCATTTCTGACTGGTCCTTTTTTATGCTCTTGAGGCCCTCTCTAATTTCACTGAGGTTCTCACTAAGTCCATTGAGCATCCTTATAAGCAGTATTTTGAACTCAGCATCTGTTAGGTTGCTTAACTCCATTTCACTTAGTTCTTTTCCTGGAGTTCTGTTCTGTTCTTTCATTTGGGACCTGTTTCTTTGTCTCCTCATTTTGGCTGCCTCCCTCTGTTTGTTCCTATGTATTACTTAGTGAGAGGTATAGGGCTAGCTGAGACCAGATGCTGCTTGTTTGAATGATTTTAGGAAAAGCTGAAGCAGGCTCCAAGACAGGTTAATCCTATGGTGAAGCAACTGGCAACAGTTTGGGTGGGCCTGGAAGTTGGGTGGGGCGGGGCCTCAGGGAATCACCGGGGCGGGGCCAACAGTGTGAGCCAGGTTGCTGGAGTCCCAGATATGGCGGCGTGTGCCGGCTCAGGAAGGGCTCACCAAAGGAACAAAAGCCTCTGTTAGCACGTCTGTCCAGGAGAAAGCTGCCTCTCCAGCCCTCGCTCCAATGCCAAACAGCTCAGTTCTTCCCCATATGACTCTGGTGCCTTTCAGGCTGCCTCCCCCACGCTGGAGCCTGGAGGGTGGGAGTCCGAGTAAGTCCGAGCGCGGGCCCTTTAAGAGGAGCTGCGGGGGCTCCAGCCGCCTCAGCCTCAGTTCCTGCTGGTTTTTCCAGCCAGAAGTTATGGGGACTTCTCTTCCTGGCACTGGGACCCTGAGCTGGGCCCCTGGTGTGGGACGGGGACCCCTCAGTCCTCAGGGAGGACCTTCCCAGCCGAGGTATCCCAATTTTTATCCGCCACACGTGGGTGTGGGACCAGCCTGTCGCGCCTCCGCCCCTCCTACCAGTCTCAATGCGGCTTCTTCTTTAATTTCGTAGTTGTAGGACTTCCATTCAGCTTGATTTCAGGCGGTTTTGAATGATGGTTGTTCTGTAGTTTAGTTGTAACTTTGATGTGGTTGTGGGAGGACGCGATACCGCGTTTACCTACGCCGCCATCTTGACCGGAAGTCTTAATTACATTTTCAATTTTCTTCATTGTTATTGGCTTGTTCAAGTTTTCTATATCTTTCCAGTTCAGTTTTGGAAGACTACATGTTTCTAGAAATGTGTCCATTTTGCTTATACTGTCGAATTTGTTGCCATATAAATGTTCATAGTATTTGTTAATGATCCTTTGTATTTCTGTGGTGTCAGTTGTTACTTCTCCTCTTTCATTTCTGATTTTCTGTACTTGGGTTCTCTCTCTTTGTTTCTTGGTGTGTCTAGCTAAGGGTCCATCAATCTTGTTTATCTTTTCAAAAAATCAGCTCTTTGTTTCATTGATCCCTTGTATTATTATTATTATTTTTTGTCTGCATGTCATTTATTTCTGCTCTGATCTTTACTATTTCCTTCCTTCTACTTGCTCTACGGTTTTCTTTTTGTTTGCTTTCTAGTTCTTTAAGTTGTGAGGTTAGGTAGTCAATTAGAAATTTTTCCTCTTTCTTGAGGTGGGCCTGTAGTGCTATGAACTTCCCTCTCAGAACGGCTTTTGCTGCATCCCATAGATTTTGTGTTGTTGTGTTTTCATTTTCATTGGTTTCCAGGAAGTTTTTAATTTCCTCCTTGATCTCCTCGGTAACCCATTCATTGTTCAGTAATATGCTATTTAGCCTCATGTCTTCAAATGTCTTTGCATGTTCTTGTTGCAATTGATTTCTAGTTTCATGCCATTGTGATCTGAGAAGATGCTTGATATGATTTCAATCTTCTTGAACTTGTAGAGACTTAGTTTGTGCCCTAACATATGGTCTATCTTTGAGAATGTCCCATGTGTACTTGAGAAGAATGTGAGTTCTGCACTTTGGGGGTGTAATTCTCTGTATGTATCTGTTAAATCCATTTGATCTAGAGCTTCATTTAGAATTTCCTTGTTAATTTTTTGTCTAGATGATCTATTGAATGATGTCAGTGGGGTGTTGAAGTCTCCTGCTATGATTGTGTTGCAGTCGATTTCTCCTTTGAAGTCCTCCAGAAGATTTTTGATATATTTTGGTCCTCTTATATTGGGTGCATATATGTTTACCAAGGTTATATCTTCCTGTTGGATAAACCCTTTCAATATTATGTAGTGGCCTTCTTTGTTTCTAGTTATGGTTTTCAATTTGAAATCTAATTTATCAGATATGAGTATTGCTACCCCAGCTTTTTTTTTTCCTTTCCGTTTGCTTGGAAGATTTTTTTCCATCCCTTTACTTTCAACCTATGTGAGTCTTTTGTTGTGAGGTGGGTCTCTTGTAAACAACATATATGTGAATCATGCTTTCTTATCCCGTCAGCTACTCTGTGTCTTTTTATCGGAGCATTCAATCCATTTACATTTAAGGTGATTATTGATATGTACTTATTTATTGCCATTTTTCTTTAGTGTGGTTCTATTTTCCTTCCTATTTCTTCTACTAATTACAGCAGTCCTTTTAACATTTCTTGCAGTGCTGGTTTGGTGCTAATATATTCCCTTAGCCTTTTTTTGTCTGGGAAGCTCTTTATTTGACCTTGTATTTTGAATGATAGCCTTGCTGGATAGAGTAGTCTTGGATTCAGATCCTTGTTTTTCATGACCTTGATTACTTCATGCCATTCCCTTCTGGCCTGTAGTGTTTCTGTTGAGAAGTCAGATGATAGCCTTGTGGGGGTTTCTTTTTAGGTAACCTGTTGCTTATCTCTTGCTGTCTTTAGGATTCTCTCTTTGTCTTTAATTTTTGGCAGTTTAATTATTATGTGTCTTGGTGTGGTCCTGTTTGGGTTCTTCTTACTTGGGGTTCTCTGTGCTTCTTGAACTTGAGTACCTTCTTCCTTCACCAGGTTAGGAAAGTTTTCTGTCATTATTTCTTCAAATATATTCTCTAACCCTTGCTCATTTTCTTCTTCTTTGGGGACTCCTATGATGCAAATGTTGTTATGTTTCCAGTTGTCCCACAGTTCTCTTAAGCTATCTTCCTGTTTTTTAATTGTTTTTTCCTTTTTGTTTTCTGATTGATTGATTTTTTCTACTCTGTCTTCTAATTCACTGATCCGGTCCTCCACTTCCTCTAATCTGCTGGTCAGTCCTTCCAATGTGTTCTTTATTTCTGCTATCTCATTCTTTATTTCCACTTGGTTGGTTTTCATGGTGTCGATGTCCTTACTCATGCTGTTTAGTTTTCTCAAGATCATGGCTCTGAACTCTACCTCTGATAATTTGCTTAACTGCATTTCATTTATCTCATCTTTGGTAGAATTCTCTTGTTCTTTCATTTGAGATCTGTTTCTTTGTTTCACCATTTTTGCTTTCTCAGTGGGTTTTGGAGCCTGCCAAATTTTCCCTGTGGGTGTTGGTGTTCTGCTATTTGTGGCTCCCTCTACTGGGTTTGGATGAAAGTGGAGGTCCCTCCTTAAGCACCACTGTCAAGTCTCACTTTCCTGGGTAGATTTTCAAGCTCAGGAAAGGTTCAGTTATGCTCTAGCTTTTTGCCTGGAGGCTATTAGCCTCAGTTACTTGAAGAGCCTTAGGATCTTAGTTGAATGAGAAACTCCCTCAGGTGTTTATAGTGTAAGAGGATTTCCCAAGGGTGAGGCCGATGCTGGTTGTTAATGAGCCTCAATTTGCATTTCTTTGCTGCAATGGGAATCTCCGTGGGAAGGGGTGCCACAGCTCTGGGAAAGAGCAAACTTGGCTGTTGTTTTGTGTATCCAGGAAGGAGCAAACTGGCCACCACCGTCCTTTGTGGCCATGGCTCAGCACAAACTCTGAGCGCCCTCCAAATCCCAGGTGTCCCCACAGAGTTCCAGTCCAGTCCACCCTCCCTCTGCCGGAGCCCCTGGTGACTGGCTGTAACTATTTAGCGCTCTGTCCCAGCCCTCTACACTGTGGAGCAGCTCGGGACCTTAACCCCAAGGGCAGATGCCACTGCTGCTCACAGCTAAGGCCGCTGCTTTCCGTGGGCTCCCAGCCCACCATCCTCACGCGCCTCCGCAGATCCTATCAGGCTCATTCAGTGTCCCTGGTTGTATGGTCCTCTCCCACTGCTTTTCTGTTGCTTTTTCCCGACGACTTGTCTTTATTTTAGTTGTAATTCCCGTTTCCTCCCCCCATTTTTTAATTGATTGTTTGTCTTCCTTTTGTTGAGTTGAGTACTCTATATATTTTGAAAATTAACCCCTTATCCAATGTATTGTTGGCAAATATGTTCTCCCAGAGAGTGGATTCCCTTTTCATTTTGGTGCTGGTTTCTTTCACTGAACAGAAGCTTTTAAGTTTGATGTAGTCCCATTCATTATTTTTTTCCTTTGTTTCTTTGCCCTAGGTGATGTATTAGTGAAAATTCCACTACATATGGTGCCTGAGATATTTTTACTACATTTTCTTCTAGGATTTTTATGGTTTCACAGGTTACATTTAAGTCTTCTATCCATTTTGAGTTTATTCTTATGTATGGTATAAGTTGGTGGTCTAGTTCATTTTTTTTGCATGTAGCTGTCCAATTTTCCCAGCAGCATTTACTGAAGAGACTGTCTTTTCTCCATTGCATGCTCTTGCCACCTTTGTCAAATTTTAATACTCTCTTGGGTTGATATCTAGGTTCTCTGTTCTGTTCCATTGATCTATATGTCTGTTCTTGTGCTAGCTAATCAGTCTGTTTTGAATACTGTGGCTTTGTAATATAACCTGGAATCTTGTATTGTGATCCCTCCTACTTTGTTCTTCTTTTTCAAGATTGCTGTGGCTATTCGGGGTCTTTTATGGTTCCATATAAACTTTTGGAGTGTTTGTTCTAGATCTGTGAAATATGCCATTGGTACTTTAATAGGGATTGGATTGGATCTGTGCTTTCATTAGAATGGACATTTTTGATGTTGATTTTTCTGATCCATGAACATGGTATATGTTTCTACTTTTTTATGTCTCCTTCTATTTCTTTTTTCAATGTCCTGTAGTTTTCTGAGAACAGGTCTTTTACCTTTTTGGTTAAGTTTATTCCTAGATATTTTATTTTGTTGTTGTTGCAATAGTAAATGGGATTTTTTGTTTGTTTGTTTCCTTTTCTGAGTGTTCATTATTGGTGTATAAAAATGCCAGTGATTTCTGGATGTTAATTTTGTATTCTGCTACTTTGCCAAATTCATTTATTAAATCAAGTAGATTTTTGGTGGCATCTTTAGGGTGTTCTATGTACAATATCATGTCGTCTGCAAATAATGACAGTTTCACTTCCTCTTTTCCAATTTGGATACCTTTTATTTTTTCTCCATGTTAATTGCTGTGGCTAAGACTTCCAGTACTGTGTAAAATAAGAGTGGCGAGAGTGGGCATCCCTGTCTTGATCCTGTTCTTGATGGAAATGCTTTTAGTTTTTAACCATTGAGTGTGATGTTGGCTGTAGGTTTTTCATATATGGCCTTTATTATGCCCAGATATGATCCCTCTCTTCCCACATTACCGAAAATTTTTATCAGAAATGGGTGCTGGATTTTGTCAAATGCTTTCTCAGTGTCTATTGATATGATCATATGGTTTTTATATTTCATTTTGTTTATGTGGTGGATCACATTTATTGACTTGTGAATATTGTACCAGCCTTGCATCCCTGGGATGAATCCCACTTGGTCATGGTGAATACTTTTTTTTAATGTATTGCTGGATCTGATTTGCTAATATTTTGTTAAGGATTTTGGCATCTATGTTTATCAGGGGTGTTGGCCTGTAGTTTTCTTTCTTTGTAGTGTCTTTATTTGGTTTTGGAATTAGAATTATGCTGGCCTCATAAAAAGAGTTTGGAAGTCTTCCTTATTCTTGAATTTTTTGGAATAGTTTGAAGAGAATAAGTGTTCTTCTTTGAATGTTCGGTAAAACTCCCCCATGAAGCCGTCCTGGCCCAGGCTTTGGTTTGCTGGAAGTTTATTGATTACATCTTCAATTTTCTTTGTTGTTATTGGTTTGTTCACATTTTCTGTTTCTTCCTGGTTCAATTTTGTGAGAATGTGTGAATTTAGAAATTTTTTCGTTTCACCTAGGTTGTCCAATTTATTGGTGTATAATTTTTCATAGTATTTTTTTGTTTTACCATCCTTCGTATTTCCCCTCTTTTGTTTCTGATTTTTTTATTTGGGTCCTCTCTCTTTGTTTCCTGGTGAGTCTGGCTAAGGGTTCATCAATTTTGTTTATCTTTTCAAAAAACTAGATTTTTGGTTCATTGACCTTTGTATTTGAGTATTTAGATTTACAAATTTAGTTTACATGCTTTGAAGAAGTTTGCCTATTAGGTCTATAAATAGTACAGGTATAGGCATTATAGTATAGTATACAGTATATAGTATAGTAAATACAGTGTAGTACATAGAAATATATATAGTACAAGGCATTACTAATTGAGAGAATGCTATATATTGAATTTGCCTATGTGCTATTCTTTTTCTTTCTTGTTACCATCCCCCATTATCTTTTTAACGAATGTCTGGTCCTCTTTTCCAGCCATGAATACTCTAAGAACTAAATAATCTAAAATGTATGGAGGCCTGGCCAATGTGGTTCAGTTGGTTGGAGTGTCTTCTTGTACACCAAAAGGTTTCCGGTTCGATCCCTTGTCAGGGCACATACCCAAATTGCGGGTATCTCTCTCTCCCTTTCTCCCTCTCTCTTAAAAAGTAAATCAGCAAAAACATGTCCTTGGGTGAGAATTAAAAAATAAATAAATTAAATGTCTGGAATAGCTGGCAAGATGAATCTTGTGGGAACCCATTGGTACATGTGCCCCGTTGTGAGGTGGCTTCTTCTGTACACTCTTTGTTGTGGGACTTCTGTTCAGCTTGGCCTCAGGAGGTTCTCAGTGCTGTATGTTTTGTACTGCATTGTAATTTGATGTGGTTGTGGAAGAAAACAGGCACAGCTGTTACTTATTCTACCATCTTGACCAGAACTTTATGTGGTGTTTTTATATACACTTAAAAAAAATTTTTTTTCCGTTATTGATTTTAGAGAGGGAGGAAGGGAAGAGGGAGAGAGATAGAAATATCAATGAGAGAGAACATTGATTGGCTGCCTCCTGCATGCCCCCCACTGGGCATTGGGCCCACAACCTGGGAATGTGCCCTGACCAGGAATCGAACCAGCGACCTCTTAGTGCATGGGTGAATGCTCAGCCACTGAGCTACACCACCCGGGCACTAAGGCTCCCTTTAAACATGGGAGTCTGTAAAGAGTCAATGACAAAGACAGAACTTTGTGGTGACAAGCTTCATATCCTCTCAAATACCTGAACACCTGCAGATATTAGGTATTTTTTCACTCACCCTCAATCTCATTCCTATTTGGTAAATACTAGCTGTTTCTCTGTATCTATGGGGCCTGTGTCCATTTTGCTTCTTCACTTTGTTTTCTTTTTACATTCCACATACACATGAATATAGGATTTGTCTTTCTCTGACTGACTTTTTTCACTTAGCATGACACCCTCTGGAATCAATCCATGTTGTTGCAAATGGCAAGATTTCATTATTTTTTATTGGTGTGATATATATATCACATATCTTTTTTTATCCTCACCCAAAAATAGTTTTTAATTGATTTGAGAGAGAGAGAGAAACATCGATGTGAGAGAGAAACACTGATGGGTTGCCTCCTGCATGTACCCTGACCAGGGGTGGAACCCACAACCTACATATGTGCTTTGACCAGGAATTGGACTCACAACCTTTGGTGTATGGGCTGAACCTCCAACCCACTGAGCAACCCAGCCAGAGTTGTATCACCTCCCCTTTATCCATTCATCTATTGATGGACACCTAGGTGGCTTTCATATCCTGGCCATTGTAAATAATGCTGCAATAAACAAGGTGTGCATATATCTTTTTGAATGAGTGCTTTTGTTTTTTTGGATAAATACTCAGACCTGGAATTGCTGGGTTGGATACTAATTATATTATTAGTTTTCATAGTGGAAATTTACATTCTCACCTACAATGCACGTGAAGTTCTTTTTTCACCACAACTTCACCACAACTTACCTTTTTTAATAATTTTAATCCTAATAGGTATAAGGTATCAGTTTACTATGGGTTTCATTTGCATTTCTCTTATGTTAAGAGAAATGAACCTGCTGATCATTTATACAACTTCTTTGGGAAAAAAATGTCTATTCAGATACTTTGCCCATTTTTGAATCAAAATTTGTTTTTTTGCTATTGTGTTGTGTGAGTTCCGTGTATATTTTGGATATTAGCCATGAATAGGATAGATGGCTTACAAACATTTCCCCCTTCTGTAGACTGCTTTTTATTTTGCTAATAGTGCCACACAGAAGCCATTTACTTGGTGTGATCTCACTGGCTGATGTTCACTCCTCTTGCTTTGGGTGTTAGATACAAAGATCCATTGCCAAGACCAAGTCAAGGACCTTTTCCCATACGATTGATTCTAGGAGATTTGCAGCGTCAGGTCTTACACTTAAGTCTTTAACCAATTTTACGTTCATGTTTATGAGTGGTGTATGGCAGGGCACAGATCTGTCCTTCAGCATCACAGTTCTTTTCTTGGAGGCGGGTGCTTCACAGAACAACACCTCCCAAGCCTTTCCCAGTACCCAGTCCAAAAGGTTTCTGTTGAGGGTGTGCCCATGTTGGTTCTGGATACTATCCCACACTCATTTCCCCTGAACTCAATATACAAGGCCAGCCTTTGCCTCTAACTCTCTCATCCACAGAGTGCAATGAGGTGCTGAGCCCTATTGATCAGGAGCAGCAAGCTCTCCAAGCTGAACATTTCTGCCCAGTTCCCCTGCCCCACTGTCTGCTGATCTTGGCAGTTCCCACAATCCATTCCAGTTCCTCCCATACCCGCTGCTCTTTCTAATGGATAGTTATGATTATGGAATAGCAAATGTGTCCATTGCTCTGCATTGCTTATTGAATTAGGTCCATACTCATCGTCCCTTGATCTTCCTTCTGCCCTCTGACCAGGTCGGGTGCTGGGGTTGGGTGTGCTTGTGGGGAGAGAGAGTCCAGAATCTGGCCTCAGACTCCCAGGTTGCAGTCCACCTGGAAGGGAGACACTGTCTTGAGTGATAAAATGCTCTCCCAGGATCAGTGCGGCTTTTTGTCTGAGGCTGGTCTGCAGTGCGACACCTCACTGGCAGCAAATGGGGCTTGGACGGTGTCTCTGTTAACATTTTTTTCTATAGGCCTCCTACCTCCTTCTTTCCTCTCCCTTCCCTTCTGGAGGGCAAAAAAATGTGTTACACAGAAACATGTATAATATTAATTCCCCAGTGAGTTAAATTTTAAAAATGCATACTATTTTCAAAATGAGTGTCATCAGTTTTATGCTGCCTCAGAGATACTTGTTTAGGAATAAACAGGACCTTAAATCGTGTGTATGACTTGACTTTTTTCTAAATTAACTAATTAATTTATTTTTGTTACAGATGTTTCTTTTTTCCCTTCATTGACACCCTCCTCCCAATCCTGCCCTCCCCCCCTCCCAGCATTATTGTCTATGTCCTTGTTTACATGTACATGCATAAAAGTTCTGTGGTTTATCTCTTCCCTCCCTCCATCCCACTCTTCTGAGGTTTGTCAGTCTGCACCCCATTTCCATGTCTCTGGGTCTATTTTGTTTATCAGCATGTCTTGTTCATTATATTCCACAAATAAGTGAGATCTTGTGATATTTGTCTTTCTCTGATTGACTTGTTTTGCTTAGGACAATACTCTCCAGGTCTCTCCATGTTGTCTCAGAGGATAAGAGATCTTTCTTTCTAACCGCTGCATAGTACTCCATTGTGTATATGTACCACAGCTTTTTTATCCACACTTGGGTTGTTTCTAGATCTTAGCGATTGTAAATAGCACTGCTATGAACATAGGGGTGCATATATTCTTTCTGATTGGTGTTTCAGGCTTCTTAGAATATATTCCTAGAACTGGGATCACTGGGTCAAATGGCAGTTCCATTTTAATTTTTTGAGGAAACACTCTATTGTTTTCCATAGTGGCTGCATCAGTCTGCACTCTCACCAGCAGTGTGCTAGAGATTTTGTGTTGTTGTGTGTTCATTTTCATTGGTTTCTTTTTGGAAAAACTTAACTCAACTTCTTAGTCCCAGAACGCGTAGCCGGGGGCTGGGAGAAGGGGATCTGCTGCTGTTGGTTTCCTAGGGTTGGCTGGAGCGTTTTCTGGTTGTTTGGTGGGGGCAGAGGGGAGCATCCATCTCAGCTGTATTTGTGGGAAGAGGTGTCCCAGCCATGGTGGCTGTGGTTCCAGGAGCAGCGTGAGCTCTGCTCTGCCTCTGCCACCTGCTCACTTCCCGACACAGCTGTGTGTCAGGTGCACTGAGCCTCTGTGCTGCTGTTGATGAGGTGGGGGAGAGGCTGCTGATGCTGCTGACCTCCCAGGAACACGGCTGCTCCTGTGTCTTACACAGTGCAGCACAGCCAGCGGTGTGGCGGACCCACGCCACAGGAAACTTCTTGAGTGTCTGTACACACAAAGAGGATCTGCAATCTTTTCTGTCTTTATGGTCTATTTGACTCACTGTATTTTGGCTCAGTAAACAAAACTATGATTCATTGTAAAGTACTTATGAATTATAAAAGTATGTGGCTTGCTTTTATTTATGACCGAGTAACATTGTATATGTGTATATAATGTGTATATGTGGATAATGTTGTGTATGTGTGCCACAACTTTTTTATCCCTTTGTCTATTGATGAGCACTTGAGCTGCCTCCATATCTTTGTTATTGTAAATAATGCTGTAATGAACTTAGAGGTGCATATATCTTTTAGAATTAGTGATTTAGGACTTTTTTTTTTCAAATATATACCCAGAAGTAGAATTGCTGGGTCATAAGGCAGTTTCATTTTTAATTTTTGGAGGAAACTCCATACTATTTTCCATAGTACCTGTGCCAGTCTGCATTCCCACCAGCAGTGCCCGAGGGTTCCCTTTTCTCCACACCCTCGCCAGCCAGCACTTGCTGTTTGTTGATGGATGGACCTATAGGGTGTTATGCTCAGTAAAATGCCAGGTAGAAAGAGACAAATACCATATGCTTTCACTTTTATGTGGAATCTGAAAAACAAAATAAACCAATAAACCAGAAACAGACTTATAGAAACAGAAAACAGAGGTGGTTGCTGAATGGCAGGGGGTGGGGGCTGGGTGAAAAGGTTAAGGGATTTAGCACAGATTGGCAATTGCAGAGTAGTCACAGAATGTGAAGTGCAGCATGGGGAACATCGTCAACACTATTGTGGTAACTACGGTGCCAGGGGGCACTGGAAGCATTGGGAGAGCACTTTGTAAACCAGATGATCATCTACCCACGATGCTGTACATCAGAAACCAACTCAGAATAAAACTGAATGTCAACTGTCATTGAAAAATAACATTTAAAAGGTATATAGCGTGCTCACCTGCAAAAAATCCTGCTAAGAAACATCCACTTCCCATTTACTTGTGTGACATAATAATCTGGCCCCAGCCTCCTTTCCTGTCCCTGTTCTCTATCCCTCCTGCCCTCATCACTCAGCCACCCTCCTCTTGACACAGAAGCCACGAGGACCCTGTGGATCACCGGGACACAGCACCTTCCCACCCACCACCCGCGGGATGTAGTGAGCCCTTTCTGCTCTCCCAGGTAAGCACCATGGACAGCCCCGCTCATCTTTTCCTCCCTGTGGATCCTCCCTGATCACCTGGGTCACAAGGGAGCCGCCCTTACAGTGTTCTGTTCAAACCTATTTTCCATCCACGGGCATGCCCTGCCCCACAGCGTCTAAGGAGCATGGTCTGTTCTCGCAGGTACAGAATCCCAAAGAAAAGGATTTTGCTGGACATATCTCCTCGGCTCAGTGCCTAACACCAGACCGTGTGCACGCCATAAGTGACCTGTTGTGATGGCAGTGGTTGTGGAAACGCACTCAGCACCATGTTTCAGTGTCAGCTGTACTTCTAGAGCACAGGTTGGAGGACAGATGCAGGCCCAATGAGAGCGCGCCTTGGTCCCCAGGAAGTTCATGATCATCTCTGGGTGGCACTTCAGGTTGGAAAAGGGATTTCCTGGTATTTTTAACCCATTGCCAGGATGTAAATGGTTATCCTTGTTGGGTTGTTGAGGCAAGTATTGCACAAGGTCCAACAGCAAATTAGATAGCCAAGAGAGCACCTACATGCAGCTCCAGGGTTTGCAGACTGAGCGCTCAGAAGCTCACCCCCTCACCCACCCTGAGGGGCTGCTCAGGGTCAGAGTTGCCACACACTCAGACCCTGCAGTGCTGGCTCTTTTCAGTGGGGGTGGGGGGCCCTTGGAAGGGCTTCGGTCCTGTTGGGGGCCTCCACCCAGGACCAGACCAAGTCTTCGTGGCGACCGATACACAGTTGACTTCAAAGAACATTCCTCTTCCCTTCAGCTCCCATGGCAAAAGGACACCCACCAGTCACAGGGCATGCAGGTCGTCCAGGGGAGAAAGGGCTGAGCCTGCTGGGCACCACTGAAGCCCCCCATTGGGTTTCCCAGGTACGAGCCTCTTTCACTGAAGATTCAGTCTCTGAAAATCAGCCCCTGATCTCCTAGTCCTGTAAGAACTCTGGAAGGCGTCCTCACTCCTTGCACAGCTTGCTTTTGGACCTGGTCCCCTTATCGCTCTAGATCTACAGTGCCAGCCAGCCCTGACCCACCTCACTGCCACCCAGAATGAGAATGTGGAGACCTGCCCTCATTCTAGCTCTGGGCCTAGGATCAGCCCCACTCACCCCCCCAATAACACAGCCCTCTGACTGCGTACTTGCCTTAGAGGCTCCCCTCTGCACCTCAAACTGCACCACCACCGTGCAAACATGCTTCCAACTCAGGGTGTCACGACTGTCCCTGGAAATTTCTGGTAGCAAAACATATATGCAAATAAATCTGAGTGGAACAGCATCTGCTGAATCTCTGGGGACATGCTCATTACATAAATGACCAAAATACTGGCTCAGAAAGAGGAAATGCCAGCCAAGGTCTCTTGGGTACTCCTGAGCAGAAACTGAGCCATGAAGAGGACATGGAACACCACCCATGTTGCGGGGGGGGGGCAGTCACAGCCGCAGAGATACAGAGGCGGTGGGAAATGTCCGTGACTCGAGGCTGAATTCACCTAATGGTACAGACCAGGATGGATTCCAAGGGGAGGATGCGCGCAGGCAAGCAGTTCAGCTGACGTTCATATATTTGTTCCCGCAGATCCAGCTGTGTTGCGGGTTCTCTTTCAGACTTTTATGCTTTTCTCGAAACTGCTGGCAAACATCACGACTGTGCTGCAAAGGGAAACTCACTCTGAGTGGTCTTCCTACTAACGCAGTGGTAACGGGGATACTTCACTTACTGGGACACCGAGGGGGAGGGTGTCAAGTACTTAGTGGGTGTGCTGTGTAGCCACGGGGGTGAGAGCCAGCCCGCCCACAGGCACTGAGGAAGCTCCCGCAGAGCTGTTCCATGGCTCCCCTTCTATCACAGACCTGCAGGGATGCCACCTCACCTGCTGATCCAGCGGAGAGCAAAGAGAGAGCCAACAGATGGAGCAAAACACCTGGGTCTGACCATGAACTACATCCATCCATCAATACTCATCATAACATATAAGCAGCTTCTAATATGTCAGAGTTATAAAATGCTACACTCCGACAATCTGTGACAGGTGATGCACACCGGCTCCAGGGCCAAAAACTTGCTCCCTCACCACAGGGTAAAGCATTCCAATGGCCCACAGGGAACAGGAAACGCTATGGTTTCCTGCTTGGCCCAGAGTTACACTTTCTTCTAAAAATGCCAGTGCCAGGCTGTCCCAGTTCCTCCTCGGTCAGCGCACCTGCCTCGATCCTTGCATTCAGCTCTTTCGTGTCTAACTACACATGCCCCTTTGTGTACTGTCCCCCCTTCACCGAGGCTGCTGGGCACGCAGGGCTGGCATGGGTCGCCACCTGCCAAGTTGCTCAGGTGTGCGAGTACCGACAGGTGCTTCATACATTCCGGGCGCCTCATCGCACTGAGAATCGCTGGGAATCATGGGAGAAAGAATCCTGACTAGGCGGTGATATTACTGGAACTGGGGCAGGACTGTCACATCCCCGCAGAAAGACACTGTGACTTGTGTGACACCTCAGAGCGCTCAGAGCCCTGCAGGGACACTGATTCTGAAGTATGAGTTCATTGCAATGGGCTCCTCATAATTTTTTAAAATCAAAGCTTATATAAATTATACAGATTGCTGTATACATTCAGTTTATCTTCGGCTATTTTCCAAATGGCCCAATATAGAAATCTGTTCATGTTCCAAGGAAACTCATTGAATTGCCAACAATTTCATTTAAATTTTCTAACAATTCTGCTGAAACGTGTGTGTTTGTGGGGTTGGTGAATGAAGCAGAATGTAGGATAAAAAGCTGCTTCTGGTAAATGATGCAGAATAATTTATGAACTGGGTATTTAATCAGGAAATGCACACGCAAGGAAGAGGAGACCATGCAGAGGAGTCCATGCTTTTCCCTTTCTTTTCACACGATCCCCTCCCCCTCTCCAGACACCTGCCCAGAAGGGGAGAACCAGGTAGAAATGTGAACTCTAGAACTCTAGAAAGCAGTTAAAATGAAAGCTGCTTTCTAGGGGTAATACAGAAGGATTGCAGATCAATATGTTTCTCACAAACCCCAAAACATCAGCTTTAACACCTCAGCTCTGTCCTTGACATGGGTGCCAGCCTGCCACACCGAGGACAGGCTGGGTGGTGCGGCTCTTTGTTTGCCCTGCCTGGAAGGTGCCCAGCACTGGGCAAGGAGCCCTGTGCCTGGACCTCGCCCTCATCGTCCTCTGAGGAAACAAGATCAAATGGTCCGTGACCTGTTTGGAAGAACCCCCTTTTCACCCCAATGACCGGAAGACAGACCCACCTTGCAGGAATGGACAAAGAGGTAAAAAGATTCTCCCACTTTCGCCCCCAGATCCTCAGTCACTTCTACAATTAAAACTTAAATATTCTCATGTAAACACCAGAGGACAACTTGCTTGTTTTCAAACCTGCAAAAAAGCAAGCATTATCTCACGCTCAAAAGTCAGTGATTTCTGTTGACGAACTTAAAAGGCTTCATTAACATTTAGAAAAGTCCACTTTCAAAAAGAGAAAATACTCATGGACACGGACTACAGCATGTGGATTGCTGCGGGGAGGTGAGGGGGAGGAGGAAGGTAAAGGGGGATAATGGAGATGGAAGGAGACCTGACTTGCGGTGGTGAACACACAGTACAGTGTACAGATGATGTGCTATGGAATTGTGTACCCAAAACCTGGACAATTTTGTTAACCAGTGTCACCCCAATAAATTCAATACAAAGGAAAAAATGATGTAACTGACAAATAAATTTTTTTAAAAAGTCCTCTATACAAAGTACATTTATGAAGAGCCTTGTGTAAAAGCCCAAACCAGTTTAGGTCACAGATTTTAGCCATTTTGATATTTTACCCAATTCTCTTGGCTTAGCATTTAGCGAAAGTCAGATTGGTTCAATGCAACCCATGTTTAGGAAACAAAACTTTTGCTTCATAATTCTAATTTGCTCTGAGGCATTGTGGCTGGGTAAGGGGTTTTATTATTAGAACAACACAAGTTATATTTTTAAATACCTTAACAGCGACATGTGATATATGTGTACACCAATGAAAACATGATCACAATCAAGGTAATGAAGACATCATCACCCCACACGTTTCCTGCTGACTCTAGGTCATCCCTCTGTCCTCTGACTCCTGCCCAGCCCAGACCACCACTCACCTGCTTTTCTCATTATACCTTATTCTGCACGTGTTTGAATTAGACATAAATAAAACCATACAACATAAATTCTTCTTTTGCACAATTTCTTCTCTCTGTGTAGTTACTCTGAGATTCATTCATGTTGTCAGTGATTATTAGTCTGGTACTTTTATCACAAGTATTATTTCATTGTTTGCATATCCATTCACCTTTGGCTCTTAAAGTCCAGCTGCTATGAAAATTCGTGTGTAAGTTTCCGCATGGAGGGATGTTTTCTTCGCCTTAGATCAACACTTAGGATGGGACTGTCTGGAGCATATGATAGGTGCACATTTGCCTTATTAAGAAACATCCAGATTGTTTTCCAAAATGACTCCTCTATGTTCCATTCCCATCGCAGGGTATGAGTTTCTTCCTCCACAGCGGCATCAGTAAGTGGCAGGATGAAACTTGCTAATTTCCACTATCCTCACAGGTGTGGGGTAGTTTTTCTTGAAGGTTTCAATTTGCAGGTTCCTAAGGATGCTGAATATCTGTTCATGTGCTGATTCGCTGCCCATGTACCTTCCATTGGTGAAGTGTCTGTTCAAAGAGTTTATTTTAAAATTGGGTTTTAAAAATGATTGAGAGTTCTTTATATAGCCTGGATTAAAGTCCTTTAACACAAATAAGCTTGGCAAATGTTTTCTAAAAGGCTGTGGTTTGTCTTTTTGTTACCTTAAGAGGGACTTGAAGGGCACTGGCTTTTTTACTTATGATGGAGTTCAGTGTCTTCTTCTGTGGATCATACTTTAGGTGTGAGATCTAAGAAATCTTGGCCTAGCATAATCATCTCCAGGTCCATCCATGCTGCCACCTCTTCCTGGCTGTGGTGCACTGGGCTAGGAAGCTCAGCTTGGGGTTCAGACCCCACACTTCTCAGAGGGAACTGTTGCAGCTGAGATATCCCTCCAGCATATCAGCTGCTACTCGTGGGAGCAGGGCCAGCCCTTTTCACCTATCTGTCCTTCCTATCTGTCTCAAGGTGGCTTCTTCTATAAATCCTTCAGCTAGTCTTCAGTTGGTTATTCAAACTGATTGCTCAATATTTTAGCTGCAATTTCAGTTTGGTCCTAGGAGGAGGTGAGTGTAACATCCACTCACTCTGCTGCCATCTTGGATCTCTCTTTCTCCTTTCATCATTTAAATGTTTAATACCATAAAATCCCTCCTTAGCATTACTTTTGTTATATTACTTACGTTTTGATATGTTGTATTTTCTTTTTTTCTGAAGATACTTTCTAGTTTCTCTCATGACTTCTTCTTGACCCATTGATTGTGTGAGAACATGTTTTTCTAATTTCTACATATTTGTAGATTTTCCAGTTCTCTTTTTGCTGTTCATGCCTAGTTTTATTCTGTAGTGGTCTGAAAAGATACTCAGCAAGATTTTACTCTTTTAAAGTTTGCTAAGGTTAGTTTTGTGGACTAACATGGTCAGTCTTGAAGAATGTTTTATATGCACTAGGAAAAAATGTGTATCCTGCTGTCCTTGTATGTAGTATCCAATGTTTGTCTATTAGGTCTAATTTGTAGTGTCGTTCAAGTCTTCTGTTTCCTTATTGATCTCATGTCTGGTTGTCCTATTCAATATTGAAAGCTGAGTATTGAAGTCTCCTGTTATTTGAAGGGTCTATATCTCTTTCCAAGTTGTCATTTTTTGTCTAATACATTTGAAAGGTATATATATGTTTATAATTGTTACAAACAAGTATATATCACTCTGGTGAGTTGACCTTTTTATTATCACACAATGTCCTTTTTTGTCTATTGTGAGAGTTTTTGGCTTAGTCTCTTTGTCCGGTGTAAATATGGCCATCCTTGCTTCCTGTTGGTTACTATTTGCATATAATTTCTATTGTTTTCACTTGCCACTTATTTATGTCCTTAAATCTAATGTGAGTTACTTTACTAGACAGCATACAGTTAGATCTTTCTCATTTATCCAGCCAATTCATGTGTTTCTGTTGGCAAGTTTAATCCATTTACATTTAAAATAATTACTAAAAGGCAAGGACTTACTATTGTCATTTTGTTGCTTTCTGTATGTTTTATAGCCACTTTGTCCCTTTTCCTCTCTCTTACCATTCTCATTTCCATCTTGTTGATTATTTGTACTAACATGCTTGATTCTTGTTTGATATTTTTGGTGTGTACCCTTCATAGGTAACTTGTGTCCATCATGGATATTGTATAAAACATCTTGAAGTAATAATCTATTTTAAACTGATAAGAATTTAAATTCAATATTTATATGAAAATTCTACTCTTTTATGTCTCTCTCTCCCCTCTATGTTATTGGCATCACAAATTGTATATTTTTATATAGAGCATCAATTAATATAGATTTATAATTATTCTTTATATTCACATCTTTTAAATGCTGTATCAGAATTAAAGTTATTTATTGTAATGAACTGAAGGTTTGTGTCCCTCCAAATTCATATGTTTAAACCCTGTCTTCTAATGTGATAGTATTAGGAGGTTAGTTCTCTGAGAGATAATTAGGCTTAAATGAAGTCATTAGAGTGGAGCCCTCATTAAATGAATTAGTGCCCTTATAACTGTGGCAAAAGAGAGTGTTTCCTCTGTTCTATTTCACACAAGGATTCAATGAGAATTTTGCAGTTAGCAAACTTGAATATAGACTCTCATCCTCACTGAACCATCCGGGCACACTGATCTTCGACTTCCACTCTCCAGACTGTGAGAAATAGATTTCTGTTGTTCATAAGCCATGTCCTCAGTGGTATTTCTGTGACAGGAGCCTGAAGAGACTAGAGCAGAAATTGGTACTGAGGGATGGGGAAGATGGTGTAACAAATACCTGAAAATGTGGAAGCAGCTTTGGAACAAGGTAATCGATAGAGGCTGGACTAGTTTGAGATGCGTGTTAGAAAAGGCTTACATTGCTGTAAATAAAACTTTAATTTGAATGATGATTCTGGAGAAGGCTCAAAAAATCAAAGGACAGTTGCAGAGAATGTTTCTTAGAGAATCCCTAAGTATCATCAGCATAGTGTTGGTAAAATTATAGACAGTAAAGGCTTTCTTAATGTGCTATCAGACAGAAATATGAGACATACTATTGAACAGGAGAAGAGATGATGCTTACGAGTGGCAAAACGTTGGCTGAATTATATTTTATATTTTCTTATGTTTTTGTATTTCTGACTGGTATTTTTTCATTACAGTGTGAAAGACTGCCTTTAGCATTTCTTATAAGATAGGTCTAGTGGCGAGAGACTCCATCTCTCTTTTTTAACCTGGGAAAGTGAGTTCTTCCCCATTTTGGATGGATGGTTTTGTAAAATATAATATTCTTGGCTGGGAGTTTTTGTTTTTGTGTTTTTTCCCCAGCACTTTTGATATCATCCATTCCTTTCTGGTCTCCAATGTTTCTGCTGAAAAATCCACCTATGATCTTATTAAAGCTACTTTGAACATAATTTGCCACTTCTCACTTGTTTTTGAAAGATTCTTTTAGTTTATGACTTCTGATAGTTTGATTGTAATGTTTCATTGTAGGTCTCTTCCCTTGGAATTCACCCTAGTTAAACTTGTTGAGTTTCCTGAAATGGGGTGTGCACTTTATTCCTCATATGTGAAAAGTTTTTGGCCATTATTTCTTCAAACAGGCTCTTTTCACCTTCTCTCTCTAGAACATATTGATTCTTTTGATAGTGACAATTAAGTTCCTTGTTCTGTCTTTATTTTTCTTCATTTCTTCTTACTCTCCAGAGTTAATGATTTCATATGACGTGTTTTCAGGTATGCTGATTCATTATTCTGCTTGATCAAGTCTCCTCATGAATGTCTGTGATTTTTTTTTCTATCTAGTTATTGTATTCAGTTCCTGAATTTTTGTTTTATTTAAATTTTTTTCTTTATTGATTTTATAGAGAGAGGAAGGGAGGAGGAGAGAGAGATAGAAACATCGATGAGAGAGAACATTGCTTGGCTGCCTCCTGCATGCCCCCCACTGAGGATTGGGCCCACAACCTAGGCATGTGCCCTGACCGGGAATCGAACCGGTGACCTCTTGGTGCATGGGTCAATGCTCAACCACTGAGCCACACCGGCTGGACTTTTATTTTACTTTTTACAGTTTCTCTTTGTTCATATTCTAATTTTGTCTATGCATCATTTCCTGATTATATGTAGTCGTCCAGGTCATCTTCAGTCATTGATCATCTTTAAGGCAGCCATTTTGAATTTTTTGTCAATAATTGAGAGATTTCCATTTTGTTAAGGTCAGTTTCTGAAGATTTATTTTTCCCCCTTTGATTGGGTCATGTTTCTATATACCTTGTGAACTTTTATTGAGATTTAAACATTTGCTAAAACAGCCACCTCTCCCTGTCCTTACAGACAGGTGTGTCCAGGGGAAGACCTCCACAGTCAGCATGGCTGGAGCTCTGAGGGTCTCTGGAACCTGTTCTGAGATGTGTCTTTTCTGGGCTTGTGGGTACAAATGTCCACTTCAAAGTGTTTACCTGTTCTCAAGAGCCCATAGTGCTCCCTGGTGGCTGACTGTGGTACTGCAGCATCTCTGGTGCTGTAACAAGCTGTGGGACCAGCCTGTGTCCTCAGAGCCTCTAGTTTGGCATCCAAAGTGCACCCCTGTTCCCTTCAGAAATCTGAGTCAAATGAACAAGATCCAGTCTTTCCAGAAGAACCCCCCCCCAAAGCCTACACTTTAATGCAGATTCTACTTCTCTCCTCTCCTGAGGGACAAGCCAGGATTTGGGTGTTTTCTTTCAATTTGCCACATTGTTTTAGCAATGGGGAAATCAAGGTGAGCAAATGCAACAAGCTTTCTTTTCTTGGCTCTGTGTTCACCTGGGATGCTGTAACCTCTCGTCTGGTGTCTGAGGTTATCATAGAAGAAATGTCGTCCATGTACTGCTTCAGTGTTGGCGAACCTTGTGGGGGGAGGTAAGGAGCTTTGCATCCTGCCGTCTTCATGTGTCAGAAGACACTGTTCCATTTAGTCAACGTCTCTGTTACCTTAGAGTTGGTGTTGTTACTTATTCTGAGACTTTTTTTTGTCACCTTATTTTTACTATTTCTGCTCATTTTATTTTCTTTCTTTCTAACTTTATACGGGAAATATTCACTTTTCTACATGTAGGAAAACTATGCATTCTCTTTTTCTGGTAATTATCTCTAAGTTACTCAGATAGATTTATGTATTTTATTTGAATAACTTCAAATTAATAACTATAGTTTTACCTTAAATAAAAGTATTACTTCAGTATTCTCATACTTCTCTCTTCTCTCTCCTACTACTCACCAGCTTACTACCCTGCTACTTATCAACATTTTAGTTTTAGGTGTATTTTTGAGAACCAGATGACCTTGGTCCTTTAGAATAGTCATCTACAACTTTCTTTGTTAACAAATGCTTATTAATAAAAAAGCATATTTATTTATTTATGAAATGTATGCTAGATCTTTTGTTCATATAATGTGCAGGATAATAAAGCCTCCACAAAAATGTAGACACCAAAAACCAGGTTACACTTAAGAACTAAATGTCGTTCTTCTTCAATTGGATGGCTCCCTCTCTTCCAGTCCAGGATAGAGTTCACTTTAGAGAGCTCAGCAGAGCTTTCCCAATTATTTATGGATCCTTATTCTCAGTTAGACTTTTTATCTCTCATTGTGTCTTCAAGGAAATATTTATCTTCTTCTTGAAATACTTCTCCCAAGAATGTCTCCACTGACAGTCTTTTGTATTAAACGTGCTAAAGCCTTTATGACTGAGAATGTTTTCTTCTATGCCTACATTTTCATAATAGCTGAACTAGACAATAAATTATATGCTCATGGTTCTTTTACTTTATACAAAATCATTCCATTTTCCCTTTGTATGCCATTTTGCTGTATACACTTCTGATGTCATCCTAAATCATTCTTTTAAAAAAAATACATGTTTAATTGATTTTTATTAGAGAGAGAGGAAGGAAGAAGGATAGAGATAGAAACATTGATGAGAGAGAACATCGACTGGCTGCCTCCTGCATGCCCCCCACTGGAGATCAGGCCCACAACCTGGACATGTGCCCTGAATGGGAATTGAACCAGCAACTTCATGGTGCATGGGGTGATGCTCAACCACTGAGCCATACTAGCCTGGCTAAATATATTTTCATTACTTTTTTTTTCTTTATCTCAGGAAGCTTTGTAAATTCCTTCCACATTTTTATTTAAAAATGTTCCTGAAATATGTATTATTTTTCTCATTAATTATATTTTTGTCTTAGTAAGAAATCTTATGAAACGTTCAAAGATAAGCCACTAATAGAACAAAAAACGAATTTTCTGGTAGAAAAGTAGGTAAAGACTATTAATAAGCAATTCTTAAAAGAGGGACAGGAAATGTCTTAGAAGCAGTTCAAACTATGTTTTGGCACATCTTTAATTAGCAAAATGCAAATTGAAAGGAGATACACTTTCTCACTTATCACACTGGCAGGCATCTCTAAAATGGAAATCTGTCAGTTAAGCCCTGGCCAGTTTGGCTCAGTGGTTAGAGCGTCAGCCTGTGGTCCAGAGAGACCGGGGTTCGGTTCCCACTAGGGGCAAGTACCTGGATTGCAATTTGTCCCCAGCCCTGGTTGGTCGTGCAGGAGGCAGCCACTTGATGTGTCCCTTTCACATAGATGTTTCTCTCTCTCTCTCTCCCTCCCACTCTGTCTGAACAAAAAATGGAAAAATGTCCTCGGGTGAGGATTAAAGAAAAAAAATTAAAAATGAAACTGCCTTATGACCCAGCAATTTACCACAAAGAATATATCTGAAGAAACCTGAAGCACGAATTCAAAAGAATACATGCACCCCTGTGTTACTGCAGCGTTATTTACAATCGCCAAGCTCTGGAAGCAGCCCGGTGCCCATCAGCAGATGCGTGGGGGAACAAGCTGGAGTCCATCTACACAATGGAATAGACTCCTCAGCTGTGGAAACGAAGGAACTCTTACCCTTTGCAGCAGTGTAGAAGGACCTGGAGAGCACTAGGCTATGTGAAGTAAGCCAGTCAGAGAAAGACAAGCATATTATTTCACTCACATGTGGAATCTAATTTACAAGATAAACTTAAGAAACAAAATAGAACCAGGCTCTTAGAGAACACTGACAGCTGTCTGAGGGGAGTGGGGCTGCAGAGCTGGGTGGAAAAGACAAAGGATTAAGAAAAAAAAGAAAATCCAAACACAACATCAAGGTGATCACCAGAGAGGAGGGGCGGGAGTAGGAGAGGGTGTGGTCCGATCAGTCGTGATAGAACGAGACTTAGGAGGTGAACACAATGCAATATACAAATGATGTATTAGAGAATTACACACCTAACGCCTATATAATTTTATTAACATATGTCACCCCAATAAATTCAATTAAAAAGTCTAAAAAAAGGTCCAAAAAAAAATGAAGCAGTTTTGCCTTCTTATGAACATGTTTGATAACCTCAACGAATTTTTTAAAGGAATATTTATTGGATTTTCTTCTTTTATTTAATTTGGAAACAAATAAAAATCCCCTCCAAGTAACCAATATGAAGTGATCCGTGGATTGAAAGATGTCACTTGTGACACAGATGTGTGAAATTGTGTCCAAACTCCTGTGTCCACCCCCATCCCTTCCTCTCTCCCTCCATCCATGTATAAAGATCCACTTTGTATCTTTTGACCTTAGATGTGAGGTATCAGAGACATGAGTCAATCACGTTGCCCCAGTTGGTGATATGAGCCTTTGGGTAGCAAGTGGTCCACTCCTAAGACTGTTGACCTGTCTCGGGAACATGGGAGACCTGATGAGGGTGACCAGTAGGGGATCTCTGGCTGTCTTTGCACATCTCTAGTTAGAAGTGTGTGACTGTTGAAGGGCTGTACACACACACCTTCCCCCAACTCGTCTCCTAGGATCGCAACCCCGCAGGTCTCTCTTGCTCACCCTTGCACCCTCGGGCCCGCAGAAGACACAGGGGGCCCCTTATGGTTTCCTGTAATAAAAAGCTCTGCTATCCCACGGGCTTCACCTCCAGCCTCATCAACTGTCCTGTAGGCTGAGGTCTGTGACAGTCACGGTTGCTCCCCCTGCCCCCACCCCAGAGTGCTCAGAACCCACTCTGTCTGCAGAGAATCGGCCCCTCTCCCCTCCCTGTTGGAACCTGAGTTCTGCTCACGGACATCTCCCCTATTTGCCCCTTTCATGTCCCCAGAAGAACTTGTCCCATTTACCCTGTCACCTTAGGTTCACATTTGGGGCTGTTCTGTGGATTAGTAGGTTTACCTGTGAGCGAACACCCTGGCATGGATCCCACCCCAAGTCAACCGGGGAGCAGAGTCTCTTCCATCAAAGGGGCTCAGGGTCACTCCCTCTGAGCCCTGTCCTCCTGTTAGGCCTGGGACATACCCATGTCTGCACCAGTGTCCTCATCTGCAAAACGGGATTCCCTCTTCCCCAGAGGGCTAGGTCACGAGGCACGCAGGTTCCTGTCTGCCCGCCAGACCTGCGCTGAGCTCACCCCGTGCCTCCATTGTGCAGCTCGGCCCGGGATCATCCCTGTGTCTCACTCCGAGCTCACTGATGCACAGAGGCCCAAGCACCTGCCTTGCTCACTGCACTGAGCAGTGGGAATGCAGAGGAGCCTGAGGTCAGCGCCCCAGACAGGAGAGAGGCTGCGATGAGAACCAGGTGCTGAGGGTCTGAGACACACACAGGTGAGAGCATGAGGGACAGGGCACTGATGCTGAACTCCCTTTGGCTGCTTCAGTTCAGGTGGCCCAGATTCCCAGACTGAGGGGTAAGCCCGGTGGGAGCAGCATGAGGATGGTGCGGGGTGCCGATGTAAAGCACGCTGGGACTGGACCCGCTGGTCTGAGCAACCCGCAACGCACTCCACTGGCCGTGGCCCAGTGAGGGTTTTCTCCAGGGGAGCGATGAGATCAGAGCCACCTCTTAGGCAGGACACACATGGTCCTGGTGCATTTTTTCCAGCAGTGGTTCCTATTTCCATGCATTTCCCTCTCCCCAAGCTGTTTGTGAGCTGAGAGGAGGTTTTACTCCTAAACACCTAAGCATAAAAAATCAGTGCATGTCCAGGTTTGGGAGGGACAGTTGGTGTTTGGCTTTTTCAAGTGACCGCACAGCCCACAGTGACAAACCTTATGATGTGCGTAGCAGGTCCCAGAGGGACCCAAAGCACCGGCCTTCTCCTAGAGTCACTTCCCAGTGGAACGGGGATGGCACCCAGTCCTGTGCAGGTTTGTCTTGGGGACTTCAGCCCTGACCTTGAGAGAACCTGCAGCTGTCCTGACGTCCTGCTGAACAAGCCCCAGATGACTCAGGTCCCTCTGTCACTTGCCAGAGCCCCCTGGACGCCTGCCTTCTGTCCCCCAGGACTCCGGCCATGGCATCCAACAAACTGGAAATATTCTGAAACTACATGCTCAGGTGGCTCACAGGGTTTGAGTGGAGGGTGCAAAGTTCACTTCAGATCCTGCAAAGTGTCCTGTGGTCTGAGCCCTGGAATCTGAGGAGGCTCCCAGCTCCCTAGTGGATGCCTCTGGGCTCGGGGCATGGGGAGAGCATGGGGAGCACTGAGTAAGGCCTTCCCACCCTGTGTGTCAAAGCCAGACATGATGCTCCCTGCCAGGCACTGCCCGACACAGCCCTCCATGCTGCAGCCTCCTGGAGGCCAGCCTCAGTGACTGCCATGGAGCGATGCAGCCATGAACTTGACACGTCAGAGTCTGTGACGTCACTGTGAATGGATGAGGGGAACACGACTGTGCTGTGTCCTCCTGGGGGACATCAGGTTGGAGAAGAGCACAGGCCTGACACCCCACCCCCACGGCGGCCCTGAGACTGGAAGAACTGGGAATGGGGAACCTCTTGTCCATGGTCAATATTTCTTGGTAGAAGGAAGGAGTGTATCTTCCATTTGTTCATATTTAAATCCTTATTTTACTAACAAGCATTATTTATCTATGTCTAAAACCTTTAAAAATACTTTATTACTTAATCCATTCTTTTTCAAGGGAATATCGGATTTTAATCTGTTTATAACATGCACAGCAGAAAAGTTTACCCACGGCCTATGCAGGACAAGGGGGATGGTAAAGGGGTCTCAGAGACCCCGGCACTGCCCCGGCTCCCAGCGCTCTGGTCAGAGTCCTCATGGTGGTCCCCACCCCTAAGTAATCAAATATTTAGTCCTGGGGCTTCTATTTTTACACACAATCTTTGTCTCTTAGGGATTTTACCTCTTTAAAATTTTTTTCTTTATTTATTTTTAAAGAGAGAGGAAGGGAGAAGAAGAGAGACATAGAAACATTTTTGAGAAAGAACATCAATTGACTGCCTTCTGCATGCCCCCCACTGGGGATGGGGCCCACATCCTGGGCATGTGCCCTGACAAGGAATCTAACCAGCGACCTCTTGGTGCATGGGTTCATGCTTAACCACTGAGCCACACCGGCCAGGCTAGGGATTTTACCTCTTAATAAAAATTGTTTTTATTGAAACCAAATGACCCCCAGCCTCATCCTCTGTGCAGTCAGCCCCGAGGGGCCACAGGTGCACTGACGTCACTCCCGTGAATGCCCACAGCAGGAAACCCACGGGGACAGGGACCAGGTTGTCAGGGGCTGAGCAGAGGGTGAGCAGGACTGAGGCCAGGGCCTGGCTTTGTCAGGGTGACAGGTTCTGATCTAGAGAGGGGTCGTGATGACAGATGTTCATAAAAGGCTATGAGTGCGCTCATTGCTGCTGGAATGTGCACACAGTTAAATTTCATTTTACTTTATTTTAACACCATTTTATTACATTTTATTTAAAATACATTTTATTTTAACTCAATAATACATGAAAAATAAAGGGTTTTTCCCCCTGTGAGCCTAGAGTTGATTGGGAACCACAGTGGGTGGTGCTGGGGCCATGTGGCTGGTGGGCAGCTAGGGCCCAAGGCTGAGCTGACCAGCCTCCGTGTTCTGCTTAGGACACCCCCAACGGGAGACCAGCCCTGGCCTCCGGACACCAGCTCTGTGTTGGGCACATGCCTGGAGACGTCGTCCGGGAGACGTGGAGTCCTGGCTTCCAGGCAGGGCAAGTGGCCCAGGAGAGAACCCTTCCCCTGGAGGGGTCCAGGGTCCTGAGGCCAAAACACACCTTCTGGGACTCTCCAGCTCAACACTGCCCACTGACCTGCCACCTGCCTGAGCATTCTGATTAATGAGCAGAGCAGTTGGGGCTCCTTGTGGGGGCCACCCTGTTAGTTTCCAGGTTGTGAGACATTCGCACTTAAGACAGTTTCTCTTTGCATTTCCAGGGGCCATCTCTGTAGTGAACCAAAATGTTAACAGAAAAGTTCCTCTTGGGCTCGGCCACTGCAGGGTGATGGGCAGGGCTAGAATGTGGAGGGGGAGTGTCCGAAGATGCAGATGGGGAAGTGTTTGACGTGGGAGGACCAGTGGGCTGCCAGCTGGAAGAACTTCATGATGTTCCACTCCACGCCATCAATGACGGCCCGGCTGCAGGTTCTGATGGTTCCTGGCCCTGCAGACCAGGCGGCTGATGCCCTCGATGCACTGGCTTTCAGGCTCCCCGTCTTTGTCCCTGGTTTTCTTGGGCAAGAATATCACCTTCCTGTTCTTCTTGGTGACCATGGTCATGGACATGATGGACGTAGCTGCGACCTCGTCACTGCTGGGTGGCCTGCTGACCTAAAGAGACCAGAAGGTGTCCTTGAGTATGTTCTTGGCGGTAGGTAGGTCATCCCTCTTGGTGTCTCTCTTCCAGTAATTCACCTTCAGCCCCATCAGCTTGGTGCCAATGCCCTGGTGGGGGGAGAACAGGACCCCACTCACTGACAGGGAGGTGGGTGTGGTGCACAAGGCCTCCTTGGCAGCCAGAGAAGTGGATGGCAGGGTGGACAAAAGCTCACTGGAGCCCAAGGGGGCCACGTCATCTGAGTCTCCCAGCGTGGCCAAGGATGGTTCCACCTTTCCAACCTTCACCAGCCCCACAAGGGGATGAACCTCTGTGAGGACCCCTTGTAGGGGCTCTTCTGCTTGCAGATGAGCATAGCTTCCGTGATAGGCAGCTGGTGGATGCAGTCGGCCCCCACGATGTACTGTGTGATTCTCCACATGATGTCCAGCGAGAGTGTGTCCTGCACAGTGCTCTGGGCCTCCAGCTTGTTGAACAGGTCCCACCAGGCCAGGTCCTGGAAGAAGTGGTTGTAGAGGTAATCCACGGAGCCCAGGTACCTGGCCATGGAGTGGGAACCCAGTGGGATGACCAGGAAGCACATGTAGCCCTGCCACTCGGGCATCTTGTGGGACAGCTGCTCCACGTAGAGCTGCAGCACGGCGCTGAGGTATTGTTGCGCCCCGGCCACCGTGATCTTCACCAGCGTCGGTGGCTGGGAGTGGCAGTGGCAGTATCTCTGGATCCACGACACAATGGTGTCAAAGGCCACCTGGAGGTCATCTGGGGAGCAGGTACACACCACGGGCAGCATGTGCCACTGCAGGACCTCCGACAGGAACTGCTCCTGCCAGACAGAGGTGTTGATCAGGATGATGTTCTCGGACAGCTGCCCGTCAGAGCTGAGAACATGGTTTAGCTGGTCGTACATGGTCTTCCTGGGGATCTGCACTTGGCTCCGTGTGTCTGGGCAGCTCTCGCTGTCCAGGCTGTTGTCCTGCTTGTTCTGTGGCCATGCTGGCTGCTGCTCCCTCAGGGACGTGCTCTGGCCCCAGCAGCAGGCCTGCTTCCCCTCAGACCTGCTGGACAGGATGACGAGCTACTTGGACTTGGTGATGCACCTGCTGAGCGCCCGCTTCTCTGTGAACACGTCTAGGGCCGAAGACTCTGCCTCAGGCTGTTTTCAGGCTGTGCCAGCGAGATGGAGACACTGCAGCTTGGCTGTTTGCTCCAGGCCCAAATTTTCTCATGAACATCGGTGGGACTCAGAGGCTCCTGCTGGCCCTGGGCACTGTGGATGCTCCTGAGCTCCATCTGCTAGCTAGAGTGCGACAGGCCTTCAAAGTATGGCCTGAGCATGGGCTTTGGGGGGCTGGGGACACTGTCACCATCCTCCATGTCAGAGCCACTGTTGCTGGGGTTCTCCAGCATGTCATACAGAAAGTCCAGGTCCTCCTCCACCCTGGGGCCATGCTCCGCAGGGTCCTGCTCTGTGTCCAGGACCTCCTGCATTCTGGGGATGTACTCTGCAGGGTCCTGCTCTGTGTACAGGACTTCCTATACCCTGGAGACTTGCTCCGCAGTGTCCTGCTCTGTATCCAGGTCCTCCTGCACCTCTAGGATGTGCTCCAAAGGGTCCTGCTCTTTGTTAAGAACCTCCTGTACCTCTGGAACATGCTCTGCAGGGTCCTGCTCTGACTTCAGGACCTCCTGCACCCCAGGGACGTGCTCCACAGGGTCCTCCTCTGTGTCCAGGACCTCCTGCACCTTAGGGATGTGCTCTACAGGGTCCTGCTGTGTGTCCAGGACATTAAGCACTCCAGGGATGTGTTCTGCAGGGTCCTGCTCTGACTTCAGGACCTCCTGAACCCTAGGGATGTGCTCCGCAGGGTCCTGCTCTGACTTCAGGACCTCCTGCACCCCAGGAACATGCTCTGCATGGTCCTGCTCTGACTTCCGGACCTCCTGCACTCTAGGGATGTGCTCTTCAAGGTCATGATCTGTGTCCAGGACCTCCTGCACCCCAGGGATGTGCTTTTCAGGGTCCTTCTCTGACTTCCAGACCTCCTGCACATGAGGGACATGCTCTGCAGGGTCCTGCTCCATGTCCAGGTCCTGCCCATGCACAGCAGCATCGCTGGCCTCCTGCTCAGATGAGAGGCTCTCATTCTCCTCCCTGGAGCAGTTATCCATGGACTTGGGGCCGACCTGCATGGTGCTGTCCTCCTGACCAATGGGCTGGCTGGACAGGGAGAAGATCCAGATCTCGGCCAACTTGGTAGAGGCCTTCTTGTCGCTGCTGCAGAAGCTCAGCACGTGGTTACCCTTGGGGGGTTGCTGCATCACCTCAGCCATGTGGATGGCGCCTGTGGCCAGTGTCTTGTAGCCCCGATGCTCCTGTTCTTAAAACACTTCCTCCGCTGCAACATAATCTGTAGCTTGTTGCCCTCCCACTTCAGAAAGTGGGGATACTGCAGCGAGAAGGTCAGTGTCAGGTCGGTCTCTGCTTGTCCACTCTGGGCCAGCAAAATCTCACAGGACTGCAGGATGTGCTTGCAGCCTTGCATCTTTGCAGCAATCACCATGGAGATGAGTTCCTTCTCCAGCCCCTTGAACACCACCAGTTTCATCAGTGTCAGTCTGCACAACCTAGGCACGTAGCTGGGGCTGGAGACGTCCACCTTCCAGGCAGCAAACAGGTTCCTGGGCACTGGTGTGTTGAATGTGGCAGGTGTGCCAGCCAGGCCCATGGACAGTGATGAAGCTGAAGCTGCCTGCATCATACAGGTCTCCTTTCTGTTCGGGGTTGGTGATGTCTCCCCCTGGGGTGGGACAGAGAAGGAACATGCTGTCAGAGCAGCTCATAAACTGCCAGGTGTGTTGGGGCTTCAGCTCAGACCCCAAACACTCAGTGACTGGTGGTAAGAAGTGGGACAGGAGTGAATTCAGGAGAGAAAAGGTTCTTGGCAGGGAAGTAGACTTGGAGGTGAGAGATGGTGAAGACATTAGTGTCTCGGGTCATTTTCTCAGCAGAGGGTGGACAGCACCTCCTGTATTAACAGTGTCACCCCTGGGGTTTCTGACTAAACATCCCATTCTAAGATGAGAATACAGAGGCTTTTCCTGGGGTGGAAGGGGTCAAGATATTAGGACATGTGGGATGTTCGGGGCAGGACTGCTGAAATGGAAACAGAAGAGGACCACGTCCAGGTCCCTCAATAGTAAAGAAAAGGATCACCATGATAACAGGTCCCCCTCCTGGTGTGTTGTGCAGCCCAGCAAGGCCCCAGCTCCTGTCTGGAGGAGCCATGGGGATGTGGTCCTTGGGGCAGCAAATGTCAAAACTACAGACTTGGTACCATGAGCTTCATTGTCCTTTTGGGGAAAAGCATCACTAATCACAATGATGTGTAAGACTGGGAGAAGGTTTGCAGTGATTGTCAGGCCAATATGCACACTTGGGGATGGGCCTTAAAAAGGGAAAGTCTGTAAACAAAAAAGGTCATTCCATAATACTAAACAGATTGATCCAACAAGAGGATATAACCCTAGTAAACCTATATGCACCTAATATAGGACCACCTAAATGTATAGAAAATCTCTTGGAGGACTTTAAGGGAGAGTTTGACAGCATTAGGAGACTTTAACACCCCACTGACTACACTGGATACATCTTCCAGAGAAAAAATCAACAAGGAAACAGTGACCCTAAATGACACACTAGACCAGATGGATTTAATTGACATTTAGAGAACATTTCACTCAAATTCTGCAGAATATACATTCTCAAGAGCAGATTGGACATCCTCAAAGATAAACCACATATTAGGAGACCAAATAAGTCTCTACAAATTCAAGAAGATTGAAATCATATCAAGCATCCTCTTGGATCACAATGGCATGAAAGTAGAAATCAACTACAATAGGAACACTCCATAACATTCAAACACATGGAGGCGAAATAGCATGCTATTAAACAATGAATGGGTTACCAATGAGATCAAGAAAGAAGTTAAGAACTTCCTGGAAGCAGATGAAAATGAACACACAACAACACAAAATCTATGGGACAGAGCAAAAGCAGTCCTGAGAGGGAAGTTCAAAGCATTACAGGCCTACCTCAGGAATCAAGAAAAATCTCTAATAAACTAACCCTGCAACTAAAAAATTAGAAAGAGAACAACAAGAAAATTCCGAGTAAGTAGAAGGAAGGAAATTATAAAGACCAGAGTGCAAATAAATGACATAGAATCTAAAAAACAATACAAAGAACCAAGAGCTGGTTCTTTGAAAAGATAAGCAAGATCAAAGAGCCTCTAGCCAGACTCATCTAAAAACAAAGAGAGAGGACCCAAATAAATAAAATCAGAAATGGAAGAGGCAAAGTAACAACTGATACCTCAGAAACACAAAGGATTGTAAGAAAATATGATGAGCTACTATATCCAACAAATTGGACAACCTGAGAGAAATGGAAAAATTCCTAGAAACATACAATATTCCAAAACTGAATCAGGAAGAATCAGAAAACCTGAATAGACCAATAACAACTATTGAAATTGAAATAGTAATAAAAAAAACTCCCAGCAAACAAAAATACTGGACAGGACGGCTTCACAGGGTACTTTTACCAAACATTCAATGAACTAACTAACACCTATCCTCTTCAAACTATTCCAAAAAAATTCAAGAGGAAGGAAGACTTTCAAGTTATTTTTACGAGGTCAGCAATATCCTAATTTCAAAATCAGTTAAAAACACTACGGGCCAATATCCCTGATGAACATAGATGCCAAAATCCTCAACAAACTATTCATAAATTGCATCCAGCAATATATTAAAAAGATTATTTACCATGACCAAAAGGGATTTATCCCAAGGATGCAAGGCTGGTACAATATTTGCAAATCAATAAGTGGGATATATCACATAAAATGAAAGATAAAAATCATATGATCATATCAATAGGTGTCAAAAAAGCATTCAACAAATCCAGCACCCATTTCTGATAAAAACTCTCAGTAATGTGGGAATAGAGGGATCATACTTCAACATAATAAAAGCCAAACCTCAGAGGGAAGGCAGGGGTGTGGAGTGGGAAGAGATAAATTAAAAAATGTATATGTATATATGCATACCCAATGGACATGGACAACAGTGCAGCAAAGGTGGGGGTGGGGAATGGGAGTGAGGAGGAGGGTAACAAAGGGTGAAAATGGAAATGCATCTGTAATAAAAATAAATTAATTAATAAAACAAACAGCAGCAAAAAAACACGTGACTTAAAAAAAAAAAAAAGGCCATATATGACAAACCTACAGCCAACATCCTACTCAACGAGCAAAAACTAAAGGCAGTACCCTTAAGATTGGGAACAAGGCACAGATGTCTGCATTCACCACTCTTATTGATCATAGTACTGGAAGTCCTAGCCACAGTGATCAGACAAGAAGAAAAAATAAAGGCATCAGATTGGAAAAGAGGGAGTGAAACTGTCATTATTTGCAGATGACATGATATTGCACATAGAAAAATCTAAGGAGTCCTCAAAAAAAACTACTAGGTTTAATAAATGAATTTGGCAAAGTAGCAAAATACAAAATTAACATCCAGAAATCAATGGCATTTTTTTTACACCAATCATGAATTCTCATAAAGAGAATCTAAAAAAAAAAATCCCCTTTACCATTGCAACAAAAAAATTAAGATACTCAGAAATAAACTTAACCAAGGAGATAAAAGGCTAGTACTCAGAAAACTAAAGGACACTGTAAAAACAGAGGAAGATACAAACAAGTGGAAGCATATACCATGTTCATGGAATTAACATTATTAAAATGTCCATACCACCAAAAGCAATTTATAGGTTGAAAACAATCCCTATTAAATGCTGATGACACATTTTAGAGATCTAGAACAAACACTTCAAAAATTTGTATGGAACCCCAAAAGCCCCTGAATAGCTGCAGCAATCTTGGGAAAGAAGAACTAAGTTGGAGGGATCACAATACTGAACATCATGTTACAGTACAAAGCCACTGTGATCAAAACAGCCTGGTACTGGCACAAGAACAGGCACATAGATCAATGGCACAGAACAGAGAACCCAGACCCAAGACATTATGCTAATTTATATATGATAAAGGTGGCAAAAGCATACAGTGGAGTAGAGACAGTTGCTTCAATAAATGGTGTTGAGGAAATTGGACAGATATATGCAAAAAAATGAAACTAGACCACCAACTTACACCATACACAAGAATAAACTCAAAATGGGTAATAAAAGACTTGAATGTAAGTCATAAAGCCATAAAAATCCTAGAAGAAACCATAGGCAGCAAAAATCTCAGACATCTCATGTAACAGAATTTTCACAAACACATGGCCTAGGGCAAAAGAAACAAAGGAAAAAAAAATAAATGGGACTACAACATAATAAAAAGCTTTGATCTGGGCCCCAAGGCTAAGGCAACTAGATTCCATTTTATGTAGGCCCCTTGGTTAAGGCGACTAAAAGACTCCATTTTGTCACCAATAGACATTCCTTGATATTCTTCCAATAATAGGTTAATTACTCTTTGACTTAAAGGAATTTTGCCTAAGATTATAGTTATCCCATGTATTGGGAGGTATTTGCAGTTTCCTAAGTACAGGTATTTGCAAGTGTTTGCAAGTACTTGAGTGCTGTTGGTGAATAATGCTAATTTTGACTTCTGCAGTCTCTTGTTGCTCCCACTATTGTACTGGTTCCCTGAGGGGTGGGGGCAAAAGGAGGAGGGGGCTTCTGTCTTTAAAATGGGATGAGCAAGAAGAATCAGGGCTGCTGATCTGAGGGGAGACTATGCCCTCTGCAGCCCGCCGGCGAAATAAAGTGCTCCTTTACAATTCGGCTGTGCGTCTCTGGTTATCTCGCTGTCAGGTTATAACAGCTTCTCACAGCAAAAGAAACCATCAACAAAATCAAAAGGATTCGCACTATATGAAAGAACATATTTGCCAATGATACCTCTGATAAGGGGTTAATTTCCAAAATATATAAAGAACTCATACAATTTAACAAATGGAAGACAAACAACCCAATTAAAAAATGGGCAAAGGACCTAAATAGACAGTTCTCCAAAGAGGACATACAAATGGCCAAGACACATACAAGAAATGCTCAGAGTTACTAATCATCAGAGAGATACAAATTAAAACAACAATGAGGTATCACCACACACCTGCCAGAAGGGCTGCCATCAACAAATCAACAAATGACACATGATGGCAAGGATGTGGAGAAAAGGTAACTCTCGTACACTGCTGATGGGAACACAGACTGGTGCAGCCACTGTGGAAAACAGTATGGAGTTTCCCTCAATTAAAAATGCAACTTGCATTTGAACCAGCAATCCCACTTCTAGGAATATATCCTAAGAAGCCTGAAACACCAATCAGAAAGAATATATGTACCCCTATGTTCATAGCAGCACTATTTACAATTGCTAAGGTCTGGAAACAGCCCAAGTTCTCATCAGCTGATAAGTGGATAAAAAAGCTGTGGTAGCCTGGCCAATGTGCCTCAGTGGGTTGAGCATTGTCCCATGGACTGAGAGGTCCAGGTTCAATTCCAAGTGAGGACACATGCCCAGGTTTCGGGCTCGATCCCCAGTAGGGGACTTGCAGGAGGCAGCTGATCATGTTTCTCCCTCACATCGATGTTTCCATCTCTCTCTCCCTTCCTCTCTCTCTATAAAATCAATAAAAACATTAAAATAATAATAAATAACATAAAATAAAACAAAAAGCTGTGGTACATTTACACAATGGAATACTATGCAGCTGTGAAAAGGAAGGATATCTTACCCTTTGAGACAGCACAGAGGGACCTGGAGAGTGTTATGCAAGCAAAATAATCCAGTCAGAGAAAGACAAGTATCACATGATCTCACTTATATGTGGAATCTAATGAACAAAATAAACTGATGAACAAAATAGATCGAGAGACATGGAAGCGTGGAACAGACTGACAAATCTCAGAGGGAAGGGGCATTGGGTGTGAAGAGATTAACCAAAGAACTTATATGCATATATGAACAACCCATGGACTCAGACAATAGTACAGTGAAGGCCAGGGGCTGGGGGGCTGGAGTGGGGTGGATGGAGTCAATGGGGGAAAGATGGAGAGCAGCTGTAATAAACAATAAATTTAGAAAACAATAATAAAGTTTATAGAATAAATA
This sequence comes from Tadarida brasiliensis, assembly GCA_030848825.1. Lineage (NCBI taxonomy): Eukaryota > Metazoa > Chordata > Mammalia > Chiroptera > Molossidae > Tadarida > Tadarida brasiliensis. Next base: position 1,841,298 of record CM061265.1, read on the forward strand.
AGTAATAATAAAAAAAGAAAGTCTATAGAAAAATATGTAAAAACACTCTTGACTGAGCATGAAGTGAAATGATACAAAAAGTCTCTTTGCTGATATTCCTAAAGATTGAGGACAGTGACTTCCTATCTGGCCCAAAAGGGGCTGGAGAGTCGGTTGGGGGCAAGAGATGGGGGCCCCGATTCCTTTGGAAATTGGACTCTAGGAGGGATCCCAGGGGAGTAGCAGGGCAGCTCTGGAACCCGGGGCCCCTGTGACTGCATGGGGTCATGGAGGTGGGTCATCTCGTCACCTGCACTCACCCTGACATTGTGCGGCACTCTTGTGGACCTGTGGGGCACCTGTGCCTCCTGCAGGGCGATGGCTCCATCTGTCAGCTCCTGTCCTTTCTCCTGTGAGGAGCTCTGGAAAGACAGTTCCTGACACCAGGTGGAAAGCCTCAGAGCCCTGTTTTTGCTGGTTCTCAGACCCCTGTGACCCTACACACACACACACACACACACACACACACACACACACACACACACACACACACACACCATGATCTGCTCAGATCTCCACAAGCGAGGAAAAGGAGTGACAACCTGAGGCCTAGGATTCCCACTGGCACAGAAAAGAGGCCCCTCAGGAAGCCCCTCTCCACCTGCCTGCCTGATCATGACAGGACTTTTAGCAACCTGTTCCTGCCCCTGGGGGTCCTCCCTTCATGCCCCTCTTCCCCCCACATGAAGAGGAGGGTGTGTGGGCTGCACAGGGATGGCTCACAGAGGTGGCCTGGCCTGGATTGGTCTGACCCAGGCCACCTTGTGTTACCTTGGCTGATCTTCTTGAAAATGGCCAGCCACCTCGGGCATGAGGGTTGAACCACTGTCTACAGAGTCGGGAAAAAAACTCATTGCAGGGTCTCCAGAAGCAAGAGCCCTGATATGTGGGAATGCAGCAAGAGAACATCTCACACTGGGAAATATCTCTTGCCAAGTGAGCTGGCTGTTGGGCAGTTGCTAGATCATGGGTGCCAGGTTACGGGGGTTCCAAGTTCTGTGGGTTGTGACCTCACTTCCTGAGATCGTCTTCCCTGATTCCCCTCATCTGATAGCTCTACAGACAGTCCTGTGGGCCACTGACTGCTTGCCCCCTTCTCCATGGAACATGGTATGTGTGCACAGTGACACCAACACACCCCTCTCCACAGTCCCCCTGAAGGTCTGGGTGGAGCCAGGTCCTAGATTTGAGGAGACAGACCTGGGTTCAGACTCAACCACTTCTTCTTACCTCCTCTTGATCCTGGATAAGTCACTGTGCCTGTCAGGGCCTGTCTCCTGCCTGCACAATTAAATGTTCTAACAGGTGCTTCTTAAGGATGTTCAGGCACATGTGTGATAAGAGCTATAAAGTTGGGGGAGGGTTATCACATAATTGACTGTACAGGTGTGGGTTTATTTGTGGGCTTTCAATTTGTTTCTGTTGATCTATATGTTTGTTTTTATGCCAATACCATACTGTTTGGATTACTTACAGCCTAATAGTATAGTTTGATATGAGGTACTATAATTACTCCCACTTTGTTCTTCTTTTTCAAGATTTCTGTCACTTTTCAGGGTCTTTTGTGTTTTCATACAAATTTTTGAATTATTTGTCCTAGTTCTGTGAAATATGTCATTGGTATTTTGATAAGTATAGTGAATCTATAGATTGCTTTAGGTGGTATAAACATTTTAATGATGTTAATACTTCTATCCATGAGCACGGTATATATTTCCATTTGTTAGTATCATCTTCAATTTATATCTTCAATGTCTTATAATTTTTTGAGTATAGGTCATTTACATCCTTGCTTAAATTTATTCCTAGGTATTTTTATTTCTTTGCAGTTTTAAATGGGATTGTTTTCTTAATTTCTTTTTCTGATAGTTTATTATTGGTTTTTAAAAATTCAACTGAATTCTGAATATTTATTTTGTATCCTGCTACTTTACTGAATTTATTTATCAATTCTAGTAATTATTTGGTGGAATATTTTGGTTTCTCTATAAGCAGTACCATGTCTTCTGCAAAAAATGACAATTTTACCTCTTCCTTTCCAATTTGGATACCTTTTATTTCTTCTTATTGTCTGATTGTTGTGGCTACAACTTCCAGTACTGTGTTGAAAAAGCATAGTGAGAGTGGACATCCCTGTTTCCTTCCTGTTCTTAAAAAATGTTTTTTTGTTTTTTTTTTTAATTTTTAATAATTTTTTTAAATTTATTTTTGTTGCAGATGTTTCTCCTTTTTTCCCTATTGACACCCTCCTCCCCATCCCCCCACCCCGTCCCCAGCTTTGTTGTCCATGTCCATCAGTTATGCATACATGCGCATAAGTTCTGTGGTTTATCTCTTCCCTCCCCCCCCACCCACTCTTCTGAAGGGTGTCAGTCTATACCCTACTTCCACATCTCTGGGTCTACCCTGTTCCTCAGACTGTTATGTTCATTATATTCCACAAATAAGTGAGATCATGTGATATTTGTCTTTCTCTGCTTGGCTTGTTTTACTTAGGATAATACTCTCGAGGTCCCTCCATGTTGTCTCAAAGGAAAAGAAATCTTTCTATCTTACAGCTGCATAGTACTCCATTGTGTATATGTACCACCGCTTTTTTATCCATTCATCCACTGATGGACACTTGGGCTGTTTCCAGATCTTAGCTATTGTAAATAGTGCTGCTATGAACATGGGGATACATGTATTCTTTCTGGTTGGTGTTTCAGGCTTCTTAGGGTATATTCCTAGAAGTGGGACCACTGGGTCAAATGGCAATTCCATTTTTAATTTTTTGAGGTAACACCATAGTGTTTTCCACAGTGGCTGCACCAGTCTGCATTCCCACCAGCAGTGTACTAGAGTCCCCTTTTCTCCACACCCTCGCCAACACTTGTTGTTTGATGCTTTGTTGATGGTGGCCATTCTGACAGGTGTGAGGTGATACCTCATTGTTGTTTTAATTTGCATCTCTCTGATGATTAGTGATGTTGAGCATTTCTTCATATGTCTCTTAGCCATTTGTATGTCCTTTTTGGAGAGGTGTCTATTTAATTCCTCTGCCCATTTTTTAATTGGGTTCTTTGTCTTCCTTTTGTTGAGATGTATGAGCACTCTATATATTTTGGAGATTAACCCCTTATCTGATGTATCATTGGCAATTATGCTCTCCCATACCGTGGGTTCCCTATCTGTTTTGATGGTTGTTTCTTTTGCTGTGCAGAAGATTTTGAGTTTGATGTAGTCCCATGTGTTCATTTTTCCCTTTGTTTCTGTTGCCTTTGGTGATGTATCAGTGAAGATTCTGCTGCGTATGATGTCCGAGATTTCGTTGCCTACATTTTCTTCTAGGATTTTTATGGATTCACGAGTCATATTTAAGTCTTTTATACATTTTGAGTTTATTCTTGTGTATGGTGTAAGTTGATGGTCTAGTTTCATTTTTTTTTGCATGTAGCTGTCCAATTTTCCCAACATCATTTATTAAAGAGGCTGTCTTTACTCTATTGTATGCTCTTGCCACCTTTGTCAACTATTAATTGAGCATAATGTCTTGGGTCAATTTCCGGATTCTCTGTTCTGTTCCACTGGTCTATATGCCTGTTCTTGTGCCAGTACTAGGCTGTTTTGATTACAGTAGCTTTGTAGTATAAGCTGATATCCGGTATTGTGATCCCACCTACTTTGTCCTTCTTTTTCAAGATTGCTGTGGCTATTTGGGGTCTTTTTTTGGTTCCATATGAACTTTTGAAATATTTGTTCTAGTTCTGTGAAATATGTCACTGGTATTTTGATGGGGATTGCATTGAATCTATAGATTGCTTTGGGTAATATGGACATTTTAATGATGTTAATTCTTCCAGTCTATGAACAAGGTATGTGCTTCCACTTTTTTATATTTTCCTCTATTTCTTTTTTCAATGTCTTGTAGTTTTCTGCAAATAGGTCCTTTACTTCTTTGGTTAAGTTTATTCCTAGGTATCTTAATTTTTTTGCTGCGATGGTAAATGGAATTGTTTTTTTAGTTTCTCTTTCTGTGAGTTCATCATTGGTGTATAAGAATGCCATTGATTTCTTGATGTTAATTTTGTATACTGCTACTTTGCCAAATTCATTTATTAAGTCTAGTACATTTTTGATGAAGTCTTTAGGGTTTTCTATATAAAATATCATGTCCTCTGCGAATAATGACAGTTTCACTTCCTCCTTTCCAATTTGGATTCCTTTTATTTTTTCTTCATGTCGGATTGCTGTCTCTAAGACTTCCAGTACTATGTTAAATAAGAGTGGCAAAAGTGGGCATCCCTGTCTTGTTCCTGTTCTTAAGGGAAATGTTTTTAGTTTTTGCCATTGAGTATGATGTTGGCTGTAGGTCTTTCATATATGGCCTTTATTATATCAAGATAGGATCCCTCTATTCCCAAATTGCTGAGTGTTTTTTATCAGAAATGGGTGTTGGATTTTGTCGAATGCTTTTTTTCAGCATCTATTGATATGATCATATGGTTTTTATCTTTCATTTTGTTTATGTGGTGTATCACATTTATTGATTTGCGAATATTGAACCAGCCTTGCATCCCTGGGATGAATCCCAGTTGGTCATGGTGAATAATTTTTTTGATATATTGCTCGATCCGATTTGCTAGTATTTTGTTCAGGATTTTGGCATCTACGTTCATCAGGGATATTGGCCTGCAGTTTTCTTTTTTTGTAGTGTCTTTTTCTGGTTTTGGAATTAGGATTATGCTGACCTCATAAAACGAGTTTGGAAGTCCTCCTTCTTCTTGAATTTTTTGAAATAGTTTGAGGAGAATGGGTGTTAATTCTTCTTTGAATGTTCGGTAAAACTCCCCCGTGAAGCCATCTGGGCCTGGGCTTTTGTTTGCTGGGAGAGTCTTGATGACATCTTCAATTTCCTTAGCTGTTATTGGTCTGTTCAAGTTTTCTATCTCTTCCTGGTCCAGTTTTGGGAGACTATGTGTTTCTAGAAATTTGTCCATTTCACTTAGATTGTCGAATTTGTTACCATATAATTGTTCATAGTATTTGCTAATGATCCTTTGTATTTCTGTTGTGTCAGTTGTTACTTCTCCTCTTTCATTTCTGATTTTGTGTATTTGGGTTCTCTCTCTTTGTTTCTTGGTGAGTCTAGCTAAGCGTCCATCAATCTTGTTTGTCTTTTCAAAAAACCAGCTCTTTGTTTCATTGATCCTTTGAATTGTTTTTCTGGTCTCTATGTCATTTATTTCTGCTCTGATCTTTACTATTTCCTTCCTTCTTCTTGCTCTGGGGTTTTCTTTTTGTTTGCCTTCTAGTTCTTTAAGTTGTGAGGTTAGATAATCTATTAGAAATTTTTCTTGTTTCTTGAGGTAGACCTGTAGTGCTCTGAACTTCCCTCTCAGAACTGCTTTTGCTTCATCCCATAGATTTTGTGTTGTTGTGTGTTCATTTTCATTGGTTTCCAGGAAGTTTTTAATTTCTTCCTTGATCTCCTTGGTAACCCATTCATTGTTTAATAACATGCTATTTAGCCTCCATGTATTCAAATGTCTTTGCTTAAAAAATGCTTTTAGTGTTTGCCCATTGAGTATGATGTTGGCTGTGGATTTGTCATATATGGCTTTTATGATGTTGAGGTATATTTTCTCTATTCCCATTTTACTGAGACTTTTAAAATCATAAATGAATGCTAGATTTTATCAAGTACTGTTTTCTGCATCTATTGATATGATCATAATATTTTTATCCTTCATTTTGTCTATGTGGTGTATCTTGTTAATTGACTTGCAATTGCTGAACCATCTTTGCATTCCAGGAATAAATCCCACTTCATTATGGTGTATAATCTTTTTTAATGTATTGCTGGATTCAGTGTGCTAATATTTTGTTGAGGATTTTAGCATGTAGGTTCATCAGGGATATTGATCTATACTTTTCTTTCTTTGTACTATCTTTATCTGGTTTTGGAATCAGGATAATGCTGGCTTAGTTCAATGAGCCTGAGAGTCATCCCTCCCCTGATATTTGAAAAAAAAAATAGGTTGAGAAGAATAGGTGTTAGTTCTTCTTTAATTTTGGTAAAAATCACACGTGAAGCCATCCGGTTCCAGACTTTTGAGTATTGGGAGTTCTTTTTTTTTTTTTTTTTTTTTTTTTTTTGGTACGTGCCCCTAGCCACTATGGCCTAGCAGGAACTGAACCTGGGACTCTCTGGTCCGCAGGCCAACACTCCAACCACTGAACCAAACCAGCCAGGGTGGGAGTTCTTTATCACCTCTTTGATTTTCTTGGATGTAATTAGTTTGTTCAGATTTTCTGATTCTTCTTGATTCAGTCTTGGGACATTATATGTTTGTAGGAATTTACCCATTTCTTCCAGATTGTCCTTTTTGTTAGCATATAATTGTGTCTAGTATTTTCTTATTATTTTTTCTACTTCTGTGGTGTCAGTTGTTATTTTCCTCTTTCATTTCTGTGTTTATTTATTAGGGTCCTCTCTTTTTCTTGGTAAGTCTTGGTTTCATCCATCTTTTGTTTTTCTTAAACTGTATATTATTTATTTCTGCTCTAATCTTAATTATTTACTTCCTTCTAGTCACTGTGTTCTTTGTTTGTTGTTCTTTTTTGTTTGTTTGTTTCTGTTTTTAACTTATCTTTATTGTTGAAAGTATTAAAGATGTCCCTCTTTTATCCCCTCTTGACACCCTCCTTCCCACTCCCACACCCCTCCTGCCTTCCACACACTATTGTCTGTGTTCATTGGTTATGCATATATGCATAGAAGTTCTTTGGTTTATCTCTTCCCACCCCACCTCCACCCTTCCCTTTGAGGTTCGCCAGTCTAACAACCAATTTATACTTCCTAATACTTTCATCTTTTTCATGAATCCCCCCAACACCTCTCACATCTGGCAACCAAAAAAATGTTTTCTCTATCTATGAGTCTGTTTCTGTTCTGCTTGCTCATTTTGTTTGTAGATTCATTTGTTGAAAGATATGTATATATTGCCATTTTATTGTTTATATTTTTTGGTCTTCTTCTTCTCCAAGAAGTCCCGTCCACATTTCATATGATACTGGTTTGCTGGTGATGAACTCCTTTAGCTTTTTCTTGTCTGAAAAACAATATGGCCATCTATTCTAAATGACAGCTTTGAGGGATAGAGTAATTTTGGTTGTAGGTTCTTGCTTTACATCACTCTGAATATTTTTTGCCACTCTCTTCTGGCCTGCAAAGTTTCTTTTGAGAAATTGGCTGACAGTTTTATGGGAGCTCAGTCGTAGGTAACTAACTGCTTTTCTCTTGCTCCTTTTCAGTTTCTCTCTTTGTCTTTAACTTTTTGCATTTTGATGATGATGTGTCTTAGTGTGGACCTCTTTGTGTTCATCTTGTTTGAGACTCTCTTTGCTTCCTGGACTTGTATGCCTGTTTCCTTCACCAAGTTAAGGAAGTTTTCTGTCATTATTTTTTCTTTCTTTCTTTCTTTTTTTTTATCCTCATCCGAGGACATTTTTCCATCTTTTGTTCAGATAGAATGGGAGGGAGAGAGGAGAAGAGAGAGAGAGAGAGAGAAACATCGACATGAAAGGGACACATCGAGTGGCTGCCACCCGCACCACCAACCAGGGCCAGGGACAAACTGCAACCGAGGTACATGCCCTTAGCGGGAACCGAACCCGGGTCTCTCTGGACCACAGTCCGACGCTCTAACCGCTGAGCCAAACCGGCCAGGGCTGTCATTATTTTTTCAAATAGGTTTTCAATTTCTTGCTCTCTTCTCCTTCTGGTACTCCCATGATGCAAATGTTGGTATGCTTGAAGTTGTCCCACAGGCTCCTTATACTATCCTCATTTTGGGGGGTTCTTTTTTCTTTTTACTGTTCTGATTGCTTCCTTATATTCCAAATCAATGGTTTGCTTCTTGGCTTCACCTACTCTACTATTGATTCCCTGTAAATTATTCTTTATTTCAGTTAGTGCATCCTTCATTTCTGACTGGTTCTTTATCATGTTCTTGAGGTCCTCACTAAATTCACTGAATGTCCTTATAAGCAGAGTTTTGAACTCTGCATCTGTTAGATTGCTTACCTCCATTTCATTTAGTTCTTTTCTGGGAGATTTGTTCTGTTCTTTCATTTGGGACATGTTTCTTTGTCTCTTCATTTTGGCTGCCTAACCGTGTTTGTTTCTATGTATTAGGTAGAGTTGTTATGTCTCCTTGGCTTCCTAGGGTTGCCTGTTGTAATAAGTGTCCTGTAGGGTCCAGTGGCAAAGCCTCCCTGGTCACCCTGCTGGGCCTTTGAGGTGCACCCCTCATGTGGACTTTACACCTTTCTGTTGTAATTGAGTCTTGATTGCTGTTGGAATGTTAATGAGAGGGTTTTACTCTGGCTGATCAGCTGCAAGGACTGGCTGTGCCCACTAACAAGTGGCTTCTGACTCCCTTGGAGCATCAGCTGTGCAGGGGCCCACCACACAAAGCAAGACTTCCTTCAGCAGGGCTCTGGTACCCACTGAGTCCAGTCCTTGAGTGTGTCACTTGTGGAGGTGATGGTGCTTCAACGTGGTCTGAAGCTGTCCACTGGGTGTGCTGGCTCTGGGGCAAGGTCAGCCACTGCCTGTGTTCTCCCCAGGGCCACCTGGCATAAGCTACAAAGTGATTTGCCAATGGCTGCTTCTTGTGCTGGGTTTGGAGGTGCCCAGGAAAAGCCAAGCTGTGAACCAAGGCTGGCTGCTTCTAGTACTGGGCCTGGGACCACTTAGCGAGAGGTATGGGGCTCACTGAGACCAGATGCTGCTTGTTTGAGAGAATTTAGGAAAATCTGAAGCAGGATCCAAGACAGGTCAATCCTATGGTAAAGCCATTGGAAACAACTTGGGTGGGCCTGAAAGTTGGGTGGGTCATGGCCTCAGGGAATCACCAGGGTGAGGCAAACAGTGTGAGCCAGGTTGCTGGAGTCCCAGATATGGCGGCTGTCTGCTGTCCCAGGAAAGGAATCACCAAAGGAACAAAGGCTTCCACCAGCACATCTGTGTGAGAGAAAGCTGCCTCTTCAGTTCCTGCCCAGATGCCAAACACCTCAGTTCTTCCCGGTATGTCTCTGGTGTCTTTCAAGCTGCCTCTTCCATGCTGGAGCTCAGAGGGAGCAAGGCCCATTAAGTTCGTGCTCAGGCCCTTTAAGAGGAGCTGTCTGGGGCTCCAGAAGCCTCAGCCTCCCTCAGCCTCAGTTCCCGCTGGTTTTCCAGTCAGAAGCAATGGGGATTCTCTTCCTGACACTTGAACCCTGAGCTGGGTGCCTGGTGTGGGACAGGACCACTTGCTCCTCAGGGAGGACCTTCCTAGTTGAGGTACCCTCCTTATTTTATCTGCCACATGTGGGTATGGGACCAGCCTGTCCGCCTGTGCCCTCCATGTGGCTGCTGCTTTAATGTCAGAGTTGTAGGACTTCCATTCAGCTCAATCCAGGTGGTTCTGAAGGATGGTTGTTCTGTAGTTTAGTTGTCATTTTGATCTGTTTGTTTCTTTAGATGACAGATTAGATGGTGAATTTGTGATTTTTCTTGTTTCTTGAGATAGGCTTGTATTGCTATGAATTTTTATTTTATAATTGCTTTTTCTGTGTCCCATAAATTTTGGGTTGTTTTGTTTTTATTTTCATTTGTCTCTAGGTATCTTTTGATTTTTTAAATGTCATTTTTTATTTATTCATTGTTTAGTAACATATTTAGCTTCCATATATTTATGTGGTTTTCCATTTTTTTCTCATAGTTGATTTCTAGTTTCATACCATTGTGGTCAGAGAAGATGCTTGAACTGATTTCAATTTTCTTAAATTTTTTGAAGCTTATTTTATGACCTAACATGTGATAAATCCTAGAAAATATTTTATAGGTGTAATGCTCTGAAAATATCCATGAAATTTTCGTCTAATTTGTCATTTAAAACTTGTGTTTTCTTGTTGATTTTTTTTTTTTTTTGGTCTAGAAGATCTATCCATTGATGTCAATGGGGAATTAAAGTCCCCTCTTGTGATTTTATTACTGTTGATCTCTCATGTCCATCAATATTTGCTTTATATAGTCATATGCTGCTATGTTGGGTGCACATGCTTACGAGAGTTATTTCCTCTCGTTGGATGGGTCCTTTATCAGTATGTAATGACCTTTCTCTCTTGTTATGGCATTTACTTTAAAGTGTATTTTGTCTGATACAAGTTTTGTTACCCTGGCTTTCTCTTTCTTTGGTTTCCATTTGCAAGAACTATCTTTCATACCTTTGCTTTTAGCCTGTGTGTGTCTTTCATTCTGAGGTGGGCTTCTTGTAGACAGCATATGTGTGAAAGCCCTTTTATTTTATTTTAACCATAAGTAGGTTGTGTAATCCCATTTTTATTCCTGATGTTTATACCTTGTGAATTCTTTTCTTTTGATCAATCTTGCCCACTTTGTATTTTTGGCTGATTTCTAGTGTGTGTTTGTGTGTGTAAGTAGCTATTTTCTATTCTATTATTTTTATGTTTACTTTAATTCCTATTTTCTATGATCCATTGATTTGATTTGATTTTCTCTTTATAACTTCTTGAGTTGCTACCAGCTTCCCAAAGCGATGTCCTTTTCAGTCCTTTCTTCTGGGCCCTGGCTTTGTAACAGATCATCCCCTCCTGTCCTCCTCCCCCCACTCCTGAAATTCACCCTGGTTCTTGTAGCTCCTTCAGCTCCTGTTTCCTCTCCTTCCTTTCCAAAAACTTCTCAGTTTTCTCCCCTAAAAGGTACACATTACTCAAACTTCTGTCTGTGGATTTTATTCCTTATACATGTGCATAAACTGCAGGTGTAAAAAATTAAAAACAAAAACCCTTCTCTGCCAGAGATTTTAAGATCAGATCTAGCACTAACTAGAAAATAGCTTTCCAAACATGTGTGATGATTTACACTCTCAGCAGCACTGTGGCTCCAGTTCTGAAGTTGATTAAGTCACCTAATTTCTCTTGCCTCTCTTTATGTCCAAAGTGAGATACATATTCTCATATATATTTGGACAGAGATCTTTATCCAGAAATAGATATACATACAAAAGTTTCCTGAGTACTAGTACTTGTAAGATCATTTTTTCAGGGTTTCATCATTATAAAAAAATATACATTTCTCCTGACAGGTGTGGCTCAGTGGTTAAGCATCGACCCATGCACCAAGAGGTCGCCAGTTCAATTCCTGGTCAGGGCACATGCCCAGGTTGTGGGCCCAATCCCCAATGAGGGGCATGCAGGAGGCGGACAGTCGATGTTGTCTTTCATCGATGTTTCTATCTCTCTCTTCTTTCCTCTCTTTCTAAAGAAATCAATAAAGAAAAAATTTTTTAAATATATATACATTTCTCTAGATGCTTAATTTTCACAGATAAGAAGACATCTATAAATAGGGGTTTTCAAGTCTGATAAAGTGGCATAGGTAAAAGGAATAGCCCACAGAAAGCCCCAGACACAGAGAGAGTGGAGAGGGGGGGGGAGCAGGGAAGTAAGAGACATGAACCTGTCATGGGAGGCAAGGCTCAGCCTTGATATGACTCTTATGCCATTGTAAGGGAATTTGGAACTTGGATGGATAATAAAACAAGATCCAACAATATGCAATCTCAAGAAACTCATTTTCGCTTTTGTTAAAAATGAAAAAAATTCAACCAAGTACATTTTCAAGCTCTGATTAGCTTTACTCATTTACTCATGAACATGGAAGTGCCCATCAGTACACAGAAAGGTGCTCTGAGGAGCTGTACACACGGAAGGTTGTTACAGTCAGGAAGGGACAGGACAAGAAAGCTAAAAAAGAGTTCTGTCTGGCAAGGTCATCTTCCCCTAGAGAAAAGCAGGGGCTCTGATGAGGAGAGGACCCCCTGGTGCTGACCAGGGAATTCCAGACCTACTGGGTTAGAATACCACTCCTAGGAGGTGCTGACACTGTCCTGCAGGGAGGTATTCAGTCTCAGAGAGCTCAGCAAAATGACTCCATTGTGGGTCTGTTGTTCCTTTTTAACAATTTAAGGATGCACATAGATATCAATGAAAAAGATGGAAATGAATTATTTCCAGGGAATGGTAACAACAGCAACAACACACAGGGCTAGCTATACTTACATCAGACAGGACACTGCAAACTACAAGTGGTAAGAAAAGACAAAGAAGTTACTATGTAATGATGAAGCAGTCAGTCTGTTCAGAAGAGGTAACTGTTGTAAATGGTGTTACCACACAGAGACACCTAAACATAGAAAGCAAATGCTGGCAGAACTAAAAGGAACTTGGGCTTTCTTTTCAATAAAAAGAGACATTGGGAAAATTTTCACCAATAGATTGATTTGAAAATATTCACGTTAGGATGGAATTTGGGCACAGAGAATGCTGAACAGAAACTCACCAGGCATTAGGGAGGAGAATCTATTTGACAGAGAAGGAGACCGGGCATCCCAGTCGAAGGAACATGGCGATGGTCTGGCAGAGGGCCAGGAGAGCATCATGGGTCACAGAAGACGTATTTAGGTGGCAGACCAGGGTGGCCAGCTGGAGTGACCAGTGCAGACACTGGTTGCTGGGAAGCTGGTGCATGGAAAATAAAAGGGGATCCAGGGTCAACTCGAAGCCATATAGAGGTTAGTCATTTGAACAGAGATTGTGTAACTTACATAAATATAGGGGATGAATTTTTGCTTAAAATACTATCATGTTTTTAGGCTTTGCATGTTTGTATTCAGTTGCTACCTATGTACATGACCTTTATTTATTTATTAAAAAAATTTTTTTTCTTTATTGATTTTAGAGAGAGAGGAAAGGAGAGGGAGAGAGAGACAGAAACATTGATGAGAGAGAACATCGATTGGCCGCCTCCTGCGTGTCCCCCACTGGGGATTGGGCCAGCAACCTGGGCATGTGTCCTGACCGGGAATCGAACCTGTGACCTCTTGGTGCATGGGTCGACGCTCAGCCACTGGGCCACACCAGTCGGGCTATACAGGACCTTTGGTCCTCTTCTGTTATATTTTCCTCACCTCTGTTCTCATTCCTTTCTTGATTTTGTTTTTAAATATTTTATTTTTGGGGGTGGGAGTTAGATTTTAAGTGCATTTTCTCCTATATCCACTGAGTGGAAGCAAAGTATGAATTTTTATTTTTCATGCCATTGCAACCTTTGTTGTCAATAAAAACCACATGTGTACATAAACTATGTAAGTTATCTGATTACCCAAATAAAAGATACTCTTATCAAAACAAGAAACTATCATTAAACTGTAATCCCTATACTACATCCACAGCTTTTAAATAATTTCTTTTAAATAGAGGTATAAATATGTTTGGCACCTAATTGAGATTACACTGAAATTTCTGTTTAGTTTCTAGATTTATTTAACTTACTATCCTATCATAAACATTTTCTCCAATCATCCTGTAAATGTGTACTTTAATTAAAAATTACAGTGGTTGTTTATTGCATATATGTCTGTGTCTCTGTCTAGAGGTAGAGGCAAGACTGTTACACAAAATCCAGTGTAAGTAGCCAGGCACATGAATGTGTGCCTGCATCTCTGGTCCTTCCAAGGATGTACGGTAGGATGTAAATTCTGATTAAAAGGAATGGACGTGTTAAGACTCTGGACTTGAGTACATGGTTACTTACATTTATGTTTACGTTGTCACAGAGTTGCTGGTCACATCTGTATACAAGTGGGTCTTTCTCATTGTCCCCTTGCCAAAATAAGACCTGGGTGCTCCTTTTCATGTTAAGAAGTATTATTCTCATGACTTTACTTCCCAAGTTGTGATGGTGAATAAGGGTGGCCGGACCCCAGATGGAAGCTGATGTATATAACCAAATTGACTTTTTCTAATTATGAATTCACCCAATGTAATTAATTCAGGCAATTAAAAAATAAATAAAAATAGCCCGGCCTGTGTTGCTCAGTGATTGATAATCGACCCATGCACCAAGAGGTCACCGGTTTGATTCCAGGTCAGGGCACATGCCCTGATCCCCAGTGGGGGGCCCGATCCCCAGTGGGGGGCATGCAGGAGGCTGCCAATCGATGTTCTCTCTCATTGATATTTCTTTCTCTCTCCCTTTCCCTTCCTCTCTCTTAAAAAAAATAAAATCAATAAATAAAAAATTAAAATAAATAAAAAGAATGGTCAGCAGATGGCGCCCTAGAATTAAAATAAAAGTAAAAAGAAAAAAGGGTGGTATTTTTCTTTCTTACCACACTTTCTCTAAGAAATGATTGATTTTGATGTAAATATTCTGTAAGGAAGAGTTGTTAAGCATGAAAGAAAACAAATACAACATCCACGGCTTAGCAGGAGTCCATGTAGCCTAGAAATTCGATAATGTTCACAATCTAACACTGAGCTTTGCTATATTTACATTGGCCAGTGTATTGAGGAATGTCAATTATTTTCTAGGTAAGAACCCAAGGACAATAATGAGCCACGGTCCTCATTTCTTTGGGGTTTGTTTCCTAGGCTACCATCACGCACGGCTTCCGTGTATCAGGCACGACATCTGGATGTGTGCACAGGTGCTAAATGACAATGTCCCTTTCTGACGCTGCAGCAGGGGCTCATGGGGCGTGGCCTCAGAACTCCATGTGCACCTGCGCAGGGTCGGGGCTGTCTGGGAAGCTTCAGCATTGCTCCAAATGGGTGGAAATGCCGGAGAGAAGGTCACATCACAAGGGTTGGAGTGTCTGAAAGACACCCTCCTGCCAGCCGTCAACCTTATACCACAGGAGTGTGTGGTGATGGAATTCTCAGGGGCACCTGACACCTGTCCCCGGAGCCCAGAGGCATGCTCACAAACACAAAGACTGATGCCAACCTGTTGCTCTGAGACTGCTGAAGGCAGGGTTGTGGAGCCACCTGTGCCAGAGGCCTGGAGGACAGTGGGCATGTGCCAGGGGAAGACATGCCATTCAGTTCTCTCCACCCACAGAGAGTGCAGAGAGCCCCGCCCAGCTGAACACAGCAGAGATCTCCCACCAGGGGAAGGGGTGGGAGTGTGTGTGACTGGCCAGGCCAAAGAGAGCCTCGGCTTCCCCTCCAGGGTGCCCTGGCACGGCAGGGACAGCCCTGTGCATTGGGCCTATGTGCTGTGAGGCTAGGCATTACCTGCAGCCAGTAGGAACGCGATTGGGTCGGGGCACCTCTGGGCTACCAGCAGGTGAGCGGCCATGGAAACAATGCCACCTATTTCCAAGTCCTCTCCTAGCACCCACCTAGGGCAGCGAGCACCTAGGGGGAGGGGAAGCCTTGCTGTCCTGATAGGAAATCAGGACCCTTCTCCCTGAGATGGGTACCAGGACCACAGATAAGGTGGGGAGGGAAAGATGTGGAACAGGGCAGGAGAGTGCTGTTTTGCCTTAGAAAGAAACAGCAAGGAATCATTTTTCATTTTAATTTTTTTTCTTTATTAATTTTAGAGAGAAAAGAAGGGAGAGGGAGAGAGAGATAGAAATATTGATGAGAGAGAACATCGACTGACCACCACCTGCATGCCCCCCAATGTGCATTGGGCCCACAACCTGGGCATGTGCCCTGACCGGGAATTGAACTAGCAACCTCTTGGTGCATGGGTCGATGCTCAACCACTGAGCCACACCAGCTGGACTAGTATGGTATATTTAAACTCAATTTTTAGGGTAGAAAGAAAGAGGAGTATTCTAAGAAGGTAGATAATGCTTTCTTTACAGATTATAAGGCTGCTCCAGAAACACAATCTAGTAAGAGGACAGGAAAATCCCAAAGAGGAATAGTGGTGGGATATTTATTTGGTGGAATAAAACCTGTTACAGTATTTACTCTCTGTGGTGACAACCTTTTTTTTTTTTTTTTGCATGCAGAAGATAAAAAATGAAGACAATTTTTCTCTGTGCTTAAATCTCATATTTAAAAAGAGTTATACAGTAAAGAGGAATATTGTTATGCTCAAATGATTTTGCACTCTGAATCTCATAATACATCAGAAAAAATTGGCACATTTCGGACATTCTTTGTTCAAGTATTGTGAATCTTTTCTTATTTTTTATTTTTTTCTTTATTGACTTTAGGGAGAGAGGAAAGGAGAGAGACAGACAGACAGAAACATTGATGAGAGAGAACATTGATGGGCCACCTCCTGCATGCCCCCCACTGGACATCGGGCCCACAACTTGAGCACGTGCCCTGACTGGGAATTGAACCAGTGACCTCTTGGTGCATGGGTCGACACTCAACCCCTGAGCCACACCAATAGGGCAATTGTGAATTGTAAGGAAGAAGATTTCAACCATTTCACAGATACAACTGGCATGATCCTGTGGCATCTCAGAAGCACTCCACAGGGCAAATCAAAGCCCCTTGGCTTTGGAGGGTTCTCAGAGTCTGTTGGGAAAGTCCTGGCCCTCACTGCTATCTTCCTGGAGGGACGATGTAGTCCACAGGACTGGTGCTCATGCCACACACATGTGAAGACAGCTGTTGGGTCCCACCCATCATCACACTGCTGGAGCAGATAAAGCTGTCTGCACAGAACAGGTCCAGTGTAGACAAACACTTCTAACATCAGATTATAAAACACTGAGGATTCAGTCATTTGCCATCAGACTTCATTGTGCTTCTCAGTTCTTCTTCCTGCATGAGAATTTTGCTTAGCAGCAGAATCAATCCCAAGTTTCTGTTCCCACTGCAGCCCCAAAGGCTAGTTCATGTGAGGACCGCGGCTGACCGCCGTGGAGATGGACCTCACGCAGCACGATCTGGCACCTGTTAGGGGGTGAACACGTCCTGGTGAGAAGATGCTAATAAAACTGTGATCAGGAGATCCTTCCTGTCCATCTGCTTCCAGTTGTCCCTCCACACCCCTCGTGCCCAGCAGATCCTTCTTCATGACAAGGGTCCTTTCTTCAGCCTCGGCTCCCCTGGCAATGTCCCCTCCTCACCTTCTCTGTCATTCATGTAACTGACACACCGCCTTTGCCGCTATAGCTTCCAAGGGTTCGAATAGTGTTATTGCCTGTCATTCCTCACTATTCGGATTCAGGACGTGCTGGTCACTAAAGGATCATTCTCCTGGAAAAATCAGAGTAAATTATGGGAGTATATTCACATGGGTACACTCAAATGTAAGGCATGGGTTTCCAGCATTGTCTCTCATAAGTGGCTGCTGGAATTAGACACACTTCCTAGACGCTGAATGCACACACATTGAAACCCACATGTTGGTCCTGGCCAGTTTGGCTCAGCGGTTAGAGCGTCAGCTCGTGGACCAGAGAGTCCTGGGTTCAGTTCTCCCTAAGGGCACATACCTCGGTTGCAGTTTGTTCCCGGCCCCAGTTGGGGTCGTGTGGGAGGCAGCCACTCGATATGTCTCTCTCACGTCGATGTTTCTCTCTCTCTTCCTCCTACTCTCCCAGCCGCTCTATCTGAAGATAAATGCAAAAAAAAAAAAAAAAAAAAAAAAGTCTTCGGGTGAGGATTAAAAAAAGAACTCCACACATTTTCTCTGTGGGTGGGCTTCTGAGGCCAAATGCTCTCTCTTGATTTTCTTATTTATCTTTCTTTCCTGGCTGTGGACTAGGCAGTTTCCTTGTCCTTCATCTTTCAAAGGGATGTTCAGGCTTTTGATGAAATTTTTCTCCCAGCAGCCTTGCTCTGATTGATGTTCATCCTGCTCCTTTTCCTGTGGCCTGTACCTCCATTAAGAAGATGGGTCCAGCATAAGGAGTAATCCCTATGGGCAGCAGACTTGAAAGAGTGTTAGACTCTTGCACTGAGTTTGATGAAGAATGAATAAAAAATAAAGGTTCGTTTTCCTCCACTTAGAAACCTTCCTTTTCTGTAACTAAATAGCAATCAGCAGCAATCAGGTGGCAGAAAACGTTAATATTTTTTAAGTGTTTCGGAGGTGTCAGAGCTGATCCTAAAAAATATGTTAGAGGAGCTCAGTTAAAGAGCTTTGTTGGCCCGGCCATGTGGCTCAGTGGCTGAGCGTCAACCCATGCACCAAGAGATCGCCAGTTTAATTCCCGGTCAGGTTGTGGGCCAAATCCCCAGTAGGTGACATGCAGGAGGCAGCCAATCGATGTTCTCTCTCATCCATGCTTCTATCTCTCTCTCCCTCTCCTTTCCGCTCTCTCTAAAATCAATAAAGAAAAAAAAAAGAGCTTTTTTTGGTCTAATTTTCTATTTTTCAAGAATTTATCTTTGTATTGAATTTCCTCTTTTGCAAAGGATTCATCAACTCCCTGTTTGTGTAGAAAACTTGACAAGTTTCACTTTATTTTAGAAAGGTGGTCCATCCCAGTTTCCATCAGCCAGGTCATGCAATGCAGAGCGGGAGGTCTGAGGCCAGGCTCTGAAGAATAACAGAGCATGTCTCCACCACTCTCTTTGTTCTCAAAGTCAATATACCTGAATGCACCATAAGCCCCACAGTAATACAGATGGTTTGAACAGGAACTAGGAATACATACAAACACACACGCATACACATCTCTTTAGACCATGGTGCCTAATTTCTAGACTTTGTCTGTGATAGTTGATTGGTCTCCTCTCTCCTGGTGGTCTGCCTATGGCTTAACTCAGTATCTGATTTGATGTCAGGGCGCTCATTTTAGGTGATGCTTGCTGGGCGTTGTTTCCTCAGGCATGATGCTTTCCACTCCCTCATTGTGATTGGCTACGTGCAACCTAGGAAGCCTGTGATATTGATCTAAGATGATTCTTGTAGAGAGGTTGCCTGTGCCTGTCTCCTCCATCGAGCTGTAGACTTGACAGAGGTGAACATTATTCAACTCTTACATGTGATGCTGAGAACGTACTGTGGAGACCGCATCACTAGGGCTTGGACTCACAATGAAAGCGTTCATGCACTCTAAAACTCAGCCCTGTCTTGAAGTCACCTCAGTATGCTCTACCTCCCCCTAGATCTGAGTCCATGGGACACCATCACATGCTGTTTAAGTATCTCATGTTCCACCTGCTCAAGGACTCGATTCCTAGCAATTGTCTTATACCTGCCTAACTGGCTCTCTAATCCTGAAAAAGACATTCATGTTTTTCCAAATATCTCTTCAGTTTGATAAGTCTGTGTTTAATTTCTATAAAGATTTTTTTCTTTATTTATTTTTAGAAAGAGAAGAAGGGAGAGGGAGAGAGAGACAGAAACATCGATGAGAGAGAACATCAATTGGCAGCCTCCTACATGTCCCCCACTGGGGATCGGGCCAGCAAACTGGACATGTGCCCAGCTGGGAATCGAACTAGTGACCTCTTGGTGCATGGGTCGATGCTCAACCACTGAGCCACACAGGCCAGGCTAATGTCTATAAGGATTTAGATATTCTTTATTATATTCCCTCTTTTGTTTCTTTTGCTTTCACACTGGCCTGGGGAACCCTTCAGTGGTGTAAACGTTTCAGCAGTACTTCTATATCCTGGAGGAGTTGAACGGTCTCATCATTCCATGTCTGTATAGGTTTGTCCCCAGTAGCCCACATTTTGTCCTCTATTGTCAAGACAGTGGAGCATAAGACTAAACATTCTGGCTACCTTATGTTTTTTTTTCCCTGTTCAATAAAATGAGCCATATAAATTAAGATAGTTATGAATAATTTGTCACTGCATACATTTTTATTCTCCTCTAAGTCTCTTTAGTTTGAGATGTTTGTAAAGTATCAAGACACTTTATCCCTCAATACCGTATATATCATGTTAGGGGCTATTATTCACCCATTTTGGAGACTTGACCTGTGTTCATGAATTCATGTCCTTTCCTCCATAAGCTTCAATTTTGACATTTCCTGACCAGTATGATGATATACTTTGGCTATTAATAGTTCTGTGATTGTTGGAATGTGGTCCCTGACCATAGACTGACAGCTCCCTTTTCCATCTGTTCCAACCCTGTTGTTTGGGGTAGCTGACTCTTTCATGGTCAGCAAACTTTTCAACTGTTTCTTCTGTAGTTGGATTAAAAGCGGTACAAAATTTCCATATGATACCTTCTCACTGGTTCATGCCTGCGTTTCTTGGCTGTAAGATGTTGCCTGATCCGATCCTTTCATGTTCTAGGCAATGGCCGTGGTGTTGGGTGCTGAAGGGTGTGTGGAATCAAGTCTCAGGTCATAGTACATCTTTGTGATTCACCTGCAGGTGAAAGTCTTCATCTGCCAGATTCCTCCAGTTCACCCCCTGCCCCGGGCCCTGGGTTTGTTCTGTTTCTGTTAGTAAATATCTTTTGCTAAGTGAATACATCACATATTGTGTCTATGGCAGGTTTTGTTGTTATAAATACTTCTCTCCCTGACTATATAATTAATGAGTTTATCCCAAATATCCAACTTGTTTTGATGGGCCTATCTAGTTAGTATTTCTACCAACTGGTTACTTTATAATGTTATATCTCTAGTTAATTTATTTACATCACACTTCATTTTGTTTTTTGAGCTTTACCTTTTTAGGTTGTTGAAATATGACTGATTGATATGTGAATGTGTTCTAATATATATTTATATTTTGTTAAACCTCACCCAAGGACATTTTTCCCATTGCTTTTTTTAGAGGGAGAGAGAGGAGAGAAACATCAATGTGAGAGAGACACATTGATTGGTTGCCTCCCACATGCACCCTGACCAGGTCTAGGGATCGAACCTGCAACCCAGGTCCGTGCCCTTGACCTGAAATCAAACCTGTGACTCAGGTGTGTGGGCTAACACTAACCACTGAGCCACAGTGGCCAGGACTGTTCTAATATTTGACAGATTTCCAATTTACTTAGGTTTTTCCACGTGATTGTTCATTGTCTTATTTATTTTCTACTTTGAGGGCCAAACTGTTAGACCACTGAATACGATTCAGAGAACATAGCTTCTTAGTGACTTTTCTTTTACATTTTTTTCTTTATTGGTTTTAGAGAGAGAGGAAAGGAGAAGGAAAGAGAGATAGAAACATCGATGAGAGAGAACATTGATTGGCTGCCTCCTGCATACCCCCACTGGGGATTGGGCCCACAACCTGGGCATGGGCCCTGACCGGGAATCAAACTGGCAACCTCCTGGTGCATGTGTCGATGCTCAACCACTGAGCCACACCTGCCGGACTATTTCTCATCTCTTTAGTTTCTCATAGTTTAGCTGCTTTCTGGGGTTAGTCATCACTCCTCCAGCTTATGAATATCCTTCTCAGTTACAACTGGACCCCATGCTGGGATCTGCGCTATGTGTGGATTCAATGTCCTCTCATGCTAATCCTCCTGATATTTGCAGTGTTTCTCTATCTGCAGAGATGTTAAATGTGACCAGGGTATAGGAGTTGGTCCTGCTATCCACACCCCGTCTCTACAGGTTTCACGAAGACCCACATGAGCCAACCCTCACATGCCAACGTCGAAAAATAATCACAGCCACTGAATACAGACACTTCAAGTCAGTGTTCCTGAGCTTGAATACTCTACATTAGCATTCTTCCTGAACCAACTCGATTTCCTTAACTCCCAATATTATGAAGGTCATTATTCATTGGTGTAGGCATTGGTTACTTAAGAATGTGTTTATTGCCTTGGCCGGTTTGGCTCAGCAGTTGGACCATCAGCCTGCACACCAGAGAGTCCCGGGTTTGGTTCCCGCTGAGGGCACGCACCTCAGTTGGGGTCGTGCAGATGGCGACCTGTTGATGTGTCTCTCTCACATCGATGTTTCTTTCTCTCTCTTCCCCCCTCTCTCCCTCCCACTCTATCTGAAGATACATGCAAAAAAAAAATTGTCCTCAGATGAGGATTAAAAAAAAAAAAAAGTATGTGTTTATTGCCCCGCTGGTATGGCTCAGTGGTTTAGCGTTGACCCATGCACCAAGAGGTTACCAGTTCAATACCCAGTCAGGGCACATGCCCAGGTTGTGGGTCCATTCCCCAGTGGGGGGCATGCAGGAGGCAGCCAATCGATGTTCTCTCTCATCGATGTTTCTATGTCTCTCTCTTTCTCTCTCTCTTCCTCTCTCTAAAAATCAATAAAGAAAAAAAAAGAGTATGTTTATTGAATGTGCACCAGCTGGACAGTATGATCCTGAGCCAAAGCTCAAACAGTTGGTTCCCTGGGATCCTGTTGACCACATGGCTTTCCCTCAGGGCTGGGCGAGCTCCCAGGATCTCCACATCACCCTGCACCCTCGCTGTGGGCTCTGCCTGGACTGCTCTCTCTCTGCCCTCGGTGTGGCTCACTCCCACCATCACCAGGTGCAACCTCACCTTCTCCAGGGAGGAAGATGCTCCACATGGGACTGGGCACTGTGCCAACTTAGATAAACTAGAACTACATGTCCAAGAATTCTCGTCCCCATATCTTCCTGGGTAACGGATGGGCCCCATAGAAATGTGTGCGAACTGGGAAGGCTGGCTGAGCAGCGGCCATCCCAGGGCTCAGAGGGTCGGCGAGGGTCCTGGTGCCGCTGTACCAGCCATCTCACCCATGCAGCCCATGTCCATGCTCTGTGCCACTCAGCTCCACAGGAGGGCACCAGCCTGCCAGTCACCTGCCCCGTCGAGGCTTAGAGCAGTGAGAGACACACGGGTCCAGACCACCCTGTTGGGTCCCCTCTGTCTTAGTGTGTTACACTCATTCACACCACTTCCAGGTGACTCTGTTTGACCTTGGCTGATTTCAGTGCTGACACTGGAGCCACAGGCAGCCACCTTGGATAGACTTGTTCAACCTCTACAGCCACCCAGGGCCACCACCTGTGACGCATCCCAGTGCACAGCCTCCAGCAGTTCTGCCTCTTTGATCAACACTTGGAGTGGGGCTTTCTCTGAAGCTGTATCTCCTGTCACCCACCAATGCCTTCTCCTGACTTTCTCTGTTTTCCTTTGTATTACACATCACTTTTTTTTCTTTATTGATTTCAGAGAGAGAGGAAGGGAGAGGGAGAGAGAGATGGAAGCATGGATAAGAGAGAACATCGATGGGTCACCTCCTGCATGCCCCCCACTGGGGATCAGGCCCACAACCTGGGCATGTGCCCTGACCGGGAATCGAACTGGTGACCTCTTGGTGCATGGGTCCACGCTCAACCAATTTGCCTATCTGTTTGACTCCTGTTTTCCCCACTTGCATGAAGGTTGCAGTAAGTCAAAAGATTTGTTTTCTCATCACCACCCACTGCCCAGCTCTAATCACATCACTTTGCATGTCACTCAATATTTGTTGAATGAACGAAAGACTGAGAACATTTTCATTGTTTGTATTTGGAGAGTTTATTTGTTGCAAATCTTTTTTCAGTGCCTGTGAATTGTGGCTTTTATTTTAATCTTATATCATTTCTTTCCATAAAAGAGTTTTAAATTTAAACCCTACCATTCACGATTTCTATTTTTTGTATCTTAGGAAGGCATTCCTTATATCATGATGATAAACCAAAAGTCTTCCACACTTTCTTCTAATACCTTTTTTTTTTTTTTTTACATTTTACTCTCTAGTACATTTGACTTTTTATTTTTTATAGGGTAAAATGTAGGCATATTGACTTTTTTCTCCCAATGAGTAGGAATGGACATCAAGTTATTGATCACCTAGTCCATATTGATGCAAAGAATTGCTTTAACCACAATTTACTTATCATAGTATATACATTTTGTTTATAAAGGTATAATTTTATAGATTTGCATGTTTGGAAATAATGTATTTCAGTTTATTACTGACTATAAATTTAGACCAACAGAATGGGATCACTGACTGAAATTATAAATTTTTTATTTTCACTCAGAATTTCTGTCAATTTTTAAATATATATTCTGAAGCTCAGTGTTAAGTACAGACATGTATGTACATAGCTCCTGTGTTTACTGGTAAGTTGTAGCTTTTTATAAATATGAAACATTTCTCTATCTTTTTATTTTTATTTTTTTCTTTATTGCTTTTTTAGAGAGAGAGGAAGGGAGAGGGAGAGAGAGATAGAAACATTGATGAGAAAGAACATCGATTGGCCACCTCCTGCATGGCCCCCACTGGGGATCGGGCCCACAACCTGGGCATGTGCCCTGACCGGGAATCGAACCGGTGACCTCTTGGTGCATGGATCAATGCTCAACCACTGAGCCACACTGGCCGGGCTCTATCTTTTTAAATGCTTCTTTTTTTTTCCCATCTCCTGCTTTTTATTTTCCTCTGTTGTTTCTATGTAGGCCTATCTTGTATATAATATGGCTACTTTTAAAAATTGATTATAGATATCTGTCTTCTGGGGGATGTTTTCACCCACATACATTTATTTTAACAGTAGCTAGATATGGGTTTACTCCTGTAGCTTTCTGCTGTCTGTTTGCCATGTTTTCTTGTTCTTTCTTTCTTTTTTTCCGGACCGTATTTAACTGAATTTTTTAATCACAAGGAAGATTTCTACCTAAAAATCAAGCATGAAATTGCAGCCTTTCTGTTTCCCACGGCTTTATTGTTTGACAGCATCTCCCTGACAAGCGGAACAGGGTGCGATATGAGGAGGAGACAGAGGAGGAGGTGGACAGAGCTCAGGCACCTGTTTCCCCAGAAAACGCTGACAGACTTCCCACCAGAGGCAGAATGAGAAGATCTGGAGGCTGGTGGGTCCGTGATTTTATCCTCATCTCAGAGTTCTTGACTTGATACCATCATAGATCAACCACAGTCAGCTTATAGCTGCTTTACCTGCATGTAACTCATTTCAACAAATGTTTATTCATATTATTTATGCAGACAGTATTCATTATGTTTGTTTTTTAAATTTTTTTTCTTTTATTGATTTCTTTTTTTTAGAGAGAGAGGAAGGGAGAAAGAGAGAGAGAGAAACATCGATGAGAGAGAACATTCATTGGCCGTCTCTTGCATGCCCCCCACTGGGGATCAGGCCCACAACTTGGGCATGTGCCCTGACAGGGAATCAAACTGGTGACCTCTTGATGCATGGGTCCACACTCAACCACTGAGCCAAACCAGCCGGATATTATGTTTTATTGTTTAGTAATCATGAAAATGCAATAAAATTTGCTGGACTTCTATAGCTACGTGAAGGAATTGTACATTCATTAATTAGATTTGTGATATCCTCTTAACAATACTGGTGGTCACTTTTAGTCTATTCTCTGACTTATCTTCAGCAGCTGAGGAAATTCAAGTTGGCCCTGGTCTCCTTTTATTTTTCCAAGTTATAAGAACCAGGTTTCAAGGGTGAAAAGCATGATTAAGCCGTCATAGAATCACCAGCTGTTGGCTTAATAAAATCAAGAGACCTTTGCACAAAAGCAATTACCATGACAAAATTGCCTAGACAATCTGGGAATAACCACAGAACTCACCTTTGGTCTCACACCATTTACAGATCCTTACATGAAAGAACTTATTTAATATTCAAACAACTTTAAGAGTTAGATCCTAAAATTTTTTTATCATTTTACACATGATGGAAAAAGTGGTGTGAATCCAAGGTCATAAAGCCTGGAATGGGAGGAGACAGGACCTGAACCCAGACTGTAGTCCTATCTCAAAGGGTGGTTTTTTTAATGGTCAGGAAATGTGTGTTATGAGAATCATACTTATGACCAAAGCCATCTCAAGTTGGTTGCATACTCAGCATAATACAAAAAAATAGGAATGAAATCTCCGTTTGAAGAAGCAAGGAGAAACATTTTGGTTTCTAGTCTCTCTCCCGACACTGGTCACAGAGCAGGCTGCTCGCTTAGGGGTAAGAAAAGGGGGAAATTTTTAAAAATGCTCTTGCCTTAAAATATTATCCAGACACATAACATAATGGAACCACATTTCCCAAGGTGACCAAACAAAGGAACTGAAATGTCACCTGGCACTCCCATTATTAAAGTGGAACCAGACTTTAGCATGTCTCCTCCTAAGTACTTCCCTGAACTTCCCAACTCATCAGTAGCCCCAATTCTCTGCTTCAACGTATACACTATCTTCTCAAAACAGGGGTCTGGTCCGGCCAATGTGGCTCAGTGGTTGAGCGTGGACCCATGCGCCAAGAGGCCACTGGTTCAATTCACAGTCAGGACACACGCCCAGGTTGTGGGCCCGATCCCCAGTGGGGGGCATGCAGGAGGGAACCCATCGATGGTCTCTCTCATCGATGTTTCTGTTTTTCTCTCCCTCACCCATCTTCCCTCTCTAAAAATCAATAAAGAAAAAAAATTGAAAAAACAACAGATGTCTGTTCAAGTGCCTCAAGGTCTTCACTTTTTAATCATGTTCAGCTTACTCCAAATAGGCTCTGTCTTTGCCACTCAACTGAAACTCGTTGTCGGGGCCATGAATGAATGACATCCATGTCACCAAACAGGGCACCTTGCTGCATTCTCTCTGTGTCTCTCCTTTTAATTCTCAGTGGCACTGGCCCTGTCAGCTATTGCACCATTTCCCGACCTTTCCCGAACATCAGTGGCACCAGCACAACCTGTCTGACTCCCACCTCCCTTTTCCGCAGACAAGTGACTTCAGTGTGGGCGGTGGTGGTGTGGGAAGCTCCTCAGGGTGTGAGCTTCCGAGGGTGACGCCACACTGGCTGTGGGGTTTCTGTTTGTAAGAAAATGACTTATCACTTTTCTGGTATTTTAGGATTTCTCTGGGGACGCACATATGGGATATGAAATGGAGAAGAAGCTCTGTTAGAGGCTGTGGGGTTCAGGGGTGTGCAGAGCAGAGTGGCTGGGCAGGGCACAGTGGGGGGCTTCTGTTGTGGGAAGGACCCCTCAGAGTGTGTGTATAATGTCACGGAAAGAAGGGCGCTCCTTCGTAAACCTATGCAGCTATCCCTCTGACAGATGTTGTTTAACTGTCTGCTTTGTGGCTCTCTTCCTACTGAGACCCCCACGTCATCAGAACTCCCAGGACACAGCGTCCTGGGCGGTGAGAAGGACCATGAACAGTAAGCACTGTCATTCATGCTAATGAACGAGAATGGACAGTGCGGGACTGAGTTTATATGGGATGCCCTTCATCCCTGGGGACTGATGGGTGAGCTCCCCCTGCAGGGCCCTGAGCGCCCAGAGCCAGGAGCAAAAGCTGGAGCTTAGCCTAGGGCTTGGGCAGAGCAGGACCGGGCCAGGCGCCAATGCGGCCACCAGCTTGCTCTGTCCTGGAAACCGGGAAAGGCGGGGACAGCCATTTCATCTGCTCGTTCACTCCTTCATAGAGTAAGGGTTGGGCAGAGAAAGGAGGTGACCCTCAGGCCCAGCGAAAAGAGGAGACAAAGGCAGCAGCTCCCCGTGGAGCAGCAAAGGACAACACTTTCTCTGGCAGGGTCGCAGCCATCACAGGACACAGGTCCATGGTGCTACCCACCTCACACTGTCTCGGGTCAGTGTGCCCAGCTCCAGGAGGCATGGCCCAGCAGACAGAACACAGCATTGCTGTCTAGGAACAGGCCACGGGAGATGGTGAGACCACCTCATTCCTGCATCCGGGTGGGCAGAGGTACGTTTACAGTTGTTCCTGTGGAAAATAACCATCAGTAATACAGAGGAACTCAAGAATAAGCTGTGCTCTGTGCAGTCACGATGGCAAACCCACTTTTGCCCACCCCCACTGTCACTTCCATGGGCATTCAGTGACTTTCGTGACATGTTGGCAACAATCTGGGCAGTACCTGTACCCTGCACGGAAGGACATGGTCTCTAAACATGTGAGACCGTTGGTAGAGCAGAAACCTCCCCACAGATCCACAGGTAGAGACAGGAAAGTGCTGAGAGCAAGAAAGCAGACTGGTGCTTATGCCAGCCTCCCAGTGGGACTCTGGCAGCTGTTTCCATGGAAACATCAACTCTGTTGTTCCTTTTTTTCCTTTTCCCTTGTTCTCTTCTAACCCCCGAGACAGTGTCTTAAAATGTCCCCTCCTAGAATCATTTTTTAATTTAAAAAAATATGTTTTTTTCCTTTATTGATTTTAGAGAGAGAGGAAGAGAGAGATGGAAACATCAATGAGAGAGAACATTGATTGGCCACCTCCTGCATGCCCCCCACTGCGGATTGGGCCCACAACCTGGGCATGTGCCCTGACTAGGAGTTGAACCTGCGACCTCTTGGTGCATGGGTCAATGCTCAACCACTGAGCCACACTGGCCAGACCCTCCTAGAATCTTTCAATACGTCCTTAATTCTGCCGTTATGGACACCTTGGAATCTACAGTGAAATGGTGGATTTTGGACTTGGCACATATCAGTCACTTGACTTTAGAAGAAAAAATGATTTGAGGGTGAATGATTTTAGGAAAATGCCCAACTCCAGATCTAAGACTAGTTTCCATCGTGATTTTTTTCTTCTTCTAAGCCTTATAGATAAGGGGTGCTCCAAAACAAATTTCTTGATTAAATGAATGGGGTTAAAATATGTTTAGTGAAAAACAGTAAAAGAAATGTCAGTATTGCCGGGCCAGTGTGGCTCAGTGGTTGAGCGTCGATCCATGCACCAAGAGGTCGCTGGTTCAATTCTCAGTCAGGGCACATGCCCAGGTTGTGGGCCCAATCCGCAGTGGGGGGCATGCAGGAGGCTGCCAATCAATGTTCTCTCTCATCGATGTTTCTATCTCTCTCTCTCCTTCTCCCTCCCTCTCTCTCTAATATCAATAAAGAAAAGGAAAAAAGGAATATCAGTATCCAGTATCTAAGCCAATCTTAACTAAGCAGTCACATGCCTGAGTCCAGAGAGAATGGGACCTGGAAATGACATGGTTATCTCAACCCCAGGTCTGAAGAACCTAACTGGCCAGAGAAACACAGGCTTCCCTTAGCTCTGGAGTGAAGAGTTGGTTTTCTCATTCCTGATTGGCAGTATTCTTCTCTGCAGGTCCCAGGGCAGGTTCCCGCCGTAAGCTGAAACTGCCCACCTGGTTTCCCACCAAGCTTCCTGGTTGCCACCAATCCCTTGTACTTATGAGATGAACCTTGCCTATGTTCTTAATCTTTTTCTCATTACCTACAGTCCTGGGAATGGTCATTCCTCTCCAGCTGGGAGATGGTCCTCAATCTGTCTGGTGAACCTCATTCAGATTTCTGTCACACTGTCTCCTTTCAGGGTGTCCTGGACACACTTGTCCTCTGCAGCCATCTGGACCATCTCCAAGGCTCCCCACAGCACCCCACACAAGAGATTGGAATAAATACGGGATGCATGGTTATCAGGAAGTTCCACAAAGTCCACCAAGGTGTTATTTTCCAAAATGGGGGAGAATTCGTCACCAGCTGGGCTCCCACTAGTGGTACTTGGAGTGATGTCCAGGAACAGTTTGAATGCCATCTTGGTAATAACATCTGCAGTCTCTCAAAAATCATGTAACTTCCCACATTTGATCATGCCAACACATCTTCCATCAGTGGAACTCCAATGGATTAGCCATTTTGCCCAGCTATGTATTCATGTCCTCATCATTTTCATAGTCTGGGCACAGCTGGGTGACCAGAACCCCACAGGTCAGGGTGATAGGCACCTGTCACCACACCTCAGGCTGGGTGTCCAGCATCAGTAGCACTCGAGATGCAGGTCGCTGTCCTTTCTCAATCATACTCATGCTCTCCACAGGGAAGTCTCTTTTATGGTGCTAATGTCCACATTGTAAAATGAATAGTCTTCTTACCATTTGCACATTCTTAAAAAGTGTGTTTTAGTTTCTCCTTCTTATACATTTTGCTTTTTAATCCTCACCCAAGGATATTTTTCCATTTATTTTCAGACAGAATGGGAGAGAGAGAGAGAGAGAGAGAGAGAGAGAGAGAGAGAGAGAGAGAAACATCAATGTGAGAGAGACACATTGACTGGTTGCCTCCTGCACAACCCCGACCAGAGCCTGAACCGCAACCGATGTTCATGCCCTGGACTGAAATCAAACCCGTAACTCATTGGTCTATGGAAGTCCATTCAAGTGACAGATCATAAAATCCTATTATTCTACTCATTATATGCTGAGAGGAAGAGTCCTCTCACAGGTTTACTGTTTTGGAAAATGCATGTCACACATCCAAGACTTCTCAGACCTGTTGTGGGGACAACTGATGTTTATTGTTCAGGGTACCGCTGATGTAAACCAATGACAACATATTCTCTGGAGTAAACAGCTGTTGCCAGAACATACCCCGAAAAAGAATTGGAAATGTTTATTACCTTCACTCTCAATCACATGAGAATTTCCTTCATTGGCTTGCCGAGGCATAACATTCTATTAAGCAGAATCAGTCTTTTATGACTTTAGTGCTATCAATGTTCCCTCAATGTCTTTAGCCAGGCTAACAGGGCATTATTAGCTAATGACTTAGTCAATAAATCAACCACCTGGGAAGGAAAGCAACTGAGCCCTGGGAGTCAGGAAGTACTAAGAACAAAAGAGAGACTTTGGGACCGTTTTTTAATTTGACCAAGTGCTCAGTGGCTCTTGCTTATGCTGAGAATTGTGTTGTTGCTCTGAAATGCCCTGTAGTTCTGCTTTTTAATAGAATTTCATGCCATTATCCTTATGCCATGCCCGTGTAAAACTGTGCTATATACAACGATATAAACTATAATGCAAGTCCTTTACTGGAAAAAAGGGGAAAATGAAAACATATGTCTTAATAGTAATGCTTTCCTGGTAACGTCTCATGTTTAATGTCTCATGCGTTATATGAAAACTAGAAAGCTTCCAAATACAGACACAACATGCGTTAGTCTGGGTTTGTTTGCAGAAGGCAGTCTACTTGACCTAGTTTAGGTAATAAAATATTTACTGCAGGAAAGCAAATGGTTTAAATAGGTGTTGGGTGAGCTGGGGGAACAGACTTGGAATGAGTTCTCAACCTGTCTCTGCATGGGAATCAACATTTAAAGTATCCACAGCCTGAACTCACTGCCTTGGATAATAGCTTCCAGGGTGAAGTACATCATTACCATTTCTACAGGTGACTGTAGTGTGTGGTTCGGTTGAGGACTACAGCTCCAGGTTGAATATCTAGGATTCCAAGAACCATGCTACAGAACCAGGCCATCAAGGGAATTGTTGTCATGTCCACATCAAGGAATCTGCTGACTCTGTCATCTCACTCTGTCACCATGACCAGCCCCACGAAGTTCTGAATCTCTGATGTCCCAGCAGGTTCCAGCATGGTCTCCACACGCAGAACAGGTTTTCTGTGCCTTGACATCTGCAAAAGAAAAGGATACTAGAACTCAATGATTGTTAACACAGGAACACACCACAGAGAGTCACACACACACACACACACACACACACACACACACACACACACACATGCAAAAACAAAATCCAGATGTCTCCATGCCACATTTATAGCACCACCAGCAAATCTGCAGAAGTGTGGTTTTCCATTTCCCTCCCAGACCTTGAGAAAAATGCATCTTACTGATTGAACCATGCAGCACTCTAGTGGCAAAGAAGCCTAGAACGTGTTCCTTTGAACTTTCCACCCTCCACAGTATAAGAAACAATAGAAAGAGAATAAAATGGAGATCAAATACCTGTCTACTTTATCCCAACACAGCATATACAAGAGAAGAAATACTTATATTGGATATTTTATTTAAAAATTGTTATGACTTAAAATTTACATATATAAGCAATCAACACAGAGTTTATACTTTTGTAGTAGGTTTACCTTAGTACATCAGGAAGTATAATTGTTTAAAATTACCATCTTCTTTCCATTTTGACTGCAGCTTGGAAGTCATCACCACCATCCTCACAACAAGAAAAAAACTCAAAACTGAAAAGCAAGAATCCTTAGAACAACTAGAAAATAGAGAGCAAATTGCTATGCCAATAAAATAAATGTAAGTACAGACAGAGAATCATAGCTAACCAGGAGCAGAAGCTGTCACTGGAGACAGAAACTGATAGGAATGCTTAAATAGTCAT
The DNA here is from genome assembly GCA_030848825.1 of Tadarida brasiliensis. Lineage (NCBI taxonomy): Eukaryota > Metazoa > Chordata > Mammalia > Chiroptera > Molossidae > Tadarida > Tadarida brasiliensis. Next base: position 1,873,207 of record CM061265.1, read on the forward strand.
TGATAAATTATGAGAGGCTATATGTAAACTAGATTGAATGTTAAAATTTCCTGGAGGCTCTGTCTTAAGGGGGTCCCCACACTTACACAAGCCTAGACAGGTTCTCATGTCAACAGTGGCAGAATAATCCCCTTGTGCTTCAGACAGGGGAACTGGAAAAGCATCCACTTGGAAATATGACCACAGTAATCTCTTCTCCAAGAAATGACCTTGTTCACAAGAGAAAATACTTTGCTGGAACTATGTCTACCTTAGGGGAAGGGCAATGGGATGGTCTTTCTATCTCATATAAGAAGGGAAAATAAAAGGCTTTTGAAGGCCACAGACCAGAGACTCAGGCTCATTAAAAAACAGAAATGTAATTTTATGATCCTATAGAATGCTCCTTTCCCTCCCTGGTATCTTACCACCACATTAACAGAACTCCAATATCTTCACAGTGATTACAGCTGAGAAAGTTGCAAGACACAGAGTCAACTTAAGACAGAATTTCTACGGAAGTCAAAAGACAATGGGAGAATAAAGACTATGATCCTAGCCTGGCAGTGCTTCTCAGTGGTCGGAGCATTGGCCATGCACCAAAGGGTTGCAAGTCCAATTCCTGGCCCCAATCAGGATGCATGTGGGAGGCAACCAATTGGTGTGTCTCTCTCATCTCTCTCTCTCTCTCTCTCTCTCTCTCTATATATATATATATATATATATATATATATATATATATATATATATATATCTTTCTCTCCCTCCCTTCTGCTCTCTCTAAAAGCTCAATGGAAAAAAATATCCTCAGGTGAGGATTAACAAAAACAAAAATAAAAAGACAATAATCCTAGAGGAAATAGAAGCCTTTCATACCTATAGCTACAGCTAACATTAAACACATCCTAACTCCTCTATAGATAGACATAAAATCTCTCACTAAAGGCCTGTTTCCCTCAGCCCCTATTACTGGATACATCATTTACAGCTTTCAACAAAAAAATTTTAAGGCATAAGAAAAAGCATGGGAAAAAATCAGTGAAGATACAAAGCAAAGTTTAAACCAAACTCAAATATAGCAGAATTTTTGAGATTATAATATCAAGAATATAAAATAACTCTGATTAGTGTGCTAAAGGTTCTAATGGCAAACAGTAGGCAACAGGCAAGAACAGATGGAAAATGTAAGCAGAGAGATGGGAATATTAAAAAATTCAAAAGGAAATGTGAGGGGTCAAAACTACTGTGAAAGAAATGGACATTGCCTTTGATGGATTCATTAATAGACTCAAAACGTCCAAGGAAAGGATCAGATATTTGAAATAAAAACTTTTCAAACTGAAATGCAATGAGAAAGAAAAATAAGGGGAAAAACCATAAAGAATATCTAAGAACCGTGGGACAATTATGGAATGTGTAACACACACATAATGGTAATTCCATAATAGGAATAGAAGAATTTTTGAAGTAGAATTTTCCAAAATCAATGACAGACACCAAAATACAGATCCAGGATATTCAGAGAACTCCAAGTAGGATGAATACTAAAAAATGTACATTTACATTTATTCAGCTTGCAGAAAACCTAACACAGAGAAAAATCTTGAAAGAAGCCCGAGGAGGAAAAAAAAAAAAAAGAAGCTTACCTATCAAGAAACAAATACAAGAATTATATCAGCCTTCTTATAAGAAACCATGCAAACAAGAAGAGTGGAATGAAATCTGTAAAGTTTTAATGAAAAAAACTTACCAACCAAGAATTCTGCATCTGACAATTTGTCTTAAAAATAAAGGAGAAACTTTGGAACATCCAGTTGTGATATTATTCACTGCTAAAATAAATGAGCTCTCAAGCCATGAAAAGACATGGAGAACCTTAAACGCATACTATTAGGTAGAGGGGGGAAGCCGATTTTAAAAGGCTGTGTAATGACATTCTGGAAAAGGCAAAAACAATGGGAACAATAAAAGGACCAGTGGTTGCTGAAGTGGGAGTGTGATGAGTATGCAGAGTACAGAGAATTTGGGGGACAGGTATATGGGGAATCTCTCTACCTTCCTCTTAATTTTGTTGCAAACATAACACTGCTCTAAAAATAAACTTTAAAAAATTGAAGGAGATGTCCGGCCTGTGTGGCTCAGTGTTTGAGTGTTGACCCATGCACCAAGAGGTCGCCGGTTCAATTCCCAGTCAGGGCACATGCCTAGGTTGTGGGCCCAATCCCCAGTGGGGAACATGCAGGAGGCAGCCAATCGATGTTCTCTCTCATCAATGTTTCTATCTCTCTCTCTCTCTCCCTTCCTCTCTCTCTAAAAATCAATAAAGAAAAAAATGAATAAATAAAGATATGACAGTCAAGACATTGCAGTATTGGTGAACTAATCAACAAATACATAAATGGAATAAAACAGAGATTCCAGAAATAGAACTACACATATATGGTCAACTAATCTTTGACAAAGGAGCAAAGACAACACAATGAAGAAAGAAAAGACTTTACACCAGACAGTGTGAGGACAAGTGGACATCCACAGACAAAAAATAGAATTGACTTATTGACCATTCACAAAAAATAACTCAAACTACAACATAGACCTAAATGTAAATTGAAAAATTATAAGTCTTCTAGAGGATGATATAGTTTAAAATATGGTCACCATATGTTTGGTGATGAGTTTTATATACAACACCATGAAAAAAATTTGATAAGTTGGACTTTATTAACATTGAAAACATCTGATCTCCTCAAGTCATTGTTAACAGACTAAAAAGACAAGCCTTAGACTGGGAAAAACATACCTGCAAAACACATAACGGGTGTAGGACTTGTATCTAAAATATACAAAGAACACTTAACATTTAGCAATAAGAAAACAAAAAGCCAATTCAAAAATGGGTGAAATGTCTGAAGAGAGTGCACTTAGGAACTTTATATTCTAAACAAAGGAAGCAGACAGTGACTAAAAACTTCCAAGAAAGACAAGGTGTGTAATGAGAGAAAAAGTGTGTGATGTGTGGGGCTGGTGCTTCTTGGGCAGAAAGATTAGGAGAAGAAGGCCTGTGGGAGAAGGCATCAGTGAGTTGCCATGGCAATGATGAGAACCATCTATGGAGAGAAGTTTACATTTGTCCTCCAGTGGCCATAGGGAAGTCCCCGTGATGTCTGTGGTTGGGTTGAAAGGGAGCTGGCATCTTGTAGGGCACTCGCTGGCAATTCAGGGCCAGCAAGAGGCAGGTCCTATGTCATAGCATAGCCCTTTGCAGAGGATGTTCTCACAAGTCCTGGATTACAGGACTCCCGCCGATCTCATGAACTCTTCTAACCGGGTTTAGCTCCTTCCTCTTAAAAACACAGGGACATTTTGCATGCCAGGTCCTATCAGTGTAGTGTGTCAACATGATTAACTGGGCTGAGGATGCGGTCAGGGTCACACAGAGCTAGCGTGTTGACAAATAGGATGTATTTCAATTCCTAAGTAAGCTCATACAGAAAAAGGGAGTTGCTATAGCAGCTCAGCTAAAGTCAATTGCTTCCGGTCTTTGGGACCATTGCCACCAGCAAGAGAATGGGTTCACCAGATCCACGGCTCTATGCCAGGCACCTGAGACTTCAGTCATGTGTTCTAGCAAGGAGAACGCCACAGGGGTAGCCAGCTCAGAGAGAACTGTCCACGTCGGAGGCAGAACATCCAAGAGGCAAGAAGCATCAAGTCCTGGACGCCTGAGTTGAGTTGACTAGCTCAGCTTTGTTCTGACTTATTCCTGTATTTGAAGTTTGTGATGCTTGTGTAAAGGGTCTCTTTTTATTAAATTTTATTTTCTAATGGTCAGTTTCTACTATAAAGAAATATCATTGATATTACAACCATTCATTTGGACAAACCTGCTTATTAATTCACATCAACTGTTGGTAGATTTTGTTGAATTTTCTACACGGTGTCATCTGCAAAGAGAATGGTACCAATTCTATTTCTTCTCTTTCCATTTGTGCCCTGCCCCCACCTCTTCCTGTACTGCCATGGACTTTCCACCACCCGGGTTGAATACAAGTGGAGAGAGCAGACTAACCTCCACTGTTTCTGATCTCAGAAAGATCGTGTTAAACCTTTGGATAATGAGATGGCTTCCACTTTTGGTTGTGTTTGTAGGTCGCCTTTATCAGATTAAGAAAGTGTCCTCCCGTTTCCACTTTGCTGAGAGTGCCTGTCATTATTGCCTGTTGAATTTGGTTATTTTCCGCCTGCATCTGATGGTCTTTAATTCTCTCAGTATGGTGTCATTATTATCATGCACTGCACTCCTCTGTGTAAAGCATGTTTTAAAATTTTTTTCCCTTTATTGACTTTATAGAGAGAGGAAGGAAGAGGGAGACAGAGATAGAAACATGGATGAGAGAGAACATTGATTGACCACCTCCTGTATGCCCCGCACTGGGGATTTGGCCCACAACCTGGGCATGTGCCCTGACCGGGAATTGAACCGGCGACTTCCTGGTGCATGGGTCGATGCTCAACCACTGAGCCACACCAGCCAGACATGTAAAGCATGTTTTTATCCACCCTGAAATCCTTTAGTTTTGATTGGAGTGTTCCGTTTTTACTATATTCTCTTTAGAGCTAATAAAACTAGTAATATTTTGGGGTTGAATCTACCATCTTGCCCTGTTTTATATTCTTTGTGGGACTATAATCTTCATTTTAGGACTAGTTAAAAATGGATTTCAAGTCAAATTGGAAATGATAACTAGTTACCAGACAGAAATGTTCATGAACAAAAATGGACCAACACATTTTCTTCAGTTTCCTGAAATTAAAATTAGTCTCATGACCATGGATGTTAAACATTATTCTGTAGCCATGTAGCTACCCCAGGTTTTCCACCTACTCCTGTTTGTCAACCTGTGTCCAGTCAGTTACCTCCTGCAGTTTGGCCAACTTACACCCTCATGTGAGAAAGCAGCAGAAAACTGGAAAATTGCCCTCTAAAATTGCTAAATAAAAGCTTCCCAAGCTACTACCCCAACAAAATATATGTAAATATGTGTGTGCGCGTGCGCGCGCGCACACACACACACACACACACACACACACACTCCCTTCCTTGGTACTTGTTTACTAAGAAAATAGAGTATCTTAACTGATAAGAGAAAAATCATTCTAAACTGCAGGGTTGCAGACATGGCTGGGTATTAGAACCAACAGAGATCTTTCCAATAACAGATTCTAGCCCTGGCCGGTTTGGCTCAGCAGTTAGAGCATCAACCCGCAGACCAGAGTCCCGGGTTTGATCCAAGCCAAGGGCATGTACCTCGGTTGCAGTTTGTCCCTGGCCCCAGTTGAGGTCGTGCGAGTGGCAACCACTCAATGTGTCTCTCTCATATTGATGTTTCTCTCTCTCTCTCTCTCTCTCTCTCTCTCTCTCTCTCTCTCTCTCTCGCACTCTGTCTGAAAATAAATGTAAAAATAAATAAATAAATAAATGGTATCATTTAAAATAAATAAATAAAATAAAATGACAGATTCTAGATCCAATTTGATTCAATTTGTCTAGACGGGATTTGGTTTTTGGGTGATTCTGACTTGTGCTTAAAAAAAAAACAAAAAAACAAACAAACAAAAAAAAACACTGTCTTAAGGGACCCCGCTGTAAATTGAAATGTTAATGCTAACATAAATCACACTGTGTGTGATTCATGGAACTTGAACCTCAGTGCAGCTTTGTCTTGGCCAGAAGAGCTAGATGCTGGCTCCATCAAAGGTATGCATTTCTCCAAAATTCTCTACTGTATTAGGCAACTATGTATGCATGTGCAGGTGCAGTTGGTACTGGTGAGGGCATAGTGCAAGCAGCTATGCAGATCTGAAAACGATCAACTGCTTTTGTCCGTTACAGTTGTACCCACACCTCACGGGGCATGAAGTAGGCATCACAGACAGTCCTCAGACAGCTTATGTGGGAGGCTCTGGTGATGCTGCTGTATTCTGTGTGGTATACAGGGAGGGCAGCCCCAGTTCACCCACCAGAAATGATTGGTTTGGAAAAATAGAGCAATTGCAATGTCCCCAGAATGGTCAAGATCATGCAGCAAACCTGAATACGGGTTCCTTCCTGACCTAGTTTCCTTCCATCCCCATTTTCTGTTAAAAAAAGAAAATAATTTGGTTCTTGCTGTGGGAAGACCTTCATGTTTTGCTTTTTTTTAAAAAAAATCCTCACTCAAGGATACTTTTCCATTTAACTTCTGACAAGGTGAGAGGGACAGAGAGAGAGAAACATCTATGTGAGAGAGACACACCAATTGGTTGCCTCCCACAGGACCCCTGCCAGGGTCGTGGACCCAACTGCAACCAAGGTACATGCCCTTGACCAGCATGGAACCCGCAGCTCTTTGGTCCACGGGCCGATGCTCTAACTACTGAGCCAAATTGACCAGGGTCATGTTTTGCTTTTTTTTTTAAAAAAATTTTTAATTAGTTTATTTTTGTTATGATGTTTCTCCTTTTCCCCCCATTGAGTCCTTCCTCACGATCTGCTCCCCACCCCCCATCCCCAGTATCATTGTCCATGTCCATGGTTATGCATACATGCATTTAAGTTCTGTGGCTTATCTCTTCCCTCCCCCCCCACCCCCTCTTCTGAGGTTTGTCAGTCTGTACCCTACTTCTATGTCTCTGGGTCTATTTTGTTCATCAGCTTGTTTTGTTCCTTATATTCCACAAATAAGTGAGATCATGTGTTATTTGTCTTTCTCTGATTGGCTTATTTTCCTCAGCATAATACTTTCCAGGTCCCTCCATGCCATCTCAAAGGATAAGAGATCTTTCTTTCTTACAGCTGCATAGTACACCACTGTGTAAATGTACCACAGCTTTTTTATCCACTCATCTACTGATGGACACTTGGGCTGTTTCCAGATCTTAGCAATTGTAAATAGCACTGCTATGAACATTAGGCTACATATATTCTTTCTGATTGGTGTGTCAGTCTTCTTAGGAAGTATTCCCATGTTTTCCTTTTTAAAAGAACAATGAAAAATGAATTGTGGGCAGTATCTGAGAGTGCTTCACTTCTGAAGCTGTTGATATAAAGGTTAAATTAAGCCCCAAAGGGTTCACTCAGAAGCAGCCTTGGATGGGAGTACGTGCAATGGTAGCCCTGAGGGACGCTGCATTCCCTCAGCACTGAGGGTATTGTCCCCTGCTCTGCTGAAGACATTATAAGGCTATTCTTGACATTGCAATAATCAGAAAAAAATTAATGACAAAATGTCAATCAGAATAGGTCAGAAATGTGAAGACATGTAAAAAAATGTCAAGTTTATATGGCAAGTTGGCACATCAAAGGTCAAAATGTTCTATCCAGCCCTTTACACCGTTAGGTTATCTACCCTGGGACATTACACCAGTGGCTCTTATACCTGTGGGCTTCCCACTGGGCTTTCCCATGGGAGCTCTGGCCGGTCGCAGGGAGAGCAGACAAGGTGAGGCAACCATGGGGGGCTGAGTTCCTCCATCCAACATCACTCTTATTTTCATGAACTCATTTCAGTGTCTATTGACCAGGGCTTCCTCCGGTGTCACTGGTCTGAGGGTGGTGCTAGGCATCACTGTCTCTATGGCAGCCCTTCAGATGTCTGGTATGTTATTACAGTGTTTCTTCATAAACACCTTCTCCTCATAATCCTCACTGGGAACCTGACTAACACCCTGGGTATGCCACCTTCCACTAACAGGTATAGATAGCTAAACTAGAAATGGGTTACAGAAAGTGAACAGAATGGAAAAGGAGAAGAAAGAATGGAATAGAATGCACAGAGAAGAAAAAAAAGCCTTAGAATCTCTTTTCTTTCTTAAAATGCCAACCTGACCTTCCTCATGGAAGTCAGCGGCACTGACCGCAGCTGCCGGTGCTCAGTTGGCTGGGGGGGGGGGGCACTGAACAGATGAGGGACCATCTTTGAACACTTGGGTCCCATGCCCTTAATGAGAAACACATTCTCATCTCAAAGATGCCAACAGGGTCAGAGACAGAAAACAACGCTTTCATAGCTTCTCCAGCTCTCATCCTCTTCTTCCAGCTCCCAATGTACAAACACAATGTCAACAACTGGACGTGTCTATCACTTTTAGCAGTTTTGTGCAAATACAAAAATATAGTATATACACTTTAAATTTACAATTGGAGTAGAATGTGTATACATTGACATAAAACCAAATTTTCATTTAACCATTGTGTTTCAAAGCTTGCTCCTTGTCAGTAAGTATCTAGAAATCTGCACCATATTCTTTTGGAGGGCCACAGAGTGTATCACTGGAAAGGTGTTGTTTAATTTAGTTGCTGCTGATAGACAATTTTCCTGTTATTTCCCATTTTTTCTCAATGCCTCTGTGAATATGTTTGTATATAAATTTTTCAAATAGCAGTTTTATTGACATGTAATTCACATAACACATCATTTGCCTGTTTAAAGTGCTCAGTTCAGTGGTTTTTACTATACTTATGACTACAGTCAATTTTAGAATATTTTCATCATACACCAGAAACCTAGTAACCTATTAGAAGTCATCCTTATTTCTTCACAATCTAAGCAACCATTAATCCAATCTATATCTTGACAGATTTGCCTATTTTGGACATATTCATTAATTGGGATCATATAATATGTGGCATTCTTTCACTTAGTGTAATTGTTCAAGGTTCATGCATGTTGTCGAATGTATTAGCACTCCCTTTTTATTGCTGACAAATATCTCTAAATTCTAGAAACACTGCCCGGCTGGTGTGGCTCAGTGGTTGAGCGTGGACCCATGCACCAAGAGGTTGCCGGTTCATTTCCCGGTCAGGGCACATGCCCAGGTTGTGGGCCCAATCCTCAGTGGGGGGCATGCAGGAGGCAGCCAGTCGATGTTCTCTCTCATTGATGTTTCTATCTCTCCCTCCCTCTCCCTTCCTCTCTCTTTAAAATCAATAAAGGGAAAAAAAATTCTGAAACACTTATCAGATATGTGACTTTCAAGTATTTTTATTTTCTATGTTAACTTTCCACTTTGTAGTATTCTCTACATTAGATTTTTAATAATTTTGAAGGAGTCCAGTTTCTATTTCCTTTCTTGTGCTTTTGGTGTCATATCCAAGAAAATTTTTCCTGACCTGAGGTAAAAAAGATTTACTCCTGTACTTTGTTCTGAGTCTCACAGTTTTAGTCTATGATCCATTTGAGGCATTTTGTGAACATGTATATAATTTTTTTGTGTAATTTTATTTCTTTTTTTTACTTTATTGATTTTAGAGAGAGGAAGGGAGAAGGAGAGAGAGATAGAAACATCGATGAGAGAGAACAATTGGCCACCTCCTGCATGCCCCTACTGGGGATCGGGCCCACAACCTGGGCATGTGCCCTGACCTGGAATTGAACTGGCGACCTCTTGGTGCATGGGTCGATGCTCAACCACTGAGCCACACTGGCTGGGCTGTAATTTTATTTCCTTAAGATGGATTTATAAAAGAAGAATTGCAGACAGAAGAGGGGGCGGGGGAGGGGAGCGATGAACACAGAACTTGTACGCATGTACTCATAACCAATGGACATGGACAACAAAACGGGGACGGGACAGGGAGGGAGGGGGAGGGGGGTGTCAATAGGGGAAAAAAGGAGAATCATCTGTAACATAAGTAAATTAATAAAAAAATATGAATAATAAAAAAAAAAAGAAGAATTGCTAGTTCAAAGGTCGTGTGGATATTTTTTGTTTTGAAATATTCTGTCAAATAACTTTCCAGTAAAATGTTATTAATTTATCCTCGCAAAAATAAATGAGCAATGAGAACAGAGGCTACCGCATCCTAGTCAGCAGTTCTCAACTTTTAAGGTTCTTGTCCATGTGCCGGATGATGACATTTATCGCAATTTAATTTCCCTTTTGCTAATTACAGGTAAGTCGAAACATATTTTCAATTACTTCTAAGACATTTACTTTTACTCTTCTGAGAATTGTTTATTTATATTATTTACCAATTTTTCTGCCAGGAAATTAGTATTGCATGTGTTGCTTTATCTTTTAACTTTTTATAAGACCTTTAGCTGTTACAACAAAGAAAATAAGATGAATAAGAAAAAAATAATACATATACAGGAAAAATGGAAGGTTCAAACATGGATAGGACTCAGAAAGCTTTCTGAGCTAATAAAAAATAATTTTAAAAAGAGAAAGATTCATATTGGCATCAGCATGTTTAACAGCAATATGGAATACAAAGCAAAAAGAGACGATTTTAAAACACCCTTGGGATAAGTATTTCAGAGAGAAGTTAATACATCTTTGAATACACGATGAGATAGGAATACTATAATTAAGAAAAAGGAAACATAAATAACCAAGGAAAGTCTACTGAGCTTTCTAAGGTAGATTCTATTCATCCTGTGGTGTCCTAGAAAAAGGTTTTGAATTTTGGAAGAAAAACATTGAATTCACAATTATAATCTGATTTTTGAGTTCAACTTGTTTGTGACTACATTAACCTAAATATTGTGTTATTAAAAGAAGTAGCATACATTTTATAAATAAATGTGATTTTTACATTAATAGGTATTTATAATAAAAAAATGTTTTGGGGTGACTGTTATAAAATGGCAAAGTCATTCTGAACTGAAAAATACATCTATAGCAATTCAAAACTGAAATTTTGGATAATGGCAATGTGGTTATCTGGTGGGTAACAGGAGAGAACAGAGGTATGGGTATACTAAAGTAATCACTTCATTTAGGGCAAAACCATAAATATTGATAAGCTTTCTGAGTTATTAGAAAAATATATGGCATCCTGAATAAGTGAGAGACAGTTATCGAAAAATAAACACAGAATGTATAGTTTTTATAAGTGTAGAAAATGGATCTATCTAATGCATGTGTGCTGAATGAAGTCAGTCAGACAGGGAAGAACAAATACTGTATAATTTCACTTATATGTGAAATTTAAAAGACCAAACAAATGAACAAACAAAACAGAAACAAACTCATAGATACAGAGAACAAACTGATGGTTGTCAGACGGAATGAGGAGGGATGGGCAAAAACAGTGAAGGAGAATAAGAAATACAAATTTCAGTTATGAAATAAATCAGTCAGAGAGTTGTGATGTATAGCATGGGAAATGTAACCGATAATGTAACAACCTTTGGATGCTGACAGATGGTTACTATACTTATTGTGCTATTACTTCATCAGGTATGTAACTGTCGAATAACTATGTTGTACACCTAAAACTAACAATTGTATAACTATGCTTTAATTAAAACATATAATAGCCATGTACTATAGCACTGCAACTTCTGCATAAACATTTGAAACAATTGAAGCAGGTATTTGCACACCCATGTTCACTGCAGAATTATTTGTGATAGTCAAAAGGGTAAAGAAACCCAAATGTCCATAAACAAATAAATTGATAAAGAAAGTGATATATACCTACAATAAAATATTATTGAGCCTTAAAAATGAAGGAAATCTCATCACATTTTACAATATGTACAAGCTTTGAAGACATTAGGCTAAGTGAAATAAACCAGTTACAAAAAGACAGACACTGTAGGATTCCAATTGTATGAAGTATCCAAAATAGACAATTCATAGAGAGAGAAAGTAGAATTGGAAGTTACTGAGGACTAGGGTCAGGGATAAATGGGGAGTTGTGCAATGGTTATAGTATGTCAGTTTTGCAAGATGAAAAAATTCTAAAGATCTATTGAACAACAATGGAAATAAACTTAGAGATACTGAACTGTACACTGAAAAATACTTGAGATGGTACATTTTATTTTTTTTAACCAGAATTAAACAAATACCTCAAAGGGAAAAGACAATCTTTGAAATTTTTTTTTCTTTTTGGAAGACGGGTGGGTATTGAAAATTCAACACAAAAGTATTGCAACATTCTATTGTCAGAAGAATATAAGACATTGAATCTTAGCACTGGAAGGAACTTCAGGGTCATCTCATCTGGGTATGTCTTCTTGGGAGAACTGTCTGTTTAGGTCTTCTGCTTAGTTTTTAAATTGGATTGTATTTGCAAAGCTGTTGTTTGCAAATATTTTTTCCCATTCAATTTGTTGCTTTTTTTGTGTGTGTGGGCGGTTTCTTTTGCTGTGTGGAAGCTTTTTAGTTTGATAGAGCCCCGTTCATTTATTTTTGCCTTTACTTCCCTTGCCTTTGGGGTCATAATTATAAAATCTCTATAAGACCAAGGTCCATACATTTAGTACCTATGATTTCTTCCATGTAATTTATTTTTTCAGGTTTTTTATTCATTTTGAGTAAATTTTTGTATATGGGGACAAACAATAGTTTAATTTAATTCTCCTGCATGTGGCTTTTTAATTTTCCTAGCACCATTTATTGACAAGGCTTTCTTTTCTCCATTCTTTGTTTTTGGCTCATCTGTTGAAAATTATTTGTCCATATACATGTAGGTTTATTTTTGGGCTCTCAGTTCTGTTCCATTGGTCTGTGTGTCTGTTTTTCTGCCAATACCATGCTGTTTCAATTACTGTCACTTTGTAATATAATTTGAAGTTGAAGAGTGATATCTCCAGCTTCTTTCTTTTCTTCTCAGGATTGCTTTGGCATTTGGGGTCTTCTCTGGTTCATTACAAATCTGATGATTTTTTGTTCCATTTCTTTAGCAAATGCATTGAAATTTTTATGGAGATTGCATTAAATTTGTATATTGCTTTGAGTAATATGGTCATTTTAACTATGTTTATTCTTCCAGTCCATGAACAAAAATACCTTTCCATTTCTTTGTGTCTTTTTCATTCTCTTTTAATAATGCTTTGTAGTTTTCAGTGTGTAGGTTCTTCACATCCTTTGTTCAGTTTATTCTTAGGTGTTTTATTCTTTTTTGTTGCAATTGCAAAAGGAATTGTTTTTTTTTCCATTTTGTTTTCTGAAATTTCATTATTAATATATAGGAATGCAATGGATTTTTGTACATTGATTTTGTATTCTGCAACTTTACTGTATTTGTTTATTATTCCCAGTAGTTTTTTGGTTGGATCTTTAGAGTTTTCTATATTAAGAATCGTATCATCTGCAAAAAGGGATCTTCTTACTTCTTCATTTCAAAATTAGATGCCTTTTGTTTCTGTCTCATGCCTGATTGCTCTGGCTAAGACTTACAGCACTGTGTTGAATAACAGTGATGAGAATGGGCATCCTTCTCTTGTTCCTGATCTGAGAGGAAACACTTTCAGTTGTTACCATTGAGTGTGATATTAGCTGAGGGTTTGTCATATACAGTCTTTATTATTTTGAGGTACTTTCCTTCTATACCCATTTTATTGAGTGTTTTAATCATAAACGAATGTGTATGTTGTCAAATACTTTTTCTGCATCTATTGATATGATCATATGATTTTTATCCTTTATTTTGTTAATGTGGTGTATCACATCAATTGATTTGCATATGTTGAACCATCCTTGTTTCTCTGGAATGAACCCCACTTGATCATGATGTACTATTTTTTAATGTATTGTTATGGTCAATTTGAGATTTAATATTTACCTATCTTATTCTATCCACTGGTTCCAATTCTTCCTGTGTAATTACATAGAGAGAGTTTTATCTCTTTATTTTGACACTATTTCAAATGTGTGAAGGCAGACAGACTCTAGACTCTTCTGCATGCAGTCACCACTTTTCCCTCCTGAGGTGCACACCTAGGTCTCTTACATGATTCCACACATTTCATTATGCTACCTAAATTCTCCCTTTATGACTGTCTCGTTTGCCAATATTGTCTTAACTTTTCCTTCTTTTTTACTTTCTCAATATGTAAAAGAGGCTTTCATGTGTAATCGATGTTTCCTGCTCTTTGGTCCAGGATGCAGTGGGTTAGAATTAGATGTGTTATTTTTAGAGCAACAACAGTTTAACCAAAAAACTAAGAACATTTCCAAAAGGCAGTATTCCTGTTGCTTGCTTTGAAATATTCTTTTTTTGCAATGAGGTTGATGGAACTTGAGATGTGACAGGAAGATTAGAACTCATGAAATCTAGTTCCTCATTTTCTCTGAAAAAAGCACGGGCCCTGCAGGGTGTGTGGCCATCCATGTGTGCCCAGCTGGTTGACTGCAGACAGGTTTCCTGCCATTCTCTGAGCCAAATACAGAGTAGACAAACCAAACACCACTGCAAACATAAATGTGATGTATACATTTTATTGTTTACAATTTATGGATGAACAAACAGTGTGCTAGATTGAGTTGCAAATTGACCCATTAATAATACTCAACAAAGTCTGCAATAGATTTCTTCCAAGGAAGTTAGCACACAGCATAATGCATTAATGCCCCAGAGCATCTGTGATTATAAATCAGCACAGAAATTGGAATGTTCAATGTGTACTCCAAAGCTGATAATAGAAATAAAAGAATGTGCAGTAAATTACTGACATGACATACACCATGAGAAAATTACTTTAAAAATTATTTTGTTTTATGGTGGGATCGTTGGTTATTTATTCTATTTTAAATTTTCTTTATGTTTTTATACTGTTATATTTGCAGTATAAGCAAGTTGGATGGAAAAAAAAGTTGTTGGATAAAATAGACTAAAACATGTGTCATTGGAGGCTTAATTTAATATTTTATTTACTGCAAATTTCCTATAGTCTACATTGACTTATACATTCAACAACCAGAAAAAAACCCTATATAGTAAAAAAAATGTTTTAAATAATTTTTCTTTATTGATTTTAGAGAGAGAGGAAGGGAGAGGGAGAGAGAGACAGAACCATTGATAAGAGAGAACATCAATTGGCTGCCTCCTGCATGCACCCCACTGGGATCAGGCCCACAACCTGGGCATGTGCTCTGACTGGGAATCAAACTGACGTCTTGGTGCATGGGTCAACACTACTGAGCCACACTGGCTGGACAGTCCAAAACTTTTATTAGTACTGACTTTGCATATCACCAACTCATACCAGAATAGCCTGAAGAGTCTCTTTTAAGAAACATGTACATTAAACATTTTTAAGCTGTATTATTTCCTTTGTGTGTTCCTTCTTTGGTCTGCTCCGCTCTCTCTGCCTGTTTCAGACCCTGTGCTGTGGAAACTGTGAGAGGAGGAGGTTGTCCTAAGAGCCCCAGAGACAGGGTAAAGGTGGAGCCTTCCTCATGCATGCTCAGGACTCTTTGCCACACCTAGAGTTGCCCCTGGGAGACCACCAGCCTGTCGGCCGGCTCTTACACCCCCACAGAAAGGTGTGCAATGGATGGACAAGTGCTGGGCAGGTTGAGTAATACCATGATGTAATGTGATGTGAAACAAGCAAGGTATAGATTAGTGTGAAGAACATAACCACCCTATAAGACAAAAATCAAAGAAATAAGCCACTAAACCTCAAACGTATATACGTGTGAGCATGAGCACAGGGAAAGCTAAGATGGGCCCATGACACTCATCAGACTGTCCAGCAGGAGTGCGAGGAGGCATGTGGATGTCCCCACCTGGTGTAGTTCCTGCGGTGTCTAGGGACTCCCAGTTTGATGGCAACAGTTCCCATTGTGATTTCTGATCTACAGAGAGGAGCCACCGTGAAGGTCTCCAGGGATGCTGGGCCTCCCCTCACGCTCTGATCTCTTCTAGTAATGGTGAAGCTGTGTCCTCTGGATTCCGGAGACTCACACCTTAATCCACACAAGAGCTTATGAACAATGTGTGTTCCTAGCCCACATCCCAGAGGTAACGCATCAGAAAGGAGGAGGGAAGCCCTCGGCCTTCTCTGCAGGTGATCCTAATGTTCATCTGTGCACTGTCCTCAGCGAATTCCACTTTCATTTCACAGGAGATGCATAGGCATGTGAAGTTCTTTGATGTCATTTCTGTGAAAACTGTGGGAGTAAATGTAGGTTTGGGTTAGCACTAGACTTGGTCTTAGGGACACCTGCTTTGTTGTATCATCCTCACTATTGAGTAACTGGTATGGTCGACCACCAATTGCATTTGTGAAGAGGAAGGTGGATAAAGACTCTGGTGTCTCCAAAACAATTGTGGAACCAGGTTGGGGGCACCTGGGTCTGGACAATCTTACACTTTTTTTTTTTTTTATCCTCACTTGAGGACACTTTTTGCATTTATCTTCAGACAGAGTGGGAAGGAGAAAGGGAGGAAGAGAGAGAGGGAAACATCGATGTGAGAAAGACACATCGAGTGACCACCACCCACACAACCCCAACTGGGGCGGGGACAAACTGCAACCGAGGTACATGCCCTTAGTGGGAACCAAACCCAGGTCTCTCTGGTCCACAGGCCTATGCTCTAACCGCTGAGCCAAACCGGCCAGGACTGGACAACCTTACTCCTAGTTGCCCTAAAGTAAAATACTTTCTGGGGCAGAGTTTAGAGGCGGCCTGTAGACTCCATGGGTCCTTAAGCTGGACTTTAGAACAATTGAAGCAGCGATTCTCAACCAATGTCCCCCAGGTCACTTGCGGAATTGATGCTGTGCAGACTCTGGGTCAGCAGGTCTGGGACAGCACCTGGGATTCCAACAGACTCTAGGTGATGCCGACGCTGCTGGTTTGCAGAAAACAACCCCAGGAGCAAGCCATATAAACCCAGCTCAGGGGTGAGCACAATTTCTCTTCCTAGGGTTCCTGGGGTTTCCACTCACATGAGATGCTCAGGGTTCAGAAAGAATGCTTGACTCTGTCCAATCCTGTCTCTGTCATATTCCAGGAGATGCCAGTTGTCACAGATTCTAAGATGGAAATTTCCCCATCTCAGGAATGTTGAAATGAGGGGAAATGCTTTTCGAAAAATTTAATTATACACACACACACCCTGAAAAGCCTTATGTGTGTTACTGTGATATGGTACATCTCCATCTATGATTCTCACTTCTGTTCTTTGATGAGATGTTGGTGCCTAGAGTCAGCATTGTACTGTTTGGGGAAATATGAGATCAAATACAACTGTGGGGAAAATTACTGATTTTTTTCTTTTCTGCTCCTCTTGCTCCAATATCTTACTTCTGATTAAACCCAAGACCTAGCGAAACAGATCAGTTTAAAGCAAATCCATTGCTCACTAGCCTGGACAATATGGACCTATTCCATGAACATTTACAACTTCTTTCCCTACAGGTTCTCTTTAATACCTTGAAAATGTTCGAAGAAATAGAGAAAAAGGGTGGAGCTAAGGGAGATGGTATCAGGGAGGATGACAGCCAAGAATTTATTTATTTATTTTTATTTTTTTTTTATTTTTGTTTTTTGATTTCAATACTTTGGAATTTATTGAGGCTTGTTTTTTTTTATTATTATAATTTTTTTATTTTATTAATTTATTTTTGTTATAGATGTTTCTCCTTTTTTCCCCATTGACACCATCCTCCCCATCCCCCCACCATGTCCCCAGCTTTGTTGTCCATGTCCATCACTTATGCATACATGTGCATAAGTTCTGTGGTTTATCTCTTCCCTCCCACCCAACCCCTCTTCTGGGGGGTGTCAGTTTATACCCTACTTCCACATCTCTGGGTCTACCCTGTTCCTCAGACTGTTATGTTCATTATATTCCACAAATAAGTGAGATCATGTGATATTTGTCTTTCTCTGCTTGGCTTGTTTCACTTAGGATAATACTCTCGAGGTCCCTCCATGTCGTCTCAAAGGATAAGAGATCTTTCTTTCTTACAGCTGCATAGTACTCCATTGTGTATATGTACCACAGCTTTTTTATCCATTCATCCACTGATGGACACTTGGGCTGTTTCCAGATCTTAGCTATTGTAAATAGTGCTGCTATGAACATGGGGGTACATGTATTTTTTCTGATTGGTGTTTCAGGCTTCTTAGGGTATATTCCTAGAGGTGGAATCACTGGGTGAAATGGCAATTCCATTTTTAATTTTTTGAGGTAACACCATAGTGTTTTCCACAGTGGCTGCACCAGTCTGCATTCCCACCAGCAGTGTACTAGAGTCCCCGTTTCTCCACACCCTCACCAACACTTGTTGTTTGATGATTTGTTGATGGCGGCCATTCTGACAGGTGTGAGGTGATACCTCATTGTTGTTTTAATTTGCATCTCTCTGATGATTAATGATGTTGAGCATTTCTTCATATGTCTCTTAGCCATTTGTATGTCCTTTTTGGAGAGGTGTCTATTTAGTTCCTCTGCCCATTTTTTAATTGGGTACTTTGTCTTCCTTTTGTTGAGTTGTATGAGCACTCTGTATATTTTGGAAATTAACCCCTTATCTGATGTGTCATTGGCAATTATGCTCTCCCATAGAGTGGGTTCCCTATCTGTTTTGATGGTTGTTTCTTTTGCTGTGCAGAAGCTTTTGAGTTTGATGTAGTCCCATGTGTTCATTTTTTCCTTTGTTTGTGTTGCCTTAGGTGATGTATCAGTGAAGATTCTGCTGCGTATGATGTCCGAAATTTTGTTGCCTACATTTTCTTCTAGGATTTTTATGGATTCACGAGTCACATTTGAGTCTTTTATCCATTTTGAGTTTATTCTTGTGTGTGGTGTAAGTTCATGGTCTAGTTTCATTTTTTTGCATGTAGCTGTCCAATTTTCCCAACACCATTTATTAAAGAGGCTATCTTTACTCCATTATATGCTCTTGCCACCTTTGTCAAATATTAATTGAGCATAATGACTTGGGTCAATTTCTGGATTCTCTGCTCTGTTCCACTGGTCTATATGCCTGTTCTTCTGCCAGTACTAGGCTGTTTTGATTACAGTGGCTTTGTAGTATATGCTGATATCTGGTATTCTGATCCCACCTACTTTGTCCTTCTTTTTCAAGATTGCTGTGGCTATTCGGGGTCTTTTTTGTTTCCATATGAACTTTTGAAATATTTGTTCTAGTTCTGTGAAATATGTCACTGGTATTTTGATGGGGATTGCATTGAATCTATAGATTGCTTTGGGTAATATGGACATTTTAATGATGTTAATTCTTCCAATCCATGAACAAGGTATGTGCTTCCACTTTTTTATATCTTCCTCTATTTCTTTTCTCAATGTCCTGTAGTTTTCTGCAAATAGGTCCTTTACTTCTTTGGTTAAGTTTATTCCTAGGTATCTTAATTTTTTTGCCGCGAAGGTAAATGGAATTGTTTTTTTAGTTTCTCTTTCCGTGAGTTCATCATTGGTGTATAAGAATGCCGTCAATTTCTTGACGTTAATTTTGTATCCTGCTACTTTGCCAAATTTATTTATTAAGTCTAGTAGATTTTTGATGCAGTCTTTAGGGTTTTCTATATATAAAATCATATCATCTGCGAATAATGACAGTTTCACTTCCTCCTTTCCAATTTGGATTCCTTTTATTTTTTCTTCACGTCTGATTGCTGTGGCTAAGACTTCCAGTACTATGTTAAATAAGAGTGGCGAAAGTGGGCATCCTTGTCTTGTTCCTGTTCTTAAGGGAAATGTTTTTAGTTTTTGCCCATTGAGTATGATGTTGGCTGTAGGTCTTTCATATATGGCTTTTATTATATCAAGATATGATCCCTCTACTCCCAAATTGCTGAGCGTTTTTATCAGAAAAGGGGGCTGGATTTTGTCGAATGCTTTTTCAGCGTCTATTGATATGATCATGTGGTTTTTATCTTTCATTTTGTTTATGTGGTGTATCACATTTATTGATTTGCGAATGTTGAACCAGCCTTGCATCCCTGGGATGAATCCCACTTGGTCATGGTGAATAATTTTTTTGATGTATTGCTGGATCCGATTTGCTAGTATTTTGTTTAGGATTTTGGCATCTACGTTCATCAGGGATATTGGCCTGTAGTTTTCTTTCTTTGTAGTGTCTTTTTCTGGTTTGGAATTAGGATTATGCTGACCTCATAAAACGAGTTTGGAAATCTTCCTTCTTCTTGAATTTTTTGAAATAGTTTGAGGAGAATGGGTGTTAGTTCTTCTTTGAATGTTCAGTAAAACTCC
The DNA here is from genome assembly GCA_030848825.1 of Tadarida brasiliensis. Taxonomy (NCBI): domain Eukaryota; kingdom Metazoa; phylum Chordata; class Mammalia; order Chiroptera; family Molossidae; genus Tadarida; species Tadarida brasiliensis. Next base: position 1,893,155 of record CM061265.1, read on the forward strand.
CCCGTGAAGCCATCCGGGCCTGGGCTTTTGTTTGCCGGGAGAGTCTTGATTACATCTTCAATTTCCTCAGCTGTTATTGGTCTGTTCAAGTTTTTTATCTCTTCCTGGTCCAGTTTTGGGAGACTATGTGTTTCTAGAAATTTGTCCATTTCACTTAGATTGTCGAATTTGTTGCCATATAAATGTTCATAGTATTTGCTAATGATCCTTTGTATTTCTGTGGTGTCAGTTGTTACTTCTCCTCTTTCATTTCTGATTTTGTGTATTTGGGTTCTCTCTCTTTGTTTCTTGGTGAGTCTAGCTAAGGGTCCATCAATCTTGTTTATCTTTTCAAAAAACCAGCTCTTTGTTTCATTGATCCTTTGAATTGTTTCTCTGGTCTCTATGTCGTTTATTTCTGCTCTGATCTTTACTATTTCCTTCCTTCTACTTGCTCTGGGGTTTTCTTGTTGTTTGCTTTCTAGTTCTTTAAGTTGTGAGGTTAGATAGTCTATTAGAAATTTTTGTTGTTTCTTGAGGTAGGCCTGTAGTGCTATGAACTTCCCTCTCAGAACAGCTTTTGCTGCATCCCATAGATTTTGTGTTGTTGTGTGTTCATTTTCATTGGTTTCCAGGAAGTTTTTAATTTCTTCCTTGATCTCCTCGGTAACCCATTCATTGTTTAATAACATGCTATTTAGCCTCCATGTATTCAAATGTCTTTGCATGTTCTTGTTGCAGTTCATTTCTAGTTTCATGCCATTGTGGTCTGAAAAGATGCTTGATATGATTTCAGTCTTCTTGAACTTGTAGAGACTTAGTTTGTGCCCTAACATATGGTCTATCTTTGAGAATGTCCCATGTGCCCTTGAGAAGAATGTGAATTCTGCAGTTTTGGGGTGTAATTCTCTGTATATATCTATTAAATCCATTTGATCTAGTGCTTCAATTAGAATTTCTGTTTCTTTGTTAATTTTTTGTCTAGATGATCTATCCAGTGATGTCAGTGGGGTGTTGAAGTCTTCTGCTATGATTGTATTGCAGTCAATTTCTCCTTTGAAGTCCTCCAGAAGATTTTTAATATATTTTGTTGCTCCTATATTGGGTGCATATATTTTTACCAAGGTTATATCTTCCTGTTGGATAGACCCATTCAATATTATGTAGTGGCCTTCTTTGTCTCTAGTTATGGTCTTCAATTTGAAATCTAATTTATCAGATAGGAGTATTGCTACCCCAGCTTTGTTTTCCTTTCCATTTGCTTGGAAGATTTTTTTTCCATCCCTTTACTTTCAACCTATGTGAGTCTTTTGTTGTGAGGTGTGTCTCTTGTAAACAGCATATATGTGAATCATGCTTTCTTATCCAGTCAACTACTCTGTGTCTTTTTATCGGAGCATTCAATCCATTTACATTTAAGGTGATTATTGATATGTACTTATTTATTGCCATTTTGTACAGTGTGTTTCTAATTTTCTTTCTATTTCTTTTACTAATTACAGCAGTTCTTTTAACATGTCTTGCAGTGCTGGTTTGGTACTAATATATTCCCTTAGCCTTTTTTTATCTGGGAAGCTCTTTATTTGACCTTCTATTTTGAATGATAGCCTTGCTGGGTAGAGTAGTCTTGGATTCAGATCCTTGTTTTTCATGACCTTGATTACTTCATGCCATTCCCTTATGGCCTGTAGTGTTTCTGTTGAGAAGTCAGATGATAGCCTAATGGGGTTTCCTTTGTAGGTAACCTGTTGCTTATCTCTTGCTGCCTTTAGGATTCTCTCTTTGTCTTTAATTTTTGGCAGTTTAATTATTATGTGTCTTGGTGTGGGCCTGTTTGGGTTCTTCTTACTTGGGGCTCTCTCTGCTTCTTAAACTTGAATGCCTTCTTCCTTCACCAGGTTAGGAAAGTTTTCTGTCACTATTTCTTCAAATATATTCTCTAACCCTTGCTCATTTTCTTCTTCTTCGGGGACTCCTATGATGCAAATATTATTACGTTTCCAGTTGTCCCACAGTTCTCTTAAGCTATCTTCCTGTTTTTTAATTGTTTTTCCCTTTTGGTTTTCTGATTGATTGATTTTTTCTACTCTGTCTTCTAATTCACTGATTCGGTCCTCCGCTTCCTCTAATCTGCTGGTCAGTCCTTCCAATGTGTTCTTTATTTCTGCTATGTCATTTTTTATTTCCACTTGGTTGGTTTTCATGGTGTCGATATCCTTACTCATGCTGTTTAGTTTTCTCAAGATCATGGCTCTGAACTCTACCTCTGATAATTTGCTTAACTGCATTTCATTTATCTCATCTTCGGTAGAGTTCTCTTGTTCTTTCATTTGGGATCTGTTTCTTTGTTTCACCATTTTTGCTTTCTCAGTGGGTTTTGGAGCTTGCCAAATTTTCCCTGTGGGTGTTGGTGTTATGTTATTTGTGGCTCCCTCTACTGGGTTTGGATGAGCGTGGAGGTCCCTCCTTAAACACCACTGTCAAGTCTCACTTTCCTGGGTAGATTTTCAAGCTCAGGAAAGGTTCAGTTATGCTCTAGCTTTTTGCCTGTAGGCTATTAGCCTCAGTTACTTGAAAAGCTTTAGGATCTCAGTTGAATGAGAAACTCCCTCAGATGTTTACAGTGTAAGAGGATTTCCTGAGGGTGGGGCCAATGCTGGTTGTTAATGAGCCTCAATTTGCATTTCTTTGCCTCTTTTCCTCACCTGGGAATCTCCAAGGGAGGGGCTATCACAGCTCTGGGAAGGAGTAAACTTGGCTGCCCTGTGTAACCGGGAAGGAGTGGGCTTCCACCACCAACCTTTGTGGCCACAGCTCAGCATAAACTCTGAGCGCCCTCCAAATCCCAGTTGTCCCCACAGAGTTCCAGTCCAGTCCGCCCTCCATCTGCCAGAGCCCAAGGTGAGTGGCTGTGGCTATTTAGCGCTCTGTCCTGGTGCTCTGAGCTGTGGAGCAGCTGGGGCTCTTAAACCCGAGGGCGGGCGCCGCTGCTGCTCACAGCTCAGGCCGTTGCTGTCCATGGGCTCCCAGCCCATCACCCTCCCGCGCCTCTGCAGATCCTACCAGGCTCATTCACTGTCCTTGGTTGTATGGTCCTCTCCTGCTGCTTTTCTGTTGCTTTTTCCCGATGATTTGTCTTTATTTTAGTTGTAATTCCTGTTTGGTCCTGGGAGATTGTCTGTGTAGCTTCCATTCACTCCACTGCCGTTTTCAACCCCCCTGGTTTTGTTTTTTTAATCCTTACCCCAGGATATATATATATTTTATATTAATCTTCAGATAGAAGTGGGGGAGTGAGGGAGGAAGAGAGAGAGAGAGAGAGAGAGAGAGAGAGAGAAACATTGATGTGAGAGAGACACATTGATTGATTGCCACCTGCATGACCCCAGCTGAGGCTGGGGACGAACCACAACTGAGGTAACTGCCCTTAGCGAGAACCAAACCCGGGACTCTTTTGTCGGCGGGCGATGCTCTTACTGCTGAGCCAGAATGGCCAGGGTGGTGGTTAGATTTTTGATAATTAAGATCTGAAATTTCCCTAGGTATTGATTGCTAAGATGCCTACTATGCGACAGCAATACAGAATTCATAAGTAGGTGTATGAGTGATAGTTATGTATCCCTTGCATATAATTCAATAGACAAATTCCACTATGAATTAAATAAACTATTTTAAAAGCATAATTGCCATGGAATGAATTGTAGAGAGAAAGAAAATATAAGCTTAGATTTATTTTATTTTATTCATTTACTTTTTTAAATGTATTTTTATTTTTTTTTTCTCTTATTGCTTTTTTTAGAGAGAAGAAGGGAGAGGGAGAGAGATAGAAACATCTATGAGAGAGAACATCGATTGGCTGCCTCCTGCATGCCCCCCACTGGGGATCGGGCCCACAACCTGGGCATGTGTCCTGACCAGGAATCGAACCGGCGACCTCTTGGTGCATGGGTCGATGTACACTTAGATTCAAAATGGAGTCTTATTTATATTTCAACTCTTTAATTGCCTTTTCTTTAATTTTTTGTTAGGAACATTCTTATCAATTCAGAAAAATATGCTTATTAAAGAAATATGGGGATTCTCTTAAATAACTAACCATCATAATAAAGTCAATATTATTTCTGTAATACTATCTGATATCAAATGTACTCAGTTATCTCCTCAATATCTGTAGAGTGGGTTCATTTGAATCGAAATAAAACAGAACCGCACCTTTGTAATGGGTTGTTGCATCAGCCCAGCAACTATACTCTGGGTGTGGCAGGCTCCACACTCTCTGCAGAACTAGATGTGCTTGGCCAGGCCCTGACTCATGGAGGCAGTGGGATTATTTTTATTGCAAAGGGTGTCACCAAGGGGCCCTCCTAAGTAGAAATAGGATGTGCAAACCATTCTCTCACTCTCTGAATATGAGTGCACCAGATTACTTTCTGCACAAAATTGCTTTGTTACTAATTTGTTCATTACCCTGCTCTCCTTGTCGGACACACGTAGTTCTCCCTCCCCTGCCCCACTCTCTCGTCCCAAATGACCAGCATGTGTTAATTTACATTCAGTGGATTCCCTAGAACATTGATGATCATTTACATCTTTCCTGTCTCAAATTCCTGCTTGCCACCACCTAAGGTAAGTCCTGTCTGAAAACTTCTGATTATTATTCTGCTACTTTTGAATAATATAATTTAGCCTGGCTGGTGTGGCTCAGTGGTTGAGCATCGACCCATGCACCAAGAGGTCACTGGTTCGATTTCCAGTCAGGGCACATGCCCAGGTTGTGGGCTCGATCTTCAGTGGGGGGCATACAGGAGGCAGCCAATCAATGTTCTCTCTCATCGATGTTTCTATCTCTCTCCCTTTTTCTCCCTCTCTCTAAAATCAATAGAGAAAATATGAATAAATAAAATAAAAATAGAATTTAAATATAAAAACACCCTTAAAAGCTTTGAAAAGTATATTTTAGTAACTGCTTCACTGCACGTTATATGAACGGCGTCAGCTGTATTTCACCTTCTGAGGCTTGTCCACACAGTCGTCTGTTGCTAGATCAACCCACACAGCTCTGTGATCCTGGTCTGACCATAGGATGTTTATCCTGTGATGCACCTGTTCTCTGGAGATGGACACCTGGGTGTGAAGTTCTTCCCGTTCCCTGAGGCTCACTCACCAGAGCCCCTCGTGGGTGTGTTTCTAGGAGCAGAATTCCATAGTCACACTAAAGTGTGCAAGTCCTCAACTTCATAGCATGACTAAATTGTTGTCTACATTGGTTATGCCAATTTACTTTTCTACATACCATGAATAAGAGATTCTTTTTCTTTTCACTTTTTTTCCTTTATTGATATTAGAGAGAGAGGAAGGGAGAGGGAGAAAGCGAGAGAAACATTGATGAGAGAGAACATCGATTGGCCGCCTCGTGCATGCCCCCCACTGGGGATTGGGCCCACAACCTGGGCATGTGCCCTGACCAGGAATCAACAGGCGACCTCTTGGTTCATGGGTCAATGCTCAACCCTGAGCTACACTGGCTGGGCTGAATAAGAGATTCTTAACTCCTACGGTCTACGTAGTATTGACATATTTCTCAAGTAATGGCAATGTATTCACTGTGAAATGTTATTTCATCAACATTACATTTGCATTCCTCATTAAAGAGGTCAACGGCATCTTTCATGTGCTTACTGACCACATATGTGTTCTTCATAAAATTCATGCTTGACTTTGGAAGATTTTTTGTTCTTTAAGTATTTATTTCTTGTTCTTTATTATGTTTTGTATTACTTTTCTCTTTGCTCCATAATGCATTACCACAACATGGTGGCTTAAAGCATCCAAAATGTGTCACCTGACAGTTTCTGTGGGTCAGAAGTCCACAGGGCATGACTGGGGTCTCTGCTCAGGGTCTCAGAGGTGATGACCCAGTTGTCACAGCAGTCCTCAGGAAGGCACAGGTCCCTGTAGCTGTGTGACAGGTGTCCCCATTGCCGTCAGCTCTCGGCCAGGGACCATTCTCAGACCCTAGAGCAGAGGTTCTCAACCTTCCTAATGCTGCGACCCTTTAGTACAGTTCCTCATGTTGTATGTGGGCGTATCTGCATGTGGGCAGACCAGCCTGGAGACGGGTAGAGGAGCGGTGTCTCAGTTCCTAAGACCATTGGAAATATGTGTTTTCCCATAGTCTTGGGCGACCCCTGTGAAAGGGTCATTCGACCCCCAAAGTGGTCATGACCCACAGGTTGAGAACCGCTGCATAGAGGCTCTCCACGGTGTCTTGGTACTCAAGGCTGTTCACACGGTGGGTGTCTGCTTTCATCCAGGAGCTAGAGTCGTGGTGCATCTGGATCATGTCCCCACACTTAAAGAGATGCAGGACCTTCATCACATTGCAGAAGTTCCTTTACAGCAGCACCAAGATCAGTCTTTGAATAAATAACTGGGGGAGGGGTGTGTCCACAGGGACGGGAACCCAGGGGCCATCTGAGATCTCTGCTTACTCCAGTTTTTCAAATGCCTTCTACCAGCCTGAAACCCATATTTGCAGTTTCCTTGGAGTTTTTAATTTTTGTTTGATGACCAGAGGTTCTTATTATTAATTCAACTTAATCCCCTTATACTGGTTTTTCTTTTCTTTTCTTTTCTTTTTCTTTCATTGATATATTAGAGAGAGAGAGGAAGGGAAAGGGAGAGAGGGAGAGAAGCATTGATGAGAGAGAACATCGACTGGATGCCCCTGCATGCCCCCCACTGGGGATTGGGTCCACAACCTGGGCATGTGCCCTGACCAGGAACTGGCAACCTTTTGGTACATGGGTCGACGCTCAACCCCTGAGCCACACTAGCCAGGCTAGTCATCATGACTTATAAGTTTCCTTCTGGCTATACATTTTCTCAGGCTTTCCTTGTTTTTAATGACCTTGAGCGTTTGAAGGAATACTGGTCAGGTATTTTGTAGAATGTTCCTCAATTTGAGATTGTCCAATATTTTTCTCATGGTTAGACCAGGGTTGTGGATTTGGGGGAGAAACACTGCAGAGGTAAATTCCATCCTCCATGTATCCTATCAAGGGCGTATGCTACTGCCATGACTTATCACAGGTGATGTTGACCTTCATCATTGGGCTGATTAGTGTTCGCTAGGTTTCTGCACTTTACTTGGTCACAAGGTACCATGTACTGTGAGTTTTAATACAGTGTAGGATTTGGATTGTTAAAATGTTTCAGAATAATCTATATTTGTGAGTGAAATAAGCCTGTGATGTTTTTTTTTCCTTGTACTGTATTTGCCAGGCTCTGCTCCGTTATGGTAACTGTCTTACAAAATAAACCGACATTGTTATTCTCCAGGAGCATCTCTATAAATTGGATTGATCTGGCCCTGGCCGGGTGGCTCAGATGGTTGGAGCATGGTCCTGTGAACCACAAAAGGTTGTGGGTTCAATTCCCAGTCAGGGCTGGGTTGTGGATTCCGTCCCTGGTCAGGGTGCATACAAGAGGCAACCGATCAATGTTTCTCTCTCTCCCCCACCCTTTCTCTCTAAAATCAATAAATATATCTTCGGGTGATGACTAAAAAACATTGGAATGATTTATCAGATGAGAATTTTGTAGGACTCACCTACAAAATTATATGACAATAGTATTTTTCTTTGTCAAAAATTTTGGCCATTATTAAGTTTCTTTTAATATAATAGTTTTCAGACTATTTCTGCAATCTAGTCTTGTTTTTTTGTTTGTTTGTTTGTTTGTTTGTTTTTAATATGGTGGGTTTTTTTTAAATTGATTTTATTTTTTATTTTTTATTTTTTATTTTTTAGAGAGAGAGGAAGAGAGAGAGAGATAGAAACATCGATGAAAGAGAACATCGAGCCCTGGCTGGTTTGGTTCAGCGGTTAGAGCGTCGGCCTGCAGTCCAGAGAGACCCGGGTTCAGTTCCCGCTAAGGGCATGTACTTCGGTTGCAGTTTGTCCCCAGCCCTGGTTGGTCGTGCGGGTGGCGGCCACTCAATATGCCCCTTTCACGTTGATGTTTCTCTCTCTCTCTCTCTCTTCCTCTCCCTCCCACTCTATCTGAACAAAAAACGCAAAAATGTCCTCGGGTGAGGATAAAAAAAAAAAGAAAGAGAACATCGATTGGCCGCCTCCTGCACGCCCCGTACTGGGGATCGAGCCCACAACCCAGGCATGTGCCCTGACCAGGAATCAAACCGGGACCTCTCAGTCCATGGGACAATGCTCAACCACTGAGCCACACTGAGTGGACCCTGCAATCTAGGTTTACCTAAGATAGATTTGTTAAGTTACAGAATGAAAGACTTTTTCATTTCAGCTAAGTTTTCAAATATGTTGTACTATGCTATTGATATCATTCTTTCAGAATATTACTGATGACACTCTATCTGTAGTTATGTCTCCTCTAAAATTTCATAATATATTATTCATTCGTGTCTTCTTTTTACTTCTTTATTAATCTTGCCAGATTTTTTCTCTTTGATATAGGGTGGCTATATAAGTCATCTTCCAAACCAAGACAGTAGAAGGGGACCTCCAAAATAATTAAAATTATATAAAATATCACAATATAACAAATTAGTGTTTTATAGTACACTAAAGTACTTAGTTTAAGAACTATCTTGAAAAATAATTTTTCTTCAATTTTATATAATTTTTCTTAATTTTTTTGTGAAAGCAAATTTAGAAACAAAAATACTTCTTAGTAATAAATATCCAAACATTAAAAATTACATAAAAAGAGTAATTATTCTCAGTAAATATACACATACTTGTGCAGACCATGATATTTTTCATGGTGAAGTTAATTCTATGAGCTGAAGTACCTGGAAAGCTCAGAGCTGGATGGAAGCTATTTTCAATTTTATTGTTTTTTTGTTTATTTTGGTATTGAAATCATAACTGTTTTAGCCAAAATATTTTTACAGGTACTATAATTTTGCTTTTATTCAGGATATATGTCATTGATAAACATTTTAACAGATAAAATTTGCCAAATAACCAGTCTATATAATTTTGGGAAATGTTTTGCCAAATTTAGAGGCTGCAAAATGACCATCCACTATTTTTTAAGACAGTCCTGTATTTCTAAGACTTTTCATTTATTTAGACTAAAATGCAAAACTCAATTTAGAAGGCCCATGGAAGCCCAACCTCATTGCTGGTTCACACGGTTACTTTGAGCAGTTGCCATTTCAAGCATCCATATCTGAAACAGACTTGCGATGGATAAAAAAGAGGAACAAAAATTCTGCTGGACTATGTTTGAAACTTTACAAGCTTTTGTAGTTCAATGACTCAGCTGTGTCTATGTAAAATATCTATAAAGTTTTCAAACTATGTTTTTATTCCAGTTGGCAGAACAAGGTAGTTCATTTAGACAAACTTCTGAAGTAGATGTGTCCATGGTTTCTGGTCTATTTCTGCTCACAGGTTTTTAACGGTAGAAACAAAATAGTTTTTTGTATTTTAAAAAATTATTTATTAATTTATTTTTGTTATAGATGTTTCTCCTTTTTCCCCCAATTACACCCTCCACCTCATCCCACCCCAGCCAACGTTGTTGTCTATGTTCATGGTTATGCACACACGCATATAAGTTCTGTGGTTTACCTCTTCCCTCCCGCCCCCCCCCCCCACACTCTCTTCTGAGGTTTGTCAGTCTGAATCCCACTTCTATGTCTCTGGGTCTATTTTGTTCCTCAGCTTGTTTTATTCATTATATTTCACAAATAAGTGAGAACATGTGGTATTTGTCTTTCTCTGATTGGCTTGTTTTGCTTAGCATGATACTCTCCAGGTCCCTCCAAGTCATCTCAAAGGATAAGAGATCTCTCTCTCTTACAGCTGCATAGTACTCCATTGTGTATTTGTACCACAGCTTTTTATCCATTCATCTACTGATGGACACTTGGGCTGTTTCCAGATCTCAGTGATTGTAAATAGTACTGCTATGAACATAGAGGTATATTATTCTTTCTGGTTGGAGCTTCAGGCTTTGAAACTTGGTGTCACCAAAAGTTCCCTTTTTATTTTCACAAATCCAAATACTTTTATTCTCATGGTTGAATATTGAAACTAAAATCCTAGTGACATTCACATAATATCAGATGTTTCACCTTAAACAGAATCAACTTCCAAAGAACGACTTTGATCACACGGGTGAGATGAGAAGATCAAGGCAGTAAAGAGATGAAACCGTTTTCTGTGGAAGCATCCAGGGCTCTGATGGAAATGTGGCATCATGTCACTACAGACCACATTCTTCTGCTGACTGAAGCCAAACAGTCACAGCTGTGCCACACCTGTTACATGCTCCAAGGAGACTTTAAAGTCACAGTGGAAGCTTATTTGATCTCAATGAAAAGACTTCACAGTGTGTTATGCAAGCAGAAGTTCAGAAGATGTGTCCAATTTTTACTCTTAATTTTAGTCTTCTTCTATCAACTCTTAACCTTCTGATATCCCTGTAACTGCTTCTCAGTTCCGTGTGATCCCCACAGTCCCCACAGCGATGGCCAATGCTAACAAACATTGTGTGCTACGTAACTGTTCGTCATCGATCTGCTTGAGAAATACAGTTCTGTATATCATTTTTAATTGAGCACAAACATTTTAATTTTTAGCTCCTGGCCACCAAATCATTAAAAAAAAAAACAGAGTTTCAAAATTGAAGTGTTGCTCAATAAAGCAATAAATAGTTGTGGGTTTACAGTACATTATAAATGGGAAAATGCTGTATTAGAAATGTCCAGACCATGAGTTCTACTGAAAGGTTGGTGTACTTCCACTTCTAGCATATTTCACATATGCCTAAATTTTAGTCTCCCATATTTAATCCCTGACCCCATGAAGGCAGCCTGGTGGCCAGCCCACAACAAGCTGGTACACCAATGGGTGTCAGGGTGTAGGGTCAAGTATCTCTCCCTCCATCAGGAGAAGCGAGCTGTTTCTAACTGCTAGTGTCCAGGCACACTGGGATTTGTTAGCAAACACTGAAGGTGTCCCTCTAACAGAGGCCCTGGTCATGTCATATATGCAAAAGGTTACAGAGAGGCAGTTATCACAGGTCCTCCTCAGATTTGCACGTGTTCAAATGAGGATTCTGTGCAGCTGCAAATGCTGCTGGATGAGAATATGGGGGAAGCTCACAATACAAAGTGGAGGTTTACCAAATTCATCCTGGGTCAACACGATTCAACTGTTAATAATTATATTTAATGAAGAATAAATAATCTGAGACTCAAGGAAGGTGACAGCAGACACCGGAGGGAAGCTGGGACTTCCTGGCCCAGCCGGGTATATGATGACCCACATTTTGTACATTTTCAAAGAAACAAGATTTGCTTGGTTGATTTTCTATGAGATTGGTTTTTTTTCATGCCTATTGTTTTCTTTCTTCTTTTTGTATCCTTGGAGTTTATTTTCTCTTTTATTATTAATTCATTAATTTAGACAATTTACTCATCATTTTTACCTTTACTACTTCTTTTTAAAATATGTTTTTATTGATTTTTGAGAGAGAGAGAGAGAAACATCAATGTGAAAGAGAAACATCGATTGGCTGTCTCCTGCACGCCCCCTACTGGAGATCGAGCCCAAAACTAGGGCATGTGCCCAGACCAGGAATCAAACCAGAACTTCAAAGTGCATGGGACAATACTCAGTCCACTGAGCCACACTGGCCGAGATTTTACTCCTTTTTTTTTTATTTCTTCTTCTCCCCCCCCCCCCACCAGACACTCCTCTGTATTTTTCCCCTCCCCAAGCATTGTTGTCTATGTCCATTGGTTATGCATACATGCAAACAAGTTCTTTGGTTTATCTCATCTTTCCTCCCCCCACCCCACTACTCTGAGGTTTGTCAGTCTAAACTGTATCCCTTTCTATGTCTCAGGGTCTATTTCGTTCATCAGCTTATTTTATTCATTATATTCCACAAATAAGTGAGATCATATGGTATTTGTCTTTCTCTGACTGGCGTATTTCGCTTAGCATAATGCTCTCCAGGTCCCTCCATGTCATCTCAAAGGGTAAGAGATCTCTCTTTTTTAAAGCTGCATAGTATTCCACTGTGTAAATGTACCACAGCTTTTTTATCCACTCATCTATTGATGGGCACTTGGGCTGTTTCCAGATCTTAGCTATTGTAAATAGTGCTGCTGTGAACATAGAGGTACATATATTCTTTTTGATTGATGTTTCAGGCTTCTTAGGACATATTTCTAGAAGTGGGATCCCTGGGTCTAATGGCAGTTCAATTTTTAATTTTTTGAGGAAACACCATATTGACTTCCATAGTGACTGCACCAGTCTGCATTTCCACCAGCAGTGTACTAGAGTCCACTTTTCTCCATACCCTTGCCAACACTAGTTGTTTGATGATTTGTTGATGGCAGGCATCCTGACAGGTGTGAGGTGATACCTCATAGTCATTTTAATTTACATCTCTCTGATGATTAGTGAAGTTGAGCATTTTTTCATATGTCTCTTGGCCATTTGTATTTCCTGTTTGGAGAGGCGTCTATTTAGGCCATCTGTCCATTTTTTAATTGGGTTCTTTGTCTTCCTTTTGCTGAGTTGAATGAGTACTCTATATATTTTGGAAATTAACCCCTTATCTGATGTATTGTTGGCAATTATGCTTTCCTATATAGTGGGTTCCCTTTCCATTTTGATGCTTGTTGCTTTTGCTGTGCAGAAGCTTTTTTTTTTTATCCTCACTGCGGACATTTTTGCATTTATCTTCAGATAGAATGGGAGGGAGAGAGGGGGGAAGAGAGAGAGAGAAACATCGATGTGAGAGAGACACATCGAGTGGTTGCCGCCCCCACTACCCCAACCGGGGACAAACTGCAACCAAGGTACGTGCCCTTAGCAGGAACCGAACCTGGGACTCTCCGGTCCATGGGCCAATGCTCTAACCGCTGAGCCAAACTGGCCAGGGCTGTGCAGAAGCTTTTTAGTCTGATGTAGTCCCACGTATTAATTTTTTTCTTTGTTTCTCTTGCCTTAGGCATTGTATCAGTGAAAATTCTGCTATGTGTGATGTCTTAAATTTTTTTGCCTACACTTTCTTCTAGGATTTTTATGGATTCATAAGTCACATTTAAGTCATTTATCCATTTTGAGTTTATTCTTGTGTATGGTGTAAGTTGGTGGTCTAGTTTCATTTTTTTGCATGTAGTTGTCCAGTTTTCCCAACACCATTTATTAAAGAGGCTGTCTTTACTCCATTGTATGCTCTTGCCACCTTTGTCGAATATTAATTGAGCATAATGTCTTAGGTCAATTTCTGGGTTCTTTGTTCTGTTCCATTGATTTATATGCCTGTTCTTGTGCCAGTACCAGGCTGTTTTGATTACAATGGCTTTGTAGTATAACCTGATGTCTGGTATTGTGATCCCGCCTACCTTGTCCTTCTTTTCAAGATTGCTATGGCTATTTGGGGTCTTTTTTGGTTCCATAAAAACTTTTGAGGTTTTTGTTCTAGTTCTGTGAAATATGTCGTTGGCATTTTGATGGGGATTGCATTGAATCTATAGATTGCTTTGGGTAGTATGGACGTTTTAGTGATGTTAATTCTTCCAATCCATGAACAAGGTATGTACTTCCATTTTTTATATCTTCCTCTGTTTAATTTTTCAATGCCCTGTAGTTTTCTGCAAATTGGTCCTTTACTTCTTTGGTTAAGTTTATTCCTAAGTATCTTAATTTTTTTTTTTTTTTTTTTTTTTGCTGCAGTGGTAAGTGGGATTGTTTTTTTTGGTGTCTTTTTCTGAGTGTTCATTATTTGTGTATAAGAATGCCATCGATTTCTTGATGTTAATTTTGTATGCTGCTACCTTGCCAAATTCATTTATTAAATCTAGTAGATTTTTGATGGAGTCTTTAGGGTTTTCTATGTACAATATTATGTCATCTGCAAATAATGACAGTTTCACTTCCTCCTTTCCAGTTTGGATCCCTTTTATTTTTTCTTCATGTCTAATTACTGTGGCTAAGACTTCCCATACTATGTTAGACTCAATCCGCTGAGCCACACTGGCTGGGCTGTTACTACTTTTTAACATATCCTTAAACCTATAAATTTCACTGAAAGCCCTGCTTCTACTGTCTCTATTCGTTTCTCTAACCCAGGCACTTCTGATCAACTCGGTCCAGTGATCACACGTGCCTGGAGCGAAGAAGCACATTAATGCTTACTTCTCAGTTTAGAGGAAAAAATTATAAGAAGCCAGCCAACAATTTACGTGGATGTTGAGCAGAGTGATTGGGGAATCATTAAAAAGGTCTCACAGTGAAAAAACAAAGGCTTCAATTCACCTCCCTAACACACGCACATACAAGCAGAGATATGATCCAGACAGACATGTTAGAGTCAGCTCAAAATGTCAAATAAGTCCCGAAATTATCAGAGGCTAGAAGAGATGTATGAAGCTCTTTGTTGTCATGATAACAGATGAAATCTTGTATCACCAATTGGAAGAATCAGAAACTGGTCATATGTATAACATTTCTTTTTGGTAATGTTTTGAAGGATAGGAGGAACAATTTTTCTAATGAGGTTGTTTTGTTTCCAGAGCCTTCCTGAATATAGCAGATGGTTTTTTCAGAGAGTATTAACCAAGGTTTTAGGATAAGTAATCAGTAGCCATCTCAGTACCCAGAACGAGTAAGCAAGTCCCAAGGTGAGGTGGACTTCTAGGTTACACGGAGTCCGAAACTCATGCTGAGCATCTTTGTCTGCCACAGACTAATTATCTGGGGCTCTGACTGGCTAGAGCATTCTCCATTAGGCCTGTTTGGCCCTCACTGAGAGCTCAGAGGGGATGTCTCTGTGTGGTCAGATCACGCAGAATTCCTTTAAATAGTGACTAAGTTATATAATCTAATGGCTCTTGAAAAATTACACTGTTTTCTGGAAGACTATTTTGAAGTAATATAATTTCATTGTCATACAAATCCCACTACATGAACATAAGAAGAGATATTTCTACTTCATAGTTGCAGGCAAGGGCATACTTACCCATTTACTCAAGGCAGTATTTTGTAGCCAGAGCTCCTCGTATGGCACCCACTTGAGTGTCTGACCTGTTTAGATGAATATGAGATATTTTACTCTGCTTATGTAAGCTCAGAGAGTGATGGATGGTTAGGATCTTCTCAAACTTTTAGTCTGTGTGCAAAGTCTATTATGTGCACGCATATCCAGGTACTGAAAACATTTTTCTTGGCTAGGACTATATTTTTAAATTCATTCTGAATGTAAGAATCATAAAGTGTATGAAGGTGGAAAATTATTAAGAAATGGTGAAGCAAGAATGTATCTCCCAGAGGATGACTTCCCACACACTTATATCCATTATTGCACTTCTTCCTGTGGAGAACACAGGAAACATTCATTATACTCCAGCACTGAACTCAGGACGATTCCTATTGTTCTTCGTATGTCCATGGACTTCTCTGCATCGATCAATCAATATATGTTTTCTTCCTGTGAAAATGGTTTAAGATGCCTCATTAATTTTTCCATTAAAATTAGAGAAACATTTTTTTTTCATTGAATGGCATTTCATTTAGAAGCAGGATTTGCAGGAAGAGGCAATTGAAGTATAAATTGTATTTGACTAACAATTAAAAACTGAAAATCACAGTTAGGTTGCCATCCTGATAGGCTGACTTGAAGAGACAGGTGACATTCCACATGTTCACAGCCCGGTAGACAAGGTATCTGCGAAGCTGCTGTGGGGTTAGTGTCTCATTTAGGACTTTTCTTCCCGGACTGAATATTCCTGTTTCTCAGGTGACTCTGAAGCCAACTCTTTTTATCTTCTCTGCTGGTTGCCCCCAGAATTCACAAAGTTCCGATACTTGATCACTCTTTAGTGGTATGTGAGTTTTGTCATGAATAGGCACCATCCAAATGAGGAGCATGTTGAAGAAGACACTGTTTTGTATTCCACGAGGTCCTGGCCTCCAGGGACAATGGACTTTCCCTTTGTGCTGAGACATGGATTTCTGTAACCCTGATTACCACCCTCAGAGGCGGCTTCCACCTATTATCATCCAGTGAGGACCCCACCCAGGGTGAGGACACCCTCTGCCACTATTGCTGTCAGTGGATTAGTGACTCTCAGCAAGTCTTTGTCACCATTTCTGGCCCAGAATGAAACTGGATGTAACAAGCCCTCCCAATCAGACTCAACAATGCACTTGTTCTGTTTCTACCAAGTGACTGCATGGGACCTCTGAACTCCTGTCGTTAACCAGCTTCCCTGGCCCCCAGCTCCTTCCTGCAGGGTTCCTTTCCTGGCCTCTTCTAGTCCTGACTGCCCTTCAGACACACCTCTCAGTCAACCTCCTCCATGGAGGCTGACCTGGTCTCCCCACAAACCCTACTTCTGGGACAGGAAATGGGGGTGAGGTTTCCTTCCTCCATTGCTCTCCTCCACTTTCTAACAGGGTTGCTTTCAGTCTCAGGCCATCCCCTACCATGTCCTACCCTGATGTGTGTTCATTCTACTGTCCTCCTGGACACCCTGTCACCTGAGCATCAATATCAACGACATCCAGCATAGGACCACTCCTTCCTTGACATTCTCATTGCCACTTGGCCTCAGCCCCGCAGCTATGGTCTAAAAAGCCATGGTCCACAGAGCCCCACGGGTGGTCTGGGAGCCAGAGAAGCTGGTGTGTTGGGAGCAGAATGAGTGGAGTGAAGTGCAGGGCAGATGAGTGATACCCAGCCATGTAGCTGGCTGCAGAGTTGCACGGTCTGTCTTGTGTCCAATAGGAGGTTTAAGTCAGTAAGTGACATGATTGGGTCTGGGTTTTAACACAGCATCTCTGGCTTGTTTATGGGAACTGAGTTACTGGAGGGCAACACAGAAGCAGGCAAAGTCGTTTGGAATGTTTTAAGAGTAGCTCATGTCAAAGACACCGCTGTTCTGGAGGAAGCCAACTGTACCACACAGACCAGGGGTCAACCTGGACTTCCCCTTCGGCCACCACTCCCACAGCCAGGCACTGCCCAGTGCGGCCGGCTCCACTTTCACGGGGGTCTTGATCTGCGACTCTGGCCACTGTTACCTTTAGCATAGGTTACTGCACCCATCTCTTTGCTCCTCCTCTTTTCTACTCATTGATTCTGAATTCGATAATGTAGTATGAAGATTTCCATAAAACACGGCATTTGAAGAAGCCCTTGCTTATGACATAATCCTAAATTCTGTTGAACTTAGGGTGAAATTTTGTCTGTTCACGTGTGGCCCCTCACATGTTCTGCCTCTGCCTCTGTCTAACCTCGGCTTCCTTCTGCCTCCACACAGTTCCTTCAGCCCCTTCATACACCGCAGTTTGGAAAACAAGTCAAATTCTGAGAATAGGCTTTATTTTTCCTTGGGGATTTTGCATTCATTTTTCCTCCAGCAAGAACACCATTTCCCTCCTGGCCATTGTGGCTCAGTGGTTGAGCATCAACCCATGCACCAGAAGGTCACCAGTTCGATTCCCGGTCAGGGCACATGCCCAGGTTGTGGGCCCGATCCCCAGTAGGGGGCATGCAGGAGGTGGCCCATCGATGTTCTCTCTCATCCATGTTTCCATCTCTCTCTCCCTCCCCCTTCCTCTGTCTCTAAAATCAATAAAGAAAAAGGAAGAAGAAGAACAACAACAACACCATGTCCCACAGCTCTCAGCACGCCACCTCCTTTGTGAATTTGGGTAATCGTGCTGTCAGAGAGGCCAGCCCCACGGCCCCACCCACGACATCAGTTTCTATGACACAGCTTCTTCCACACGTGGTAACTAACATGAAGAGAAAGGCTGAGAGTGAATGGAACACATATACTGCTCATCGATTGATCCTCAACTCATCATCATGTCTGACCTTACTGGCACTTGGTACTTTTCAAAAATAAGTGAATGAGCACCGTGGGAAATGGATTCATAGTTCTGGTATTCTATTCCTTGTCTCCACGTGTAGCACTGCCTGGGGACCCTCGATTCCAATGTGAGTAACAAGAGGGCTCAGGATTTCTCTGAACCAAAGGGAATGCTAAACTAGGGGCCGCACTTTGAACAGCAGAATGGAGTTACAGAAAAACATAAATGGAGCTTCCATTGGACCCAGCAATCCCACTTCTAGGAATATACCCTAAGAAGACTGAAACACCAATCAGAAAGAATATATGCACCTCTATGTTCATAGCAGCACTATTTACAATTGCTAAGATCTGGAAGCAGCCCAAGTGTCCATCAGTAGGTGAGTGGATATGAAAGCTGTGGTACATATACACAATGGAACACTATGCAGTTGTAAGAAAGAAAATCTTACCTTTGCAACAGCATAGTTGGACCTGGAGAGTATTATGTTAAGTGAAATAAGCCAGTCAGAGGAAGACAAATATCACATGATCTCACTCATATGTGGAATCTAATGCATAAAATAAACTAACAGACAAAATAGAGACAGACTCACAGATAGACAACAGACTAGCATCTGTCAGAGGGGAAGGTGTTGGGGGCTGGCTGTAAACAGTGAAGGGATTAAGCAAAGAAAAAGAATAGCCCAGCTGGTGTGGCTCAGTGGTTGAGTGTCGGCCCAGGCACCAAGAGGTCACTAGTTCGACTCCTGGTCAGAGCACATGCCCAGGTTGTGGGCCCGATCCCCAGTGGGAGGCATGCAGGAGGCAGCCCATCGATGTTCTCTCTCATCCATGCTTCTATCTCTCTCTCCCTCTCCCTTCCTGTCTTTCTAAAACCAATAAAAAAATTTTTAAGTAATAAAATAAAATAAACAAGTAAAATTGGGGCTGCTTTATATCTCCCCACCATCTGTCCCCTGGGTTCACCCTGCTTGCCTCGCCTCGGGGTCCAGCTGCCTGTCACCATCCCTCTCTCCAGCGACCTCCTCGTCACCACCCACAGCTCGCAGGGCTAGGCTGCCCACCCAGCACTGAGGCAGGAAGGGAACAGGCTCAGGAGCCACTTAGCAGGAGGCTGGAGCGGCACCTGGAGGGGCCATTGTTTTCCATGGAGCCTTCTCTCCTGCGGTGACAGAGACCTGCTCTGAGTTGTGCCCTGGGTCAGTATAGTCACCACTCAGCACAGCTGCAAGGACACATCCCAGAGCACAGAGCTGGCCTCGGGAAGCCTTCCTTTCCCAGCAGGGCACCCTGCTGCTGGCTCAGCCACCCTCCCTTGGTCTGTCAACAGAGTCAAGTGGGGGCTGTGCCCAGATGGATGCCTGGGAGATGCTGACCAGGCCCCTGACACTTCTTCCTTGAGGTTGTTTTTTCAACCCTGGACTCTAGGAGCAGCTGGAGAAACTACCAGCTAACACCTCCACAGCTGTAAGCATCTCTCCCACCCTCTTCCTGTCCTAATTGGCTTTTAGAAGAATGCTGCCCTGTGAACCCCTGATTAAAATGAAAGCCCCACAGAGGTACCCCGAGTGGTTGCTTCAGGCTTTGACCATGTGTGGAATTCAGTCTGTGAAAAATACACATCAGGAAGTTAAAAATGTAATCTGGTGGCTGATAAAAACCATACCAGTGTTCCGACAGGTGGCTGACAGTCTGTATGATGAGTGGGCTGCATGAATCATCAGTTGTTATAAGTTACACCTCTGAACAGTGTCCACTAGAGATAGAGACTGTGCCTGGAACACATCTGTAAAACACATGTGTCTCTGTCTCTCTGCAAATCCTCACTCCCACGCAGTGTTTACCAGAAACAAAAGCATAGTCAGGTGGAAAAATGTCTTTTTGAAACAAACAACAACAAAAATGGCTAGTAATTGATGAAAATGGGTGAAAATCATTTTGCTTTGATCCTGCTCTCTTCAAAAGTTAGATGAAAGTGATTTCAACTTCCATGTGAGTGTCCAGATATTTCCCCATTTATAAATCCCAGAAACGCTTGTGTTGTCTAGATGAAGGCTGTGCATCTTTCTGCACAAGCAGGGGTCTGAAAATGTGGACCAGGTCATCCTGTGTGGCCTGGAAAGGAATTCCATGTGAGAGGAGAGACAAGCAGCCATGCGCAGCTGTCTAGGGAAGTCACTCCCCATCCAGCAGAGGGCACACTGCTCTGTTTTGTTCCTGGCTTGGCCATTTCCATGTGGTGGGAAGGTTGCATGATCTGTCCATGCCTACTTCATGGGCTGTGATAACATTAGATTATGCACGAGCTGTGGGAAAACATTGTTTCAAACTCATAGCGTGATGGCTCTTTGATGTGTCACCTTGAGTCAGCAGAATGCAGTCCAAGGTGATATCTGACCTTGCTAATATAGTTCCAGTTAGCGTGATCTACAAGGGGTAGTCCCTTGCCAGAACTGGAGGACAGAAAGAAACAGTGTCATTTTGAAGACTTCACATGTCTTCTCCCAGTCATTCAATCAAATATGAATCTAGGTGCTGCTGAGAAGGCACTTTGATTCCCATGCACTAGAGAAAGTGGTAAAAAAAAAATATTAGCTTCAGCAATGATGTAGTTGCATGATTCATCCCCAAAGGACTGGCCATGTTTACTGGTTGAAAAGGTAGGTTTTATTATTAATCGGGTGTAGTAATGCTAACATACCAGGAATGAGAAAACTGGCATTGGCCAATAGTTGCTTACTCTCGGCTCCTAAGAGGACAGTGCACACCCTGTGCAGGGGACAAAATGGGGGTACTGTGGCAGTTGGGAGACATGGAGATGGCATCAGGGACACAGACTAGAGCCTTTATTGTGGCTTCTGCAGGAAGCAGCCAGGGAGGCTGGGTAAGCGGCTGAGGATCAGCCAGTCAGAATAATTTCAGTGGGCTGTGGGGCATCGGGCCATCTTAGTTGTCAGTTACCAGGCTCTGGGGCGATTATGGCAGGTGACAGTGGCCTGGAGTGTGTGAGCCCAGCAGAGGAGGTGGGTGGCCTGCGGGCTCTGGATTGGTTGATTTGCATATGCAAGGCATGCTCTTGGGCAAGTCCCTCACTGTCTTTAGGAATTACCTAGCCCTGAGAAGGGCAGTCCCTCCAAGGTCGGCAAGTCCCCTGATTTCAAAACGTACCAATAGGGACAATAAAAAGACGTGGTTCATACTTTGATCCACACTGAGGGAACCTCTAGGCGAAAGCACCCGTGGAATGGAGGCACATCTGCCCCTCGTGGGAAGGAAGCCACTATGTCCACAGCTGAACAGTGGACCAGGCAATGTTTGTGGACTCATAGCTGGAGGAGAGGTGGTGGATTGGCCCACTGCAGCTGGGCGCTGTCAGCTGTGGCCACATGGCCTGGTGCCCATGGCGTCACCCCCCAAGGTGGTTCGAACTTTCTGAAACCAAATCCCTGAGGACCTAAACCCAGTTCGTCTGGAGGAGAGAGAACAGCTATGCATTCGGGTCATAAATTGTACCAGGACAGAGAAGAGACTTAGTATCCAATTTTCTCTCCATGGACCGAGATTTCTCACTAGGTCTCCCCAAATGGAGAGCACACTGACTGTGTAATTTTCTGCAGCACCGTTCTGGATCCTGCTGTCACATTTCATGACACTCTTTTTCATCCCTGTTACATGTTGTTGGTGAATTGGGTGATTTATTTCAGAATTGTCAGCATTATCCAAAAGCCACATTTGTGCTTTTGAACAAACCCTTTTACCTTGTTCTAAGACCGAAGAAACAGAAAGTTGGTAGTTTACAAAATGAAACGATTTCTTCTTGGAGATATTAAAATTGTTTATGATGGAAAGCAGATAGGCCAACCCTGCCTGGAAGCATGAAGGGATTTAGGCAAAATGTTTTTATGAACTTTGATTTATGTTCAAAAGTCACAGGAATACATGAAACAGTAAAGAGTTCAGCTCATGTGGATGACATTTTGTTAATAGGTTCTAAGTCTTTTTTCTAATAGCACATTCCATCAGCATTCTTTTCTTCATATCTAATTAGTTTTGTTCACAAATTATAAAGTCAAATGTTTTAGCAAATCCCACAGCTTGCCATTTCCAAACTATAATTTTCATTTCTTCTTACTCAAATATCTTCGAATTAGATGATGGGTGAAAAAAGAGCTGACATTTAGTTGACATCTTTTTAAAAAGGTTTTTTTCTTTATTGATTTTAGAGAGAAAGAAAGGGAGAGGGAGAGAGAGAGATAGAAACATCGATGAGAGAGAACATAGATGGGCCACCTTGTGCATGCACTGCACTGAGAATTGGTACTACAACTTGGGCATGTGCCCTGACCGAGAATCGAACCAGTGACCTCTTGGCATGGGGTTTGACGCTCAACCACTGAGCCACGCAGGCCAGGCTAGTTGACATCTTAAATGCCTCCACTGTTTCACCATTTCTTGTCTTTCAGTGATAGATAGTACCTGCCAATTTCCTGGTATTAAAACGGGAGACTTTGCTCGTCTATACTATCTACTCCCTTGCACCCCAAACCAGCATCTTCTCTGCCCCCATCCCCTCCATTGCTGGAGCTGAAGCAAGGTACTCATTGTACTGAGTGCACCTCCAGCTCCTAAAAGCAGGAGAAAATTCCTAATACTCCCACCACTGCCCATCCAACCCACATTGCAGTGGGCACCTATCTGCCCCTCGATAGACTCTAAGGTAACCACAGGACATCTCATGCCATTTTTTAGTTAAAATACATTTGATTACTCCCTGTCAACAAACAATTCACAGTTCACATTTGTGATAATGTGGATGGACCTAGAAGGCATTATGTTAAGTAAAATAAGTCAGAGAAACCACATAATTTTACTTATATGTGGAATCTAGAACACCATATAAACAAGCAGAACAGAAAAGGACTCATGGATACAGAGGACATTTTGATGGTTGTCAGATGGGCGGGAAGCGGGAAGGATGGGTGGAAATAAATAGAGAAGGGATTAAGAGGTACAAATTGTTAGTTACAAAACAGTCATGGAGGTGTCAAGTACAGCGTAGGGAATATAGCCAATGATGTTGTGATAACTCCATATGGTGCCGGGGGGTACCAGACTTCCCGAGGGATGACTTCATATGTTATATAAATGTCAAACTACTGTGCTGTCCACCTCAAACTAATATGTAGTAATATTAAATGTCAACTGTAATGAATGAATACATAAATAAAAAATATTTAGTTCTGTACAGAAGTCAGGACCTCAAACACTTACAAAGGTATCACCACCCTCTCTCCTGGTGCAGCAAGCCTCGGTGGAAAGGGAAACACAGACTCTCACCCTTCACTTCTCTCTGCTCTGTCTAGCACCTCCCCCCTCCCCCCAACCCAACAACTAGGATGAAATTTGGTTTGGGGACTGGAGGATTAAAGGATCATGAGAGCCTTTGGGGAACGGTGAGTGGTGTGTAAGGAGTGTGGAGGACAGGCTTTGCTGAGCCGACTGCCAACAAGTGGTCATGTGTCCTGACTGCTCTGTCAGCTGACAAGTCTCCATCTCTCCTTCTCTGCCTCCTCTCCCTACCTTTCTTCCTCTTCCTCTCCTTCTTCACCTTCTTCCTTCTCCTCCTTCTTCCTCTCCTTCTCCTCCTTCTTCCTCACCTTCTTCCTTCTCTTCATTCTTCCTCTCTTTCTCCTTCCTCTCCTTCTTCCTTCTCCTTCTTCCTCTCCTTCTCCTTCCTCACCTTCTTCCACTCCTTCTCCTTCCTCACCTTCTTCCTTCTTCTTCCTCACCTTCTTCCTTCTCCTTCTCCTTCTTCCACTCCTCCCTCTCTTCCTCCTCCTCCTCCTCCTTCTTCCCTCTCTCCCTCTTCCCCCACACATCCTCCCTACCTCTCTCTTTCTGTCCCTGAGCTGAGCTCCTGGTGGGTCTCCCCACTGGAAATGACAGACTCATCCCTTGACCCAGGCCATGCTTACCCTCTGCCAGCACTCCTACTTCTTTCCAGCCCCTAGCCTTTGTGTACTAAAATAACCCTCTTGGGTGGGTCCCCTAGATACCCCCTTTACACTGGCTTATCCCTGGGTAGCCCGTATCTAGTCCATGGGAAACATACACTTATGTTAAGAAAAACTATTTTGCCCAGCAGGTGTGGCTCAGTGGTTGAGTATCGACCCATGAACCAAGAGGTCACCAGTTCGATTCCCAGTCAGGGCACATGCCCAGGATGTGAGCCTGATCCTCAGTGGGGGGCATGCAGGAGGTGGCCAATAGATGTTCTCTCTCATTGATGTTTCTGTCTCTCTCCCCCTGTCCCTTTCTCTCTCTCTAAAACCAATAGAGAAAAAAAAATTTTTTTTTTAAGAAAAAGATTTAAAACTTGGAGTTAGGTCTTTTTTTAGATAAAGGTTCTTACAATGTCATGTAGGAGCACAGTCCCATTGAGGATTATTTAGTCACTTAGGAAACATACATGTGTTGACTTCCTG
The DNA here is from genome assembly GCA_030848825.1 of Tadarida brasiliensis. Classification (NCBI taxonomy): domain Eukaryota; kingdom Metazoa; phylum Chordata; class Mammalia; order Chiroptera; family Molossidae; genus Tadarida; species Tadarida brasiliensis. The sequence goes on from CM061265.1 coordinate 1,917,512, forward strand.
TTTGTTATTTGCTAAAGGCCTCAGATCTGGTGAATGTACGTGTAGACCCATAGACGTGTGTCCAGTGTGGGTGCAGATGATTTGTGTCTGGCAGAAAAGGTAATCCCAAAGGTTAGAGTTCACTCTTGTTGATCATGAGCCAATGCTGTCGCTGACCCAGAAATCTTGCTCACATATTCATGCATCATGCTTCCTGTATGCATAGGTCCAGCTCCTTGAATGTTCGTGGAGTCAGCCTCACACACTATTGTTTCCCTCGGGGACTAATCTCCGACATGTGCTCATCTAAGTGCCTGTGTGGAAGTCCTGCATTTTACTTCTTGAAAACGATAATCTATCACCCATGACCTGCACTCTTGGATGTACACACTGCATATAAAGTTGCTTCTTTGGTCTTTGTCCCTGAACAAATAAATGGACACGGATCTCATGATGAACATGTCCAAGTGTGAACCCAATGCCAGCCAGCTGGCATCAGGGAAGTCCAAAGAAGTCACTCAAAGCTCTCTGACTGGTCTCTTCTGACCTTTTCTCCAGGTTGAACCAAGTGGGAGAAACATCCTCCCTCCCCCCATGTGAGGGGTTGCTCCAGTCTCCTAAAAACATCCAAAAAGTCAATTCTTCAAGGCCCTTTATAATTTTGTACCAAGAGTCTAGACTATCAGAACATCATACATACTTTTTGATATTATTGGGTAAATGTCCAGGGTATATAGTACAAAAGCTTTGGAAGGGTTATTGACAGCTGTACTGACCAATAGGACGTCTAGAGTTGTGTTCAACTATTGTCTTTTCTACATCATTCAGATTCTCAAAAAAGTAGCTACATGATCATTTTCTTTTTTTTTTTTATGCTTTTTTTTTATTTTTTTTTTATTTTTTTATTAATTTACTTATGTTACATATGATTCTCTTTTTTCCCCCATTGACACCCCCCTCCCCCTCCCTCCCTGTCCCGTCCCCATTTTGTTGTCCATGTCCATTGGTTATGAGTACATGCGTACAAGTTCTGTGTTCACATGATCATTTTCTTTCTTCCTCTCTGGAAGAGTTTATGACCTACTCATTATTGTTAGTGTTCACATGATCATTTTCTTTCTTCCTCTCTGGAAGAGTTTATGACCTACTCATTATTGTTAGTATTCAGAAATTTTACCCTGGGTGCTTTGTAGAAATTGATTTTGACTCTGTTCTGCATTTCTCTTTGGGACTTTCAAATCTGGAAAAATTTGGAAACTCATGACTCTATGATGAAAAACTTGTTTTAACTTTTGTTGTTTCCATCTTTTTCTCTCTTTTTTATTTTTGGCTTTTACTTTATGAAACCTTGATTATTTACTTGGATCTTCTAGAAAGAATTATCTTTTTTTATTAATTTATTTTTGTTACAGATGTTTCTCCTTTTCCCCCCATTGTCACCCTCCTCCCCCTCCCTCCTTGCCCCGTCCCCAGTTTTGTTGTCCATGTCCATTGGTTATGAGTACATAGTATTACCTTTCTTACATTTTTTTCTCTTTCTTTTAACCCTGACATCTGACAAATTTACTTAACTTGAGCTTACAATCATTCAATTAAAAAATTTTAAGTTTCTCTGTTGATAAAAACTGATTTAGTTCTTGGCATGTTTCTTTTTAGCCACACGTTCTCGCTTTATGAGTTCAATCTGTTCTTATCAGTCTGAAGATACTTACAGTTTTAAAAATCATTTTGATCTGTTTCCTGCACAGTTTATTTTCTCCAGGTTGCCCACTCTGTTACTTTGCATTGGTCTGTCTTCCCGCGACAACACTCCTCCAAGTGTCTGGTGGTCTGTCCTCCTCCTCCCATGCTCACCTGTAGGCACTGAAGCCTGGAGCCTCCCTGCCTCGCTAAGGCATCCTTGGTCCCATAGATGGGTCAGCTGGGCTTTCTTCCAGGCTGTTGTTGGCCATGGACTCAAGTTTTCTGTAAATGAAGAAAGTAACCACTCTTCCTCTGATTTCTAACTTCAGACGTTCCCAGATGCAGTCACATCCCCCGTCTGTCCTTGTGAGCTGTGCATCCCGCCACCCCTCACACTAGCTCTACCTACGTAGATTCAGAAGACAAGGAATCCAATCCTCCACAAGCAAAAAGAGATCTCACCAATTCCTTTTCCTGTCTTCACAGTGATTATCTTGTTACTGTTGCAAATTTAGATTCTTGGATTGTAATCCAAATGAACAACAAATCCAAAAGGGATTCATGCAAGAATTACCATGGTAAATTTTTAAAATGCCCGAAGTAATGAAACCTCATGACCCTTGGCCCTATCACGCAAGTTTTACAATTTTATGACTGCAATAGATTTTAATTCTGAGGTGTTGTCCTTGTTTTCACAGGCCATCTGGTTGATGTATGAGCCACTTTTATCAGTAGACTGTCCATCGTATTTTTTTTATTTCTTTTTTCTTTTTTTTTTTTATTATTAATTTACTTATGTTACAGATGATTCTTCTTTTTTCCCCCATTGACACCCCCCTCCCCCTCCCTCCCTGTCCTGTCCCTGTTTTGTTGTCCATGTCCATTGGTTATGAGTACATGCGTACAAGTTCTGTGTTCATCTTTTATTGATTTTTATAGAGAAAGAAAGGGAGAGGGAGAGAGAGATAGAAACATCGAAGAGAGGAAATATCAATTGGTCACCTCCTACATGCCCCCCACTGGGAATTAGGGCCACAACCTGGGCATGTGCCCTGACCCAGAATCGACCTGGCCACCTCTTGGTGCATGGGTTGATGTTCAACTACTGAGTCACACCAGCAGGGCCTATTCATCATATTTTTGAGTTATAATTATTTTCTCAGAACTGGTTGAGTACCCTTAATTTTCAAACATTTCTTTTTAAAATTTTTTTATTGATATTAGAGAGAGAGAGGAAGAGAGAGGGAGAGAGAGATAGAAACATTGATGAGAGAGAACATCAATTGGCCGTCTCCTGCATGCCCCCCACTGGGAATTGGACCCACAACCTGGGCATGTGCCCTGACTGGGAATCAAACTGGTGACCTCTTGGTGCATGGGTCAGTGCTCAACCACTGAGCCACCATCTGGCCCCAGTGAAGCCTCTCTGTTCCCTGGGCCCTGGCTGCAGCCCTTTCAGGGTCCTCCTGGGTCCCTGCTGTTTTTATGGCTCTTCCATGAAAATATTGGAGTCATCTCAAAAAAGCAAATTATCATATGCATAACACAGGCAGGCTTTATGGAGATGCACTAATTAGAGGTGGTTCCCACAGATGGGTTCAGAACATTCGATGCAAAAGTCCTGCACACAGATACAACAATGGGATATTACTTTGTTTTGTCTTTTGCCATGTTGAAAGCTACAGGAAAGATGCATTGATGTGCCCTGGCCGGTTTGGCTCAGTGGTTAGAGCGTCAGCCTGCGGTCCAGAGAGACCCGGGTTCGGTTCCCGCTGTGGGCGTGTACCTCAGTTGCAGTTTGTCCCTGGCCCTGGTTGGTCATGTGGGTGGCGGCCACTCGATGTGTCCCTTTCACGTCGATGTTTCTCTCTCTCTCTCTCTCCCTCCCACTCTGTCTGAACAGAAAATGAAAAAATGTCCTCGGGTGAGGATAAAAAAACAAAAACAAAAACAAAAAACAAAAAACAAAAAAAAAGATGCATTGATGTTTGAGTCCATTTCCACAGGAAGGAAATAGAATGACCCTGAAAATCCTTGCTTAATTTTCTTTTTTCAGCTTCCATCAACAAATGAGTTTCATTATCCTGGAAAATGGCAGCTGGGATTGGCCACTGATCCACTATTCACATGCTCTGTAAGAACAGACTTGTGTCTGCACACCCAAGGAAGTGAAAACCTATAAGTAAATTTAGGAATAGATGGAGAATAGCATGTAGAATCTGATTTTATTCTTTTTCTTTTATTTTCTTCTTATTTATTTTTTATCCTCACCTGAGGACATTTTCACATTTATCTTCAGACAGAGAAGGAGGGAGAGAGAGAGAGAAACATCAATGTGTCCATTGGCTGCCACCCACATGACCCCAACCAGGACTGGGGGCAAATCGCAACTGAGATATGTGCCCTTAGCAGGAATCGAATCCGGGTCTCTCTGGTCCGAGGGCTGATGCTCTAACTGCTGAGCCAAACCTGCCAGGGCTGATTTTTTTTCTTTTTAAATGTGCTTCTATGAGGTTCTTACTAAAGAGCCTCAGCTCGTATAACCTGACTTGATTTATATGTTTTTTTATAAATCAAAAATTCCCTTTATAATTTCAAAGAAAAAAAATTCCCCGTATAAGCTTATAGGAACTGAGAAATAATTTCAAAAACATCTAAGGTCCAGAAAGCAAAAGTGCTTGGTCAAGTTCACAAAATCGAAATTAGACCAACAGCTCTTACCTTTGGCCTGAAACCTGGGCCCAAACATTGGTGGCGTCCCGGAAGTGCCGCAGAGACCGAGTAACCGCCTCATTAAATCCAAATCCGTCCTTTCACACTTCTGTTATCAAAAGTTTTTTATTGATATTTTAATTTTTAAAAGTCTTATTTTTAACTGGTACTTGAAATATGATTGAAACCATTATTTTAAAAATTGAAGCTTTGGAGATGCAGCGTTGGGTCTCTGCATATTGCTGTCTGCTCTGTGCAGGCTCAGGAGGAGCAGCTCCAGGGCTCTGGATGGATTCCAGGATGGGCCATCCCCCGGCTGGGGAGGTGGGTGCAGGTCTTCTCTGGGAGCTCATGCATGACTCTCAGCCAGGAGCCTCGGTCTTTACAAGTGACCGCTTGGATTTCCACATGACATGGTCATTGTGGTCCACAATCACAGGTTTTAGGAACAGAAAACTGAAGCTGTTCGTCTCCTAAGGCCTCAGCTTAGAAACTGTGTCATTTCTGCTATTTTCTGTTGGTCAAAATAGTCACAGAGCCCCGCCGGTGTGGCTCAATGGACTGAGCGATGTCCCATGGACTGAGAGGTCCTGGTTTGACTCCCAGTCAGGGCACATGCCAGGGTTGTGGGCTCGATCCCCAGTAGGGGGCATGCAGGAGGCAGCTGTTGGATGTTTCACTCTCCCTTCCTCTTGCTCTAAAAAAAAATCAATAAAAACATATTAAAAAAATAGTCATAGAGTCTACTCAGTTTAAGGGGACAGGAGTTAGACTGTCTTTTAAAGGGAGAAGCAGCAAAGGATTTGCAAGTGTCTTTAATGTACTGAAATATGAGTAACAACTTCCAGATTTCAACTCAGACAAAGCCCCAACATGTGGTACCTTTAGACTTAAATTCGTCCACCCAGATTATTTCGTTTAAATTCATTTGAGTCTCACATGAATCCAGTAAAACAGCCAGTATTTGTTATTTCTAGTTAACAAAGGCCAAAACATTGCTTGGGTGCTGATTGGTAAATGGAACTATCTGTCAAGTTTCTGTGGGGTGGTCCATTAAGTTACTCCTGTCCTTTGGCTGTTCAGCTAGCAAAGTTAGTTGTGGTGTCTTCTGTCTTCTTTTCTTTGCTTGTGTGCACTTACAAAACATACGTGACTCTTTGATGACATTTCAGTCAGTTTCCTGGAGAGACTGTAAATGAATGCATGTATTCATCTTGCCAACTTCAACTAGATCTGTACTCTATGCATTGATATGGACACATAGCAACAAAGTCCATATGATTCTTGGCTCTGCAGTCCAGAAATACACCTGAGCACCCTTCTCCTTGAATGGGCTCATCCAGGGCAGCTCACCACTGAGAGCGTTAGGTTGCCACTCTCCTTATCCCCACACACTGCTGGAGGCTCATCGTCTGCAGTGCTTAAAGCAGAGGTCTTCGAACTGAGATCAGCCTGGCACTGAGTGCAGAAAAATAACAGTTCAGTGAAAAACTACACGTTGAATTGTGAGGTAGCCAACCTTTTTCCACCAGATCAAATCACTATGAGCACTGGAATCACATGGGTGAGCAGGAGCCTGGGAGATCTCTCTCTGCATACTCACTAGTCTAAGAGAAGAGATTGAACTGTGTTGACAACAGGAGCCCAACCAGACTAATCTACACTCCGGAACCTAAAGAGATGCCCACAGCTGGACAGCCACCCATCACAGGACATTCACAGGGGAGTCTCATTTGAAAGATGGAGGTGAAAACAACCCAACTGATACAATCAACTTGGGAAAAAAGCAAGTCTATCCAAAAAGAAAAGGAGCTCGAACATACGTAATTAATAGATTGCAAACAAAAAGCAAAGTAAGACCTACAAGCTATGAAAATAATATGTGTAAATACAGGTAGTTTGGGAACATAAGTAAATAACACATAAGACATGAAAACCTCCAGAGAGGGTTAGAAGATAAAGTTGAGTACATCTCCCAAAACAAGTGTGGAAAGCAGAAAAGTTACACAGCTGGCTCAGAAGCTCCCATCTACGGATCATACGAACTCCCCACCATTTTCTGCAAAATGCTAGAGTCAAAGAGAAGACTGAAACCTTTCAGAGAAGGAGAACATTTCTATGTAAAGTCTCAGAAATTAGGACATTGAACAGCTAAACAAAACCACTGGAAACTAGGAGATAATGGAACAAGGGAAATAACAACTAAGCTAGAATTCCATATCCATTCAAAACATTCAGAGTAAGAGGAAAATTACAAAGTGCTTTCTAGCAACTGAATTTCTGTGTCCCGTCGAAGTTCATAGTTTAAATTGTACTCCCAGCCTGGTCGGTGTGGCTCAGTGGCTGAGCATTGACCCATGCACCAAGAGGTCACCGGTTTGATTCCCAGTCAGGACACATGCCCAGGTTGTGGGCCAAATCCCCAGTGGGGAGCATGCAGGAGGCATCCAATCAATGTTCTGTCTCATCAACATTTCTATCTCTCTCTCCCTTTCCCTTCCTCTCTCCCTCAAATCAATAAAGAGAAAAAAATTTTTTTAAATTGTGCTCCCATAGTGACAGTGGTAGGAGGTGGGGACTTTGGGAGGTTCATAGGCCATGAAGGTAGAGCCCTCATGAATGGTATGCATGCCCTTATAGAAGTGACCCCACAGAGCTCTGACTGACCCTCCTGCCTTTGAGGACACAGTGGGGAGATGGCCATCTGTGAACCAGGAAGCAAGTTCTCACCAGACATTGCATCTTGCACTTCCAGCCTCCAGGGCTGGGAGAAATAAATGTCTGTTGTTTGAACCACCCAGTCTATGGTGTTCTGTGAGAGCAACTTGAGCAGACCTAGACAATGCTCCCACAACTCACCTGCCCCTATGCTCTTTCTTTAGAATATGTTAAAAAGAGGGTTTCTCCAAAACAATAGAAAGAATTGACATTGATATTTGTTGAGTGCTTACTATGCATTTCCCAAAACTTTTACATCTATTACACATCTATGATGTCATTAATTCTTACAACAACCCAGGAAATGTGTACAGTGATGATCTCCTATTACACCTGAGGACATGGAAGCCCAGAGAAGGTAAGTAAAGAAAATACAGTCACGACATTTTCCTTCACTCTTCTCTCTTGAAACATATGAAAAAGTATTTTTAAATAAAGAATAACAGGCCTTAAAACCCAAACCCATGTGTTTAAAGAAACAAGGACTAGGTCACAAGCAACCAACCGTGACCCATACTTACCAAGAGCTGTGATGTCCAGGTGAGACCAGAGAGAATGCTAAGAGCTGGTACCCCCACTCTTGGATCTCAAAGAGAACACACCTTTTCCTCTTGGGAATTTTCACAGTCCTTAGTGCCATCTTCAACAATTCTGGGTGAGAAATATGAGACCCAGGGCTCAGCCTGGCCAGGGGAAGGCCCTTGGTGTGCACTGGGCATAACCTTCTGGTGTTCTGCTCTGTATTGGCCTCCTAATGAACAGCATTATCCCTGTCACGTCTTCTGCTGGTCTGTAAATATTGAAGGTCCTCGATGCTCGATCCTACACCCCTCTACTTTTCCTAAACTCTCTCCACATGTCCTCCCTCCTGTGGCTTCTAACCCTGCATGGTGGGCATTGCTGCAGCCCTGCCTTCTCCTCAGAGCTCTAGTTTTATGTTGTTGTTTTAAATTTTTTTTCCTTTATTGATTTTAGAAAGAGAGGAAGGGAGAGGTAGAGAGAGACATTGAAACATAGATGAGAGAGAACATTGATTGACCACCTCCTGCATGCCCCCCACTGGGGGTTGACCCCACAACCTGGGCATGTGCCCTGACCAGGAATCAAACCGGTGACCTGTTGGTGCATTGGTCGATGCTCAACCACTGAGCCACACCAGCTTGGCCATAGCTCTAGTTTTATGTGCTTAATGGTCCACCAAACATCACTGATGCTGACTTCATGTTATACACTGACACCTTAACCTCAGTGTGGCTGTGTTCAGTTAGACCTGGGGTCTGTAAGGAAGTGAAGTTACATAAGGTCCAAAGCATGAGATCCTGATCTTACAGGATGAGTGTGCTCATACAAAGGCATACCAGCGAGCTATCGCTCTCTTTCTGTGTGTGACACTGAGGAAAGGCCATGTGCACACACAGCCAGGAGGTGGCCACTTGCACACCAGGAAGAGAACCCTCACCAGAAACAGACCACATGGCATCTGAACTCCAGAGATGTGAGAAGTACGTTTATGTTAATCAAGCCTCCCAGCCTGAACAGACTAATATAATCCTCATGTACACTCCATGATTATTTCAAGTTTAATATACAGAACTAAACTCTTGATTTCCCCTCAAAAATGGTTTTTCCACATCTAAGCTTTGAAGCTGGGAATCTGGGAGCCATTCTGAGTTTGAGCGGCCGGATCCCCCACATCCATTCTGGGGAACCCACAAAGTCCTGCTGCTGATGTTATTCTGGGGTAGGCGTGTCTGCCTCTCTCCATCTCCATCACCAACATGGGGTCTAAGACATCATCAGGTGCCCTTGAACTATTTCAATAACCACAAAAGATCTTCTGGTTTTCCTCTTTTGTGCCCAGTTGATCCATTCTTTATAAAGAAGTCAGAGGAATCTTTGCAAAACAAAGCAGACTCATTTTAAACCTCCAATTACCTCCCATTCTCTTTGACCTGACCCTCCCACCACACCCTCTACCACCAAACTGAAAAAGACTTGACCCAGCCAGTATGGCTCAGTGGTTGAGTGTTGACCCATGCACCAAGAGGTTGCCAGTTCGATTCACGGTCAGGGCACATGCCCAGGTTGTGGGCCTGATCCTCAGTGGGGAACATGCAGGAGGTGGCCAATCAATGTTCTCTCTCATCGATGTTTCCATCTCTCTCTCTCTCCCTTCCTTTATCTCTCTAACATATCAATAAAGAAAAAAAAAACTTTTAAAAAAAGACAAGTCTATTAAATGTTGAGTCCTTGCATTTTGAAAAATATCTTGCTTGTGCATCTATATTTAAATAAAGGTAATTGAGCTTGAGGTAGGAAATAAAGTCAAAATATATTTTCTGAAGAACTATAGATCTTACTACATTGTCTTATACTGACTAATGTTGCATAATGAAAATCTGACTCATTCATTTATGAAACACAGATTAATAAAATAGATATCTATGATATGCCATGACTCATCTGGATCCTGCTTTTTCTCCCTGTGGAGATTTCATGGTGGTGGGATTTGACAAATAACAGGTAAGTGATGAACATTCATAGCATGGCCTGGCTGGTGTGGCTCAGTGGTTGAGCATCGGCCCATGCACCAAGAGGTTGCTGGTTGGATTCCCAGTCAGGACACATGTCCAGGTTGTGGGCCCAATCCCCAGTGGGAGGCATGTAGGAGGCGGCCAATTGATGTTCTCTCTCACTGATGTTTCTGTCTCTCTCTCCCTCTCCCTTCCTCTCTCTCTAAAATCAATAAAGAAAAAACAAATTTTTAAAGAAGATGGCCTATTAAAAAGCTTTTAAAATATAATGTATTTGACCATTTTACAGATAAAAACGTCTGCTCTAAGAAAGAACCTGTCAAGGGGATGGAAAGACAAGCTACAGACTGGGAGAAATGTTTGCAAACCACACATTTGACAAAGAGTTCATGTATAGAATATATAAAGATTATAAAAACTCAGCATTTTTTTTAAAAAAGCATTTCAATGAAAAGATAGACAGAAGATATAAGCATTCATTTTGCAAAGAGGATAAGCAGATAACAAGCACATGCAAAGATATTCAACATCATTAGCCATTAGGAAAATGCACATAGTACAGAGACTCTAGAAAACATTGTCACTTCCTTAAAAACTGAACACACACTTACCTCTAAGACACAATCATCACACTCCTGGATATTCATCCCAGAGAAATAAAAACATGTCCACATTAACATTTAAAAAAAATTTTTTTTTCTTTATTGATTTTTTAAAGAGAGAGAGAGGAAAGGAGAGGGAAAAAGACAGAGAAACATCGATGAGAGAGAACATCAATTGGCCACCTCCTGCATGCCTGCCCCTGGGGATTGGGCCCACAAAACTGGGCATGTGCCCTGACTGGGAATCCAACCAATGACCTCTTGGTGCATGGGTCCATGCTCAACCACTGAGCCACACTGGCCAAGCCACATAAACAATTTTTTATGCAATTGTCCTAATCATATTTATTTGTCATAACCCAAACTAAAAATAACCAAAATGCCCTTCAATGGGGGAATGGTTAAACAAATTGTGGTACAACCTTTGTATAATTTAGGAAACTACTCAGCAGTAAAAAGGACAAACTACTGATACACAAAAGAACTTAAATGGCTCAGGATTTCACTTATGTATCATTCACCAAGTGGCAAAATCACATGGAGAACAGATTCACGGTTGCCAGGTGCCAAGGACTCTGGGAGAGAAGTGGGCAGATGTATACCACACACATGCAAGGGTAGAGAGGGCTGTGTGGTGATGGAATTGTTCTGTATCCTGATCATGGGTTGATTACATGAATCTACACAAGTGATAAATAACAGAGAAGTATACACATACATAGTACCAAAATCAAATTCCTTTTTAAAAATATTTTATTACAATTAAGTAAGAAGTACCTATAGGGGGAAATGGGGTAAAGATACATGTGACATCTTTGTTTTAATCCTCACCTGAGGACATGTTTATTAATTTTAGAGAGATAAGAAGGGATAGAGAGAGAGTGAGTCAGAGAGAAACAGCAATGTGAGAGAGAAACATCTGTCGGTTGCCTCCTGTAGTGTCCCCACTGGGGATGGAACCTGCAACCTAGGTATGACCAGGAATAAAACCTACAAGCTTTTAGTGCACAGGAGGATGCTCCAAGCAACTGAGCCACCCAGCCAGGGCATTTTTGTATTGTCTTTGCAACTTCAAGTGAATCTATAATAATTTTCAAAAATTAATTTAAACTGTCATAGCTGAAAAAAATGGTGGTGGAGTGAATGGAAGTTACACAGACCATCTTCCTGCATTAAACTGGAATTACAACTAAAATAAAGACAAGTCATCTGGAAAAACCAACTGAAGAGTATATGAAGAGAACCGTTAAAACCAGTGACATAAAGAGGACACCAAATAGGAACTGGTAGGTGATGCGGAGGTGTGAGAGGGCTGGCTGGGTTCCCACAGGGAGCAGCTGAGGGCTATCTTAGCTGTGATAAGCTCCCTCTAAGAAGTTGGGGGCTTACACACTAAGATGGCACCTTAGCACAGAGTGACGGAACGGGGAAAAGCTCCCACATAGCACCTGGCTGAGAAAATCCCCAGCTCTGTCTGGCAGGGAGAGGTGCTGGGAACACCACCACTTTCCTGAAGGGCAGTGCACTAAATGACAGTGACAGCCACTCACCTTGGGCTCCAGCAGAGGGAGGGCAGACTGGACTGGAGCTACATGAGGAAAGTCAGGGGTTCACAGTGCTGGGGAGAGAGCTGGGAAGAAGGCCATCAGAGGCTCTATGCTGAGTCATTCCCCCACACAGTAGCCATATTTCACAAGTAGCCCTTCCCATCAGAGCAGCTTTAACCCAAGGGAGAAGCAACTGCCTCTCCCTCAGGAATTCAACCCCCAGCTGGGAGAAGTTCAACGTGAGGCTTAATAACTGCCAGAGACTACCCACCAGCCAGTAGGCTGAGATGAGTATCTGAAGACGAGGCTTTGAACCTTGGACCTGACTCTAAGTTGGATTTCATGGCTCTGGGGACTGATCTGTGAAGACTGATACTTGGGTCCCTGTGCTGAGCCATAAACCCATGCTTAAGGGACCATTCTTCTTAAGCAGAGTTCTCACATCAAAGCAGCTATAGCCTGGGTGTGGGAAGCAACTGCCCCACCCTAGGGAATTTAACCCTGACTGGTTGGGAGAAGCACAACCTGAGGCTTGTTAACTGCCAGAGACTACTAGCCACCCTGCAGGTGAAGTCCAGACTTTGGGCACTCTGACCCTTAGGCCCAGCTTGTGGTCAATAGTCATTGGGTTTCGAGGCTCTGGGATCAGAGCTGAGAAGGCAGATGCCTGGGCCCCAGTGATGAGTCATTAACCCATGCTGCATATGATGTTTTCTTCTTAAAGCAGCTTTAGCCTGGGGAAAAGCAACTGCACCACCTGCTGGAAATCCTCTTACCCTGCTCACCTGGGGGAGTTTTCATTCAGCTGAGGGCTGCAACCTGAGGGTCATTAAGTAACAGAGACTAACAGCCAGCCTGCAGGCAAAGGCTCTGGGATAATTGACTCTTCACCTGGCCTGCAACTCTACCCAGGAAAGTAAGACTAGATATTGGTATTCAGCATGTACCCTTCCACACTCATCCAAACCCAGCAGAGAGAGCAACAATCTGCAGAACATCAATACCCACAGGGAGATTTTGGCAGGCTCAAAACCCTACTGGGAATCCAAAATGGTGAAACAAAGAAACAAATCTCAAATGAAAGAACAAGAGAATTCTACAGAAGGACTAAATGAAATAGAGATAAACAAGGTATTAGATGCAGAGTTCAGAGTAATGATTATAAGGAAGGTCAACAGCATCATTAAAAATATAGAAACAATGAAAATCAACCAATTGGAAATGAGAAACGACCAAGCAGAAATGAAGAATGACATAGCAGAAATAAAGAGCACATTGGAAGGAATAACCAGCAGATTAGAGGAAGCAGAAGATAGGATCAGCAAATTAGATGACAAAGTAGAAAAATTAATTCAATCAGAGAACCAAAAAGAAAAAGAAAAAAAAAACCATTAAAAAACAGGAGGACGATTTAAGAGAGCTGTGGGACAATATGAAATGTAATAATATCTGCATCATATGAGTACCAGAAGAAGAACGTAAGCAAGAATTAGAGAATACATTGGAAGAAATAGTGGCAGAAACTTCCCTAATTTGGTGAAGGAAAAAAGCATACAAGTTCAGGAAGCACAGAGAGCCCCAAGCAAGAAGAACCCAAAGAGGCCCATACCAAAACACATCATAATTAAAATGCCAATAATTAAAGACAAAGAGAACATCTTAAAAGCACCAATAGAAAACCAACAGGTTACCTACAAAGGAGCCCCCATAAGGCTATCAGCTGATTTCTCAACAGAAACACTACAGGCCAGAAGGGAATGTCAGAAAGTATTAAAGGTAATGAAAAACAAGGATCCGAATCCAAGACTACTCTATCCAGAAATACTATCATTCAAAATAGAAAGGGGAAAAAAGAGCTTCTCAGACAAAAAAAGGCTAAGGGAAAATTTCTGCACCAAACCAGAATTGCAAGAAATGTTAAAGGACTGTTGTAATAAGCAGAAGAAATAGAGAGAGAAACATAGGCATAATAAATAATAATGGCAATAAATAAGTACATATCAATAATAACCTTAAATGTAAATGGGTTACATGATCAAATCAAAATACACAGAGTAGCTTGAAAAGATAAACAAGATTGATAAGAAAGCATGACTCATATATATGTTATCTACAAGAGATCCACTTCACAAAAAATACTAACATAGGTTGAAAGTGAAGGGATGGAAAAAAATTTTCCAAGCAAATGGAAATGAAAAAAATAAATAAATAAAAAGCTGGTGCAGCAATACTCATATCTAATAAAATAGACCTCAAAATGAAGGCCATAATGAGACAAAGAAGGCCACTACATAATATTAAAAGGATCTATCCAACAGGAGGATATGACCTTGGTAAACATATATGCACCCAATATAGGAGCACCAGAATATATTTAAAAACTTCTGGAGGACTTCAAAGGAGAAATTAACAGCATTACGATCATAGCAGGGGACTTCAACACCCCATTTACATCACTGGATAGATCCTCTAGACAAAAAATTAACAAGGAAACAGAGTCCATAAATGAAGCATTAGATCAGATGGATTCAATAGATATTTACAGAGAATTACACCTTAAAACTGTAAAATATACATTCTTCTCAAGTGCACATGGGACATTCTCAAAGATACACCATATATTAGGACATAAACTAAGCCTCTACAAGTTCAAGAAGAATGAACTCATATCAAGCATCTTCTCAGATCACAGTGGCATAAAACTAGAAATTAATTACAATAAAAACCCTCAAAAACATTCAAACACATGGAGGCTAAATAGCCTGTTATTAAACAATGAATGGGTTACCAAGGAGATCATGGAAGAAATTTAAAAATTCCTGGAAATCAATGAAAATGAGCACACCACAACACAAAATCTTTGGGACTTAGTGAAAGTAGTCCTGAGAGGGAAGTTCATAGCATTACAGGCCTACCTCAAGAAACAAGAAACATCTCTAATAGACTATCTAACCCTACAACTTAAAGAAATGAAAAATAAACAAAAAGAAAAACCCAGAACATATACAAGGAAAGAAATAGTAAAGGTCAGAGTGGAAATAAATGACATAGAGACTTAAAATTTTTTTATAAAATAATCAGTGGAACCAAGAGCTGGTTCTTTGAAAAGATAAACAAGATTGATTGATGGACCTTTACCTAGATTCTCTGAGAAACAAAGAGAGAGGACTCAAATAAACAAAATCAGAAATGAAAGAGCAGAAATAACAACACAGAAATGACACCACAGAAATACAAAAGATCGTTAGTAAATACTATGAACAATTATATGCCAACAATTTGGACAACCTAGGTGAAATGGACAAATTCCTAGAATAACACAATTTCCCAAAACTGAACCAGGAAGAGTCAGAAAACTTTAATAGACCAATAACAACTAAGATAATTGAAGATGTAATCAATAAACTCCCAGCAAACTAAAGCCCAGTTACAGATGGCTTCACAGGGGAGTTTTACTGAACATTCAAAGAAGAACTAACACCCATTCTCCTTAAACTATTCCAAAAAATTCAAGAGGAACGAAGACTTCCAGGTGCTTTTTATGAGGCCAGCAAAATCCTAATTCCAAAACCACATAAAGACACCACAAAGAAAGAAAACTACAGACTAATAACCCTAATGAACGTAGATGCCAAAATCCTCAACAAAATGTTAACGAATAGGACCAGCAATATATGAAAAATATTATTCACCATGACCAAGTGGGATTCATCCAGGGATGCAAGGCTGGTGCAATATTAGCAAATTAAAAAATGTGATACACCACATACACAAAATGAAAGATAAAAACCACATGATCATATCAATAGAAGATGAAAAAGCATTCGAGAAAATCCAGCACCCATTTTTAATAAAAACTCTCAGGAAAGTGGGAATAGAGGGATTATATCTCAACATAATAAAGGTCATATATGAAAAACCTACAGCCAACATCATACTCAATGGGCAAAAACTGAAAGCTTTTCCCTTGAGAACAGGAACAAGACAGGGATGCCCACTTTTGCCACTCTTATTTAACATAATACTGGAAGTCTTGCCCAAGCAATTAGAGAAGAAGAAAAAATAAAAGGGATCCAAATTGGAAAGGAGGAAGTGAAACTGTCATTATTTGCAGATGACATAATATTTTACATAGACAATACTAAAGACTCCATAAAAAGTCTACTAGGTTTAATAAATGAATTTGGCAAAGTAGCAGGATACAAAATTAACATCCAAAAATCAATGGCTCTCTTATAACCAATAATGAACACTCAGAGAGGGAAACTAAAAAAAAAAAAAATTAAAAAATTCACTTACCATTGCAACAAAAAAATAAAATAAAATAGCTGGGAATAAACATAACCAAGGAGGTAAAAGACCTGTTCTCATAAATCTACAGGACATTTGAAAAGGAAATAGAAGAAGATATAAAAAAAGTGGAAAGATATATCATATTCATGGATTGGAAGAATCAACATCATTAAAATGTTCATACTATCGAAAGCAATCTACAGATTCATTGCAATCCCTATTGAAGTACCAATGGCATATTTCACAGAACTAGAGCAAATACTCCAAAAGTTTGTATGGAACCAAAAAAGACTCCAAATAGGCACAGCAATCTTGAAAAAGAAGAACAAAGTGGGAGAAATCACAATACCAAGTATCAAAGCCATCATAATCAAAACAGTCTGTTACTGGCACAAGAACAGGAATATTGATCAATGGAACAGAACAGAGAATCCAGAAATTGACCCAAGATGGTGTGTGCAATTAATATTCGACAAAGGAGGCAGGAGCATACAATGGAGGAAAGATAGTCTCTTCAATAAATGGTTTTAGGAAAATTAGACCGGTACATGAAAAGAAATGAAATGACCACCAACTTACATCATACACAGCAATAAACTCAAAATGGATAAAAGACTTTAATGTAACTCGTAAAACCATACAAATCCTAGAAGAAACTGTAGGCAGAAAAATCGCAGACATCATACGTAATGGAATTTTTACTGATGCATCACCAAGAGAAAGAGAAACAAAGGAAAAAAGTAATAAATGGGAATACATCAAAGTAAAAAGCTTCGCGTGGTCAAGGAAACCACCATCAAAATGAGAAGGGAACCCACTCTCTGGGAGAATATATTTGCCAATGATACATTAGATAAAGGGTTAATATCCAATATATAGAGAGTACTCATACAACTCAACAAAAAAAAAAGACAATCCACTTAAAAAATGGGCAGAGGACATATGAAAAAATGCTCAACATCTCTAATCATCAGAGAGATGCAAATTAAAATGACTATGAGATATCATCTCACACCTGCCTGAATGGCTGCCATCAACAAATCCTCAAACAACAAGTGCTGGCAAGAGTGTGGAGAAAAGGGGACTCTAATACACTGCTGGTGGGAATACAGACTGGTGCAGCCACTATGGAAAACAAAATGGTGCTTCCTCAAAATATTAAAAATGGAACTGCCATGTGACCTAGTCATTCCACTTCTAGGAATATATCCTAAGAAGCCTGAAACACCAATCAGAGAGAGTATTTGCACCCCTATGTTCATAGCAGCACCATTTATAATAGCTAAGATCTGGAAATAACCCATGTCCATCAGTAGATGAGTGGATAAAAAAGCTGTGGTACGTTTATATAGTGCAATACTATCCACCTTAAGAAAGAAATATCTCTTACCCTTTGAGACAGCATGCAGGGTCCTGGAGAATATTATTCTGTGTGAAATACTCCAGTCAGAGAAAGACAAGTACCACATGATCTCATTTATTTATGGAACATCATGAACAAAATAAGCTATGATCAAAACAGATTCAGAGTCATAGAAGTAGGGAACAGACTGACAAACCCTCAAAGGGATGGTGTTGGAAGGTTGGGAAGAGATAAACCAAAATACTTTTATGTATATATGCACAACCAATGGACACAGACATTAGGTTGGGGAAAGCAGGAGAGGTGTGGGAGTGGGGAGGAGGGAGTCAATGGGGGAAAATGGGGGGACATCTATAATACTTTCAACAATTATAAAAAAAAATACGAAGAAAACATTCATAGACTGTTAACACAACTAAGTGTCACTGTTACAGTAGACAGTCAGTTGGGGTGCCAAGGAGTCTCCCCTATTGGCCAAGATGGCAGCAGGGGTGGTTCTTACACTGAGCTGCCAAATCTAGAAATATGAATAGATAGGGCTCAAGTGCTCCAAAGGCCGGAAAGATGAATGAATAGGCCACTCGCTAGCCAACAGCTATCAAGATAGTTGGATAGAAAAAACACTTTCCCTTTCTTATCCCTATAAGAACAGTGGGCTTGAAAAGAAAGGGGTGATGGTTTTTGAGGCAAGAATCCACCATTCTCTCAGTTTGCACAGCACCTACAACCTCTTTTCTTTTCACCAGCACCTGTCTCATGAGTTTGGCTTTTGTTGGGAGCAGGTAGCTAAATTGGCATTTTTTCTGCTACATTGTGGTACACAGGCACCAAGGATGTTTTTATTTTTTATGTTTTTAATTGATATATTTTTTAAAGAGGGACAAAGGGAGAGAGAGATAGAAACATTAGTGTGAGTAGAAACATCAGCTGGCTGCCTGCTGCATGATCCCTACTGGGGAATGAACCCACAACCTTGGTATGTGCCCTGACTGGGAATCTAACTGGGACCTCTCAGTCCATGGACTGATGGTCAATCCACTGAGCCACACCGGTTGGGCAAGAATGTTTTTATTTTGAATAGGGCAGTCAGTGATGGTCTCAACAACTGGACCTTAGGGGAAAGCCTGTGGTGATCTGAGGGTTTTTTTATTTTTTTTTTACATAGTAGCCTACTCCCAGTTACCCCAATTGTTCCTGCTTTGGGGCTTTGCCAATGAAGGTCAGAAAATTTACAAAAGTGAATCTACATATATGGCTTTCAATTCCTTTATTCATATTAGGAAAAGAAAAAGAATTGAACCCAAAGATTGCATTTAAAATTTTTTTCTTTATTGATTTTAGAGAGAGAAGAAGGGAGAGGAAGAGAGAGATAGAAATATCGATGAGAGAGAACATTGAATGGCTGTCTCCTGCATGCCCCCCACTGGGGATTTAGCCCACAAGCTGGGCATATGTTCTGACCGGGAATCAAACCAGCAACCTCTTGGTACATGGGCCAACGCTCAACCACTGAGCCACAGTGGCCAGGCAAAGATTGCTTAGAGCAAATTATTTCTTTTTTATTATTTTACCTTTTGCAATATACCTTTAGATAAATATTAAATCTGAATATCTGTAAGCTTATGCATCTGTTGCATTTTTACCACTTGTTCTTCTAAATATTAATTTAATATTAGCTACTGATTTAATTATTTAATTAATTATTCATTTTATTAATTTTAATGATTTATTTTTAATATCCAAGAACATTTTTGTTGTTTTATGTTGACCCTTGTAACAGTCTTCTCCAACTATCGTAGTGAACTGCCATAGACTGAGTGATTTAAACAATAGAAACTTATTTTCTCACAGTTCTGGAAGTCCAAGGTCAAGGTGTGGCAAATTCATTGACTCTCTACCTGGCTTGCCATAAGTCACCTTGTTGCTGTGTCCTTGGGGGACAGAGAGAGCAATGTGGTGTTTTTCCTTTCCTTATAAGTGCACCAGTCTTATAGAATCAGGGCCCCATCCTTACAAACTCATTTAACCTTTATCACTTCTTGATAGGCCCCATCTCCAAATACTCACATTGGGCTTCAACATGAATTGGGGTGTGTGTGTGTGGGGGGGGGTCACAGTTCAGTTCAGAGCAACTCTGTAGCATGCTCCTCTTTCTTGAATACCACATCTTTGTTTGTTTGTTATTGTTAAGGTTAGGTTTACAGGCTAGGTTATAGTTTGGGTTAGGGTTAGAAATAGAATTAATTTAGTGTTAGTGTTAGAATTAGGATTCGGGGTATGTTTAGGATTAGAAAGTCAAGGTTGTGTTTGGACTTAGGGTAAGAGTTAGGAAGTGTGTTAAGGTTGCTTGAGTTAGGTAAGGTTAAAGTTAGAATTGGAGTTCAGGGTTAGGGTTAAAGTAAGGGTTAGGTTTAAAATTAAAGTTAGGGTTGAGTATAGGTTTTGGTATGAGGTTAGGGCTAGATTTAAAGTGTAGTTTAGGGTTTGGTTTAGGAATACAGTAGGAATAGAATTAAGGTTAGGATAAAGTGTAAGGTTAGAAAGTTAAAGTGTAGGGTTAGGGTGATAGTACGTGGTCTCATCTGCCTTTTGATTATAATCATGCTAGAGGTTGTGGGTTGTATCTCAGTGATGTGCACTGCCTTTCCCTAGTGACTAATGATTTGTGTCTTTTTATCTGTTTTTTGGGCAAGTTGTATATATTCTTGGATCGAATGTCTTCTCAAATCTTTTGCCTCTGTTTATTGGTCCTTCTAATTCTTGTTATTGGATTGTAATAGTTTTTTTTATATGCTCTGAATATAAATTCTTTGACAGACATGTGACTTATAAATATATTTTCCCAGTCTGTTGATTGTCTTTTTATTTTCTTAGTTGTGTCTTTGAGGCAAAAAATGATAATTTTGACAAAAATTTAATGAATATTTTTTATGTGCTTTGTGCTTTTGGTGTTGAAATTAAAAATATATTTTCTAGCCCAAAGTCACAAAGGCCAACACCTGTGTTTTCTTCTAATCATTCTATAGTTTTAGCTCTGACATTTAGGTTTGATCCATTTTTTAAAAAAAATTTTTTCCTTTATTGACTTTAGAGAGAGAGGAAGGGAAAGGGAGAGAGAGATAGAAACATCGATGAGAGAGAACATCGATTGGCCACCTCCTGCATGCCCCCCACTGGGGATTGGGCCCACAACCTGGGCATGTGTCCTGACCGGGAATCGAACTGGCGACCTCTTGGTGCATGGGTCAATGTTCAACCACTGAGCCACACTGGCTGGACAAAATTGATCCATTTTGACTCGTTTTGACATATGGCATGAGCTGGAGTCTAATTTTATTCTTTTACATGTGGATCTATAATTGTTCCAGCACCATTTGTTGAAATGACTATTCTTTTCCCATTAAATGATCTTGGCACGTTGGTCAAAAATCTGTTGGTCAGACAACATGATTCTGTACATAGAAAACTCTAAAGACTCCACTAAAAAACTATTAGAAACAATACACAAATACAGTAAAGTTTTAGGATACAAAATCTATGTATAAAAAATGCCTTCCTGTATACTAACAATGAAACCAGAAAAAGAAATAAAGGGGAGACTTGCAAAGATGGTGACGGGGAGGACCGGAGCATGGGTGAGTGTGTGAGAGCGTGAGAGAGTGTGAGAGAGAGTGTGAGTGAATGTGACATGGAAGACCAACCTGGAGCAGTGCAGAGACACAGGACAGAAGGTTCCTGAGCTGTGGAGGAAAGCAGAAGGCTACATGGTAAGCAGCAGGCCAGCGCACTTTCCTCAGCACAGCCGGGAGGCACCGCCATTGTGGAGGATCTGGGGTCTGCCCTGGGAGGAGGAAATGGGGAGAGGCTGGGGCCCAGCAACCTGAGTCCACTAGAGCACCCTGCACCATCCACCCAGAGGACTCAGTTGTGTTGGCACGGTCAGCACACAGTAGGGGCCTGCAGCAGTAGCCGAAACTAGCAGGAGCTGGCGCCCCACACCAACAGCAGCTGAGGCTCACTCAGGTCTGCTGCAGCAGCGCTGCAGCTCACAGGACCCAGGCCCACGGAGGCACATACCCAACCTGGGACCCAGGCCTGTGGCAGTGGGCAGGCCAGCCCGGACCCCAGGCTGCAAGCCTGCAGCAGCACAGCAGCCCACCCAGACTCAAGGCAGCTTGCCCAGGCTCCCAGGTGCACTTGCACCAGCTTGGGAGCCCAGCACCTCCCCCCACAGCAACAGTGACTGGGTGGGAGTAGAGCCCCACCCCCAACAGGCATTAACTGGCTCAGTCTGGCAGCTGAAACCATCCTCAGCAGCATCAGCAAACAAGAGCAGTTCCCCAGACCAAACAGCAGGGCTAGGGCAGCTGAGACCTGCCCCTGACAACTACAGAAGTAGAGATGGAGTGGAGCCCCTCCCCCCAGCAGCAGCAAAATCCAAGGTGTGGAGCATCCTCAGCCCCCAACAGCAGTAAAGGATTGGGACCTGAGAGAACCCCCTGGCAGCAATAGCAGCAGCAGCAGCAGCAGTGTGAACTGGGAGCTGACACTCGCCCCCAGCAGTGACTGTTCAGGAGCTGAGCCCCACCAGGCAGCAGGGTCCCCCAACAGTACACAAGCAAGACCCATGCACCCCAGCAGCATAGCAGAGGGACCCACACACCCCAGAAGTGCACCAGTGGAATCCACGAACCCCACCAGCATACCAACAAAACCCACGAACCCCAGCAGTGTGCCAGTGGAACCCACACACCCCAACAGTGCACTAATGGAACCCCATACACCCAGCATCATACCAGAGGGTCCCCCACACCCCAGAAGAGCACCAGACAAACCTGTACACCCCCAGGTGGCAGCAGTACATATCAGCAGCTAAGACCCATCCCCAACAGCATCAGCAGAAGCCGATCAAGAGTGGTGCACCAGCCCAAGCAGCAGTCAGTCTCAGGGAGCCAAGACCAGCACGACAGACCAATTCCAGCCACCAGGTGTCAAACCTCCAGGACACACAGCAGGCAAGAGGAGCCATACACCAAAACAGGCTGAGAGGCACAGCAGCCTTAATTGATACACACTAACCTGCCTACACATTCCAACATCCCTCACTGGGCTTAGAACTACAGATTGCTAAAATGGTGAGACAGTCCAGCCAGTATGGCTCAGTGGTTGAGTGTCAACCCATGCACCAAGAGGTCGCTGGTTTGATTCCTGGTCAGGACACATGCCCAGGTTGTGGGCCTGATCCCCAGTGGGGGGCATGCAAGAGGCGGCCAATCAATGTTCTCTCTCATTGATGTTTCTATCTCTCTCTCCCTCTCACTTCATTTCTCTCTAAAATCAATAAAGAAAAAAAAAATTTAAATGGTGAGACAAAGAAACAACACCCAAGTGAAAAGCAGAGAGAAATCACCAGAAATGGAACTACAGGAACTAGAAGAAAGCAACTTGTCAGACAAAGAATTCAAAGCAATGATTATAAGGGTGCTCAAACAATTTGGTGAGAACTACAAGCAACTTAATAAGAATTATGAAGAGCTCACTGGGAACTACTTCAGCTTTAAAAAAGAGGTAGCCCTGGTAGGTTTGGCTCAGCAGTTAGAGTGCCGGCCTGTGAACCAGAGAGTCCCGGGTTTGGTTCCCAGTAGGGGCACGTACCAAAAAAAAAAAAAAAAAGGTAGAAGCTATACACAAAAATCAAGAGGAAATGAAGATTGACATAGCTGATATGAAAAATACCTTAGAAGGGTTCAATAGTAGATTAGAAGAAGTTGAAGACCAAATCAGTGACTTAGAAGACAAGGTAGAGAAAAACACTCAAATAGAGCAGCAAATGGAAAAAAAAAGTTTAAAAAGCAGGAGGAGAGTTTAAGGGAGCTGTGGGATAATACAAAACATAACAACGTTAGGATTATAGGTGTACTGGAAGAAGAAGAATCAGAGAAAGGAATAGACAACCTGTTTGAAGAAATAATGGCAGAAACTTTCCTAAACTGGTGAAGGAAAAAGTCACACAAGTCCAGGAAACACAGAGAGTCCCAAGCAAGATGAACCCCAGAAGACCCCCAGCTAGACACATCATAATAAAAATGGCAAACATTAAAGACAAAGAAAGAATCTTAAAGGAAGCAAGAGAGAGACAGAAAGTTACCTACAAGGGAGCTCCCATTAGACTGTCAGCTGATTTCTCAATAAAAACACTGCAGGCCAGAAGGGAGTGGCATGAAGTGTACAAAGTTATGCAAGGCAAGGGTCTGAATCCAAGACTACTCTATCCAGCAAGGCTATCATTCAAAATTGAAGGAGAAATAAAGAGCTTCATGGATAAAACAAAGCTAAAGGAATTTACCACCACCAAACCAGCACTGCAAGAAATGCTGAAGGGACTGTTGTAAGAAGAAGAAGAAGAAACAGAGAGAGAGAAAGAGGAACACAGACATAAAATAAAAATGGCAACTAATAACTATCTATAAATAATAACCTTAAATGTAAATGGCTTAAATGTTCCAATCAAAAGACATAGGGTAGCTGATTAGATAAGAAAGCATGATCCATATATATGCTGTCTACAAGAAACTCACCTCACAACAAAAGACTCACACAGGATGAAAGTGAAGGGATGGACAAAAATTTACCAAGCAAATGGTAATGAAAAAAAAGCTGGTGTAGCAATATTCATATTTGACAAGATAGACTTCAAAATGAGGGCCATAATAAGAGACATAGACGGTCACTACATAATAGTAAAAGGATCAATCCAACAAGAGGATATAACCCTGGTAAACATATATGCACCAAATATGGGAGCTCCAAAATATATTAAAGTTTCTGGGGGACTTCAAGGGAGAGATCAATAGCAATACAATCTTAGTGGGTGATTTTAACACCCCACTTACACCACTGGATAGATCTTCCAGACAAAAACTTAACAAGGACATAGAGTCCTTAAACGACAACCTAGATCAGTTGGACTTAATTGATATTTACAGAACATTTCACCCCAAAGCTGCAGAATATACATTCTCAAAGATAGACCACATGTTAGGACACAAAGCAAGTCTCTACAAATTCAAAAAGATTGAAATCGTATCAAGCATCTTCTTGGACCACAATGGCATGAAACTAGAACTTGATTACAACAAAAACACACAAAAACATTCAAACACTTGGAGGCTAAATAGCATGTTATTAAACAACAAATGGGTTACCGATGAGATCAAGGAAGAAATTAAAAACTTCCTGGAAAACAAGGAAAATGAACATAAAACAACACAAAATCTATGGGATGCAGTGAAAGCAGTCCTGAGAGGGAAGTTCATAGCACTACAAGCCTACCTCAAGAAACAAGAAAAATCCCTTATTGACTCTCTAACTTTACAAATTAAAGATCTAGAAAGAAAAGAAAAAGAAAAACCCAGAGCAAGTAGAAAGAAAGAAATAGTAAAGGTCAGAGCAGAAATAAACTACATAGAGAGTAAAAAAAACAGTTCAAAAGATCAATGAAACAAAAAGCTGGTTCTTTGAAAAGATAAACAAGATCGATGGACCTTTAGCCAGACTTACCAAGAAACAAAAAGAGAGGACCCAAATAAACAAAATCAGAAATGAAAGAGGAGAAGTAACAACTGACAGCACAGAAATACAAAGGATCATCGAAATATACTATTAAAAATTATACGCCAACAAATTGGACAATATGGGCAAAATGGACACATTTCTGGAATCACACAGTCTCCCAAAACTGAACAGGGAAGAGATAGAAAACTTGAACAGACCAATAACAGCAAAGGAAATTGAAGATGTAATTAAGAAACTCCCAGCAACCAAAAGCCCAGGCCCAGATGGCTTCATGGGAGAGTTTTACCGAACATTCAACGAAGATCTAAAACTCATTCTTCTCAAACTATTCCAAAAAATCCAAGAAGATGGAACACTTCCAAACTCATTTTACGAGGCCAGCACAATCCTAATTACAAAACCAGATAAAGACACTACAAAGAAAGAAAACTACAGGCCAATATCCCTGATGAATACAGATGCCAAAATCCTTAACAAAATGTTAGCAAATCTAATCCAGCAATACATCAAAACAATTATCCACCATGACCAAGTGGGATTCATCCCAGGGATGCAAGGATGGTACAATATTTGCAAATCAATAAATGTGATACACCACACAAACAAAAGGAAAGATAAAAACCATATGATCATATCAATAGAAGATGAAAAAGCATTCGACAAAATCCAGCACCCATTCTGATAAAAACGCTCAGCCATGTGGATATAGAGGGATAATATCTCAACATAATAAATACCGTATATGAAAAACCTACAGCCAACATCATACTCAATGGGCAAAAATGAAAAACATTTCCCTTAAGAACTGGTACAAGACAGGGATGTACACTTTTGCCACTCTTATTTAACATAGTACTGGAAGTCTTAGCCACAGCAATTAGACATGAGGAAAAAATAATAGGGATCCAAATTGGAAAGGAGGAAGTGAAACTGTCATTATTTGAAGATGACATGATATTGTACATAGAAAACCCTAAAGACTACATCAAAAATCTACTAGACTTAATAAATGAATTTGCAAAGTAGCAGGATACAAAATTAATATCAAGAAATTAACGGCATTCTTATACACCAACAATGAACTCGCAGAAAGAGAAACTAAAAAAACTATCCCATTTACCATTGTGGCAAAAAAAAAAATAAGATACCTAGGAATAAACTTAACCAAAAAAGTAAAGGATCTCTTCATAGAAAACTACAAGTCATTGAAAAAAGAAATAGAGGGAGATATTAAAAAGTGGAAGCATATACCTTGTTCATGGATTGGGAGAATTAACATCATTAAAATGTCCATACTACCCAAAGCTATATATAGATTCAATGCAATCCCCATCAAAATACCAATGATATACTTCACAGAACTAGAACAAATACTCCAAAAGTTCATATAGAACCAAAAAAGGCCCTGAATAGCCACAGCAATCTTGAAAAAGAAGAACAAGGTAGGAGGGATCACATTACCAGACATCAGTTTATACTACAAATCCACTGTAATCAAAACAGCCTGATACTGGCACAAGAACAGGCACATAGATCAATGGAACAGAATAGAGAACCCAGAAACTGACCCAAGACAATATGCTCAATTAAATTTGACAAGGGCGGCAAGAGCATACAGTGGAGTCAAGACAGCCTCTTTAATAAATGGTGTTGGGAAAATTGGACAGCTACATGCAAAAAAAATGAAGCTTACCACCAACTTACACCACACACACGAATAAACTCAAAATGGATAAAAGACTTAAATGTGACTCGTGATTCAATAAAAATCCTAGAAGAAAATGCAGGCAACAAAATTTCAGACATCATAGGCTGCAGAATTTTCACTGATACATCACCTAAGGCAACAGAAACAAAGGAAAAAATGAACACATGGGACTACATCCAACTCAAAAGCTTCTGCACAGCAAAAGAAACAAAAATCAAAGTAGAAAGGGAAACCACTATATGGGGGAGCATAATTGCCAATGATACATCAAATAAGGGGTTAATTTGCAAAATATATAGTGTACTCACACAACTCAACAAAAGGAAGACAAAGAACCCAATTATAAAATGGGCAGAGGACCTAAAGAACACCTCTCCAAACAGGACATACAAATAGCCAAGAGACATATGAAAAAATTTTCAACATCACTAATCAACAGAGAGATACAAATTAAAACAACAATGAGGTATCACTTCACACCTGTCAGAATGGCTGCCATCAACAAATCATCAAACAACAAGTGCTGGTGAGGGTGTGGAGAAAAGGGAACTCTAGTACACTGCTGGTGGGAATGCAGACTGGTCCAGCCACTATGGAAAACACTATGGTGTTACCTCAAAAAATTAAAAATTGAACTGCCATTTGACCCAGTGATCCCACTTCTAGGAATATACCCTAAGAAGCCTGAAACACCAATCAGAAAGAAAATATGTACCCCTATGTTCATAGCAGCACTATTTACAATAGCTAAGATCTGGAAACAGCCCAAGTGTCTATCAGTAGATGAGTGGATAAAAAAGCTGGTACATATACACAATGGAGTACTATGCAGCTGTAAGAAAGTTCTCTTATCCTTTGAGATGACATGGAGGGACCTGGAAAGTGTTATCCTAAGCAAAACAAGCCAAGCAGAGAAAGACAAATATCACATGATCTCACTTATTTCTGAAATATAGTGAACCAAGCAAACTGATGAACAAAATAGACCCAGAGTCATAGAAATAGGGCACAGACTGAAAATCCTCAGAAGGGGTGGGAGGGAGAGAAGGGATAAACCACAGAACTTATATGCTTGTATGCATAACTGATGGACATAGAACACAAAGCTGAGGATGGGGTGGGACGGGATAGGGAGGAGGAAGTCAATGGGGGGAAAAAGGAAAAACATCTGTGACAAAAATAAATTATTAAAAAATAAATAAATTCCTTTTGCAATTGCAACCAAAAATATAAAATACCTAGGAATAAACTTTACAAAGAACGTGAAAGTCCTATATACTGAAAACTACACAGCATTATTAAAAGAGATTGAAACACAAAATGAAGAAATATCCTGTGTTCATGGGTTGGAAGAATCAACATAGTTAAAGTGGCCACATTACCCAAAGCAATATACAAATTTAATTCAAGCCCCATCAAAATTCTAATGTCATTTTTTAAAAAAGAAATAGAACAAAAAATAATCAGATTTGTATGGAACCACAAAAGACCCTGAATAGCCAAAGCCATCCTGAGAAGAAAGAATAGAGCCAGAGGTATCACACTACCTGACTTTATGTTATACTACAGAGCTACAATAATCAAAACAGTGTGGTATTGGCAGAAAAACAGACACACAGAACAACGGAACATAACTGAGAGCCCAGATATAAAACCCCATGTATATGGGCAGGTAATTTTTGACAAAGGAGCCCAAAACACACAATGGAGTAAAGAAAGCCTTTTCAATAAATGGTGCTGGGAGAATTGGAAAGCCACATGCAAAAGAATAAAACTGGATTACATTTTGTTCCCATGTACAAAAATTAATTCAGAATGGATCGATGACCTAAATATAAGATCCCAAACAGTAAATTACATAGAAGATAGCATAGGTACTAAACTTATGGACCTTGGTTGTAGAGAACATTTTATGAACTTGACCCCAAAGGCAAGGGAAGTAAAGGCAAAAATAAATGAATGGGACTATATCAAATAAAAAGCTTTTGCACAGCAAAAGAAACCAATAACAAAACAAAGAGGAAGATAATATTTGCAAACCATAGCTCTGACAAAAGTTTAATACCCAAAATATATAAAGAACTCATAAAACTCAACATCAAACAAACAGACAACCCAATTAAAAAAATGAGCAGAGGACCTGGACAGACACTGTTCCTAGGAAGACATACAAACAGCCAGCAGATACATGAAAAGATGTTTAATCACACTAGCAATAAAGGGAATGCAAACCAAAACTGCAATGAGATACCACCTCACACCTGTTAGAATGACTATTATCAACAAGACAGGTAATAACAATTGTTGGGGAGGTCGTGGAGAAAAGGGAACCCTCATTCACTGATGGTGGAATGTAGACTGGTACAGCCACTATGGAAAATAGGCTGGTGATTCTTCAAAAAATTAAGAATAGAGCTTCCATATGACCCAGCAATCCCTGTCCTGGGTATATATCTGAAAAACTCAAAATGTGTATTCATGAAGACATATGCACCCCTATGTTCATAGCAGTATTATCTACAGTGGCCAATACATGGAGGCAACCAAAGTATCCTGACATAGAGGATTGGATGAAGAAGATGTGATACATATATACAGTGGAATACTAACTCAGCCATGAGAAAAATGAAATACTGCCTTTTGCGACAACATGGATGGACCTTGAGAATATTATATTAAATGAAATGTTAGGCAGAAAAAGCTAAGAACCATACCATTTCACTCGTATGTGGAATATAAATCTGAAACTCATGGACACAAGCAGCAGTGTTGTGGGTGGTGGTTGCCAGAGAGAAGGGGGTGGGAGGTGAGGGGTGGATGGGACCTAGTATACGGTGATGGAAGATGATCTGACTTTGGGTGGTGGGCACACAGTATAACATACAGATCTGGTAACATAAAAACCCACACCTGAAATTTACATAATCATATTAACCAATGTCATCCCAATAAATGCAATTCAAAAAATCAATTGGTCATAGATGTTTGGACTTATAACTCAATTCTTATTTCTAGTCCCTTGTTCTACATGTCTATCCTTACACTAGTACCACACTCTCTCTCTTTGTAAAAAAAATTTTGTAATGATTTTTAGAGAGAGAGGAGGGAGAGAGAGAGAGAAACATCGATCAGCTGCCTCCTGTACACACCCTGACTGGGGATTGAACACACAACCTGGGTATTGCCCTGACCAGGAATTGAATCCACACCTTTTGATGTATGGGTTGATGCTCAACCAACTGAGTCACACTAGCCAGAGCCACACTCTTTTAATTACTATATCTTTGCAATTACTTTTGAAATTGGAAATTATGAGCCCTAGAGTGTTTTCAAGATTGTTTTTAACTAGTCTGGGTTCTTTAAATTTGCATGAATTAATATTTAACAACTGGAATATACAGGATGGGACAAAAGTAGCTTAACAGTTGTGAGTATGTGAAACACAGAGCTGATTCCTGTATTCTAATTTATTAAATATTATATTATTTTCCATACGAACAGTTTTTTTTTCTGATCTACAATAAAATAATTATATTTGAAATTGCTGTAGCATTCTATTTAAGCACTTTATTTATGTATATCAATTTCTTTTTATTTATGTCTTTTAATCAATTGACCATAAATCTACCCCTAATATCTGATAATGAATGTTAATTATTTTAAAAATGTGTTTCTATTGATTGATTGATTTTTTTAGCCAGGGAGGGAGAGATAGAAATATTTATGTGACATAGAAACATTGATTGGCTGTCCCCTGCATAATCCCTATTGGATATCGAGCCTGCAACCCAGGCATGTGCCTTGACCACAAATCGAACAGGTGACCTCTCCATGCATGGGATGATGCTCAATCCACTGAGCCATACTGGCCGGGCAAGTGTTACATTTAAATCATGTTTTCATGCATTCACCGTTATACTGAACACTGATCCCTCTGTACTATGAAGAGGTTAGAAACTTTATGAAGTATTAAGATTTTCGCCTTTGTCTTCTGTCATTCTGAGGGTTTTGATGGCCCGTTGAGTGCATTCACCGGTGTTCTCCCAAAGGGTATGAACAGGACTAGAAGTGAAATTAGGCGTGTGGGTGCTGCTCCCCCATCCATCAACATTCCAAGACCATGTGAACTTTGCTGAGGGCCGTGGGTGGTTATGGAGGACTCTTATTTAACATAGTACTGGACCATGGTCTAGTTCTTTGGGTGGGACCACTAGTCCATTCTCTGGCCTTTGGGCAAAAATAGGGATTGGAAAAACCCCTAGTTAATAAAACTGCTAATCTTTAGTCTTTGGGTAAAAATCCTTGCACAGTGACGAGGTAGTGTGTGACCTTGGGAACACTCTCCAGCTTCTCCCAGCCACGATGAAATAAAATCACTCACTTCATAGAGTTCTGGTGAAATGAGCATTAACAAATCAAACTCATAACCAATACATTCCTGTTATGTCAGTAAAAACCCTGAAGAAAGCACTTCTACATCTAACACAAAGTCTCTGACTCTCAGGTCCAGGCTGCTTTCTTCCCCTGGTGGGCGGTGTGCTATGTTTCCTCTTCACTGTTTGCCCACCTTGGGAGCTTTTATTTTCTCATCTCCGGAACCCCAGTGGCTTAAGCCCTTCCCCCAGGGCTTTCCTTTGATTAACTGCTCATAATTAAAGTTAAATTTGATGAGCTGGAACCAAAGCTTTTAGCTGGCTTCTCTTTACCACATTATACCTTCAATTTTGTGAAACTGAAGAGTATAATTTCCTATAATTAAAGGAAGGTTGAAAAATAGAGTGATTTTTTTTCTAGATAAACGAGACATGCTCTTAATTCCAAGTTTTATTTTTGTAGGTATATCTGAATTTATTGTAAAAATAAAATCTCTTTGATGTGTAAATTAGCTCGAGTTGTCAGGAAATTGACTGAGATCTTTGCAAACAAAGTACTTTACTATTATCATGTATACAAAAGTGTGCACTTCATTCTTAAACTTACATTGTAATGAACATAAATATGTGTGTCTGTCAAAAATCCAAAAATTAGAATATCACGCTCAACTATCTAAAGACATTAAGTAATGTTTACAAAGTGCATTTTCTTTATACAGCCATGCACACTATTTTCAGTGTACAGTAAAATATTGTTAAGTAGCCCTGGTCAGTTTGCTCAGTGGTTAGACCAGAGACAGCCAGGTTCGGTTCCTGCTAAGGGCATGTACCTCAGTTGCTGTTTGTCCCTGGCCCCGGTTGGGGTCATGTGGGTGGCAGCCAGTCTATGTGTCTCTCTCAAGTCGATGTTTCTCTCTCTCTCTCCCTCCCACTCTTTGAACAACCCCTTCCTCTCTCTTCTTTCCCAACATTCTCCTGTGTCTCTTACAATGAGACACCTCATATAAGTAGAATCATCTAGTATTTGTTTTTATGTGTGTGTGTGATTTACTTATTTCATTTAGCATACTGGCCCTCAAGATTCACCCATGTTGTAACACTGACAACATTCTTGTCTTTTTCGAAGACTAAATACTATTCCTTTGTATGTGTAGATTATGATGGACACTTAGGTTGCTTCCACCTTTTGGCTTTTGTGTATAATGCTGCAATACACAGGTGTAGGCAAACATACCTTCAAGATCCTGCTGTCACTTCTATTGGGTATATATCCAAAAGTGTGATCGCTAGAGCATATAGTAATTCTACACTTAATTTACTTGAGAAAACTCTATATAGTTTTCCATATTGATTGCTTTATTTTATAATGCTACCAACAGTGTACACGGGTTCTAATTTCTCCACATCCTTACCGACACTTATAATATTCTATTTTTTGCTTTTTGTTTTATTATTTCATAGTGATCTTCCTAATAAGTATGAGGTGATATTTCATTGTGGTTTTGATTTGCATTTCCCTGGTGATGAGTGATATTGACCATCTGCTTTCTGGCTGTTTTTCTTCTTTGAAAAAATGTCTATTCATGATCTTTCACAAATTTTTAATCATGTGTTGTTTTTGTTGTTCAGTTGTTGGGCCTCTTTATATATTCTAGAGATTAACCCCTTATCAGATACATAATTTGCAACTATTGTCTTCCATTCTATAGGATTCTTTTCACTCAATTTATTGTTTCCTTTACTCTGTAGACATTTTCAGTTTGATGTAGTCCCATTTGTCTATTTTTGTTCTTACTGCCTGTGCTTTTGAAATCTTATCCAAGAAATCATTGCCAAATCCAATGTCATGAAGAAACCTCTTTTTAGGAATTTTATAGTTTCAGATTTACATTTAGCTTTTAATCCATTTAAGTCCATTTTTGTTTAGCGTGTAAGGTAAGAGTCCAATTTCATTTCTTTGCATGTTGATGTCCAGTTTTCCCACAAAGTTCTGTCTTAATTCATCAAAGTCTTAACTATATGTATGAAAGAGACTAAGGTTGTGATGAACAGGAAGTGGAATATGAAATGGATGTCTGTCAAGAGATCGAGAACTGGAAAGAAGCTTGAACATTTCTGAGCTCATAGAGCAAATGAGGATGACCTATAAAGAAATATGGGACTCCATCAAAGAATATAGATCTTGTTAGGGGTGTTTTTCCAATGAACACCCATTTTTTTTCCTGTGCTTAGTATATACTACAATCATATTATTATTATTTCTTGTGTAATAACAATCTTGTCCACTGTAAAAGCAAGATCTATGTCTAAATTATTTACCATTTTATTCTTATGTCTAGCACAGGACTGTCACATAGTGTAAACTCAGTACATACTTGTGGAAGAACTAGGTGAGGGACTTCCAGCCCCAGCAATATAGTAGACTAGATAAGCTGAAGATTTCTTTCTACAAAACCCCTAGAAATGTTGCATTAAAGGTAGCAAAAATTCTCAAACATGGAGAAGAGCAAAGAAAAGTCCCTTATAAATCCTAGCAGGAGGAGGAGAAGAGTAACCATCGTGAAATATGCCCAAAGCTTTATCCATAACAAAGACCTATTGATGGGAAGAGAAAATCAAAACTTTTTGCTATCTAAGACAAAAGGCTTAATTTTCCGAGGACCATCTGAAAGACTGTTTTGAAGCACACCTCACAACTGTACCACTGAGTCAGGGGACCACTGGGCATCTACCTGCTGATGCCCACCATCCTTGGCTGAAGGTATGCCTTACATTTACAGTCTGCCAAAAAGAGAGAGAGCAAGCCCAGTCCCATGGTCAGAGAATAGCTGCTGGAGGAAATTTCAGGAAGGTGAGTATGGGTCACTGGGGAGGCCAAGAAATGACAGGCAGGGCACCAGGAATATCTGGTGCAACTATTTTTTTTTTCTTTATTGATTTTAGAGAGAGAGAGGAAGGGAGAGGGAAGGAGAGATGGAAACATTGATGAGAGAGAATATCAACTGGCTGCTTCCTGCATGCCCCCCACTGGGGATCAGGCCCACAACATGAGCATGTGCCCTGACCAGGAATCGAACCGGTGACCTCTTGGTGCATGGGTTGACGCTCAACCAGTGAGCCACACTAGCTGGGCTGGTGCCACTGTTTTTATTTTTTAAATAAATTAAGAAAATTCCCAAAAACACACAGTGAGTAAGTGGAGAAGCCGAGTTTTGAAGCCAGACAGTCTGGCTCCAGAGTCTGTGCTGTATTTTGAAACGGCATATAGTAAGAACTTCATCAGGGATTTTAAAGCATTGAAATGCCTCATTTTGCAATAGTTATAAGAATTTAAGAACATACTAATAATACTATTTTTGAAGGTGACATATCATTCTAAAATGGTGAGGTTTAATCATCAAGGTTTAATTCACTTTAAAATTTTGAATTTTGACAGGTGAAAGCTTAGTTTGATTTTTTTTTTAATCTCAAAAATACTCTTTTTACCCAAGAAGGCAATGCAAATCTTTATTCAACACTCATTCATTCATTCATTCATTCATTCATTTTTTAACGTTCAGAAACCCTCTTTGTTAATTTAACCTTACATGAACCATTTTCCCTCCAGTGAACACCATCCTTAATGTCATTTCTAAAGGCTGCAGATTAGATTGTCTCCAGGTTTCCAGTTACATAATTTCCATACTCTTTCATATGGATATTTGAGACATATGTTACAGGAGAGCATTTCTGTGAAGGGAAAAGTTGTAAAAAGGGAGGTGACATTTCCTTACTTCTTAATCTGCTTTTCTGTAGGTGTTCCCACAAATTGTTGCTACAGCTTCTGTGAGAGGTTCCCAAAATGCTGCTCCCAAACCCAAGTGTCTGGAGGCTCCGTCGTCCGTCCTTCCTCTGTGTACTCTACAGGGAACTGGTACACATACAAGAGACATGGTCCCTGTGTACTGAGAGCTAGGAAATCCAAGATTATCATCCAGTGAAAGTGACTTGACATTCCAGGTGTGAAGGCAACTGTTAAGGTTTAAATGAACATAAACAATCCCCTCGTAAGGTCTAGCAAAATGATTCCGACTTTCTACAGCATACCACGGTCTGATTTATTAACTTTTGGTGGAGGGAGGGGTGAGAAAAGGAAGGAAATAAACAAAACTTACAACTACAGCACATAAAGAATACCTTGTGAAACTGGGTGACAGGCAAGGCACTCTGAAAGAACTGAGGGGCCCAGCATCATTCACAAGGTCACATCCTTAGGAGTCCTCTATGGTTTCCACTGGAATTGAAAACTGAGGCACAGCACAAGATGTATATTGAGGGTACACACCAAAATAATGGGGAAACTGGAATGGAATTCAATAGGCTCATCACTGAGCACCCCAGGGTCCTCTGATTTAATTTGGGGAAATGTGTATATTTGACGAGAATCATTCCTTGAGCAAAACTGTTGGGTTGGAAACCCAAATCTGGCAATTATCAGCCATATAACCTTGGAAATATTACTTAAACTTTGCCTCAGTTTCCACTCTATAATATAGAATATATCATTGGAGTCACTACATAGTCATTGTAAGGTTTAATTTTCTTTTTCTTTATTGATTTTAAAGAGAGAGAGAGAAAGAGAAACATCGATGAGAGAGAACACCAACTAGCCACCTCCTGCACGCCCCCACTGGGGATTTGCCCCACAGCTTGGGCATGTGCCCTGACCGGGAATTGAACCAGCGACCTCTTGGTGCATGGGTCGATGCTCAACTGCTGAGCCACACCGGCTGGTTGTAAGGTTTAAATATTACCATAGTACCTTGAACCTATGCCATTATTATTTTTATACTAATGCCTACATGTAGTCATAATTTAATTATATTTATAATGTTCTGGTTTGAAAACTTTTTTTTCTGAGTCTTTTATAAATATTGCAGTTTTAAGTGATCCATAGAAAACCCAAATAAAGCTGAATTAAGAAAAAACAATTGGCTTATTGAAAGGTTAGGACACTACGGCTTCGGAAAATGTTGGACCTGGTTGCCCGCAGCATGTGGTCTTGGTAAAATCCTGCTTAGCTCTCTTGACCTCTGTTTCTCTAGGCTGGCTCAAGGCTCAGTCAGGAGATCACATGTTTGAGGCCACCCACAGCAGCTCTAGGTCTGTGGTCTTTGCAACCCAGTGAAACAAATCCATTCTTTCCCTCCAGTCCTAATCAAAGACCTGGAGTCAGTCTCAGGGGATGACCTAGGTCACTGTGGTCAGAGGCATGGGTACAGCAGGTAGGCAGGCTGGGGCCAAACTCCTCCTCCAGACCACTCACTCTGGTGATGATTGGAGCACATCCCAAACCTGAGGCTGGGAGTGAGTTTTCCCCAACTAACCTCATGGCCTGAGAGTGGGAAGGAGTGGTCAACCCAAAAGAAAATTAAGGAGTTGTTAGGAGAAGAATGGGAAGAAGGTACTGGTTGTGGGAGGTGGAAGGTAGCCTACACACACACACACACACACACACACACACACACACACACACACACACACTAGGAAGGCTTAAATATATTCAGATTATGTCATTGAATGTGAGTCATCTCTATTATGAATTTAAGCCTGAAATAACCCCTAGCAGCCTCTGATGTTAATTTTAAATCACAACATAATGCCTTCTCTTTCCTTTCTGCTGAGCCCCAGTGAGAACCTTGGGTTTCCAGTAGAAGCCCTTTCTCTAACTTCTCGCCACTGCAGATATGACAAAGCCCTGAGGTACCCCTGGCTGATGAGTAAGAAGGACCAATGAGACCAGTAAGAAGGTGTAGCTAATTTAAGAACTGTGGATGGAGGAAAGCCTCTCCATGGTGTTGGCAACTGGCAGCTTGCCCAAGGTCCCATGGGGACTGTTGTTTGGTGAATTCTGATTTCTGTGGGCCTGGCACAAAAGGTCAGAATGTCACAGGTGCTTGCCATAACAGCACAGGTGAAGCACCCTCTGGAGCTCAGAAGAATGGTTGCAGAAAGTTGGTTTCACAGCTTGAACGGGAACGCTTTCCTGCTTACTTCATACCTGGTCACTAAGAGGGAGGCTTGGGCATGCTGCCTGGTGTCCATGGACACTGGCTTTGCTCCAAGACTGAAGGGTGGTGACCTAGTACTCCCACAATGTCCCTCAGAGGTGACATTGTTCCAGCTGCTCCGGAAGTCCAACATAGACCCTGTCCTTACCTTTGCTCAGGGAGCTGAAGATCACCACAGATTTGTAGCCCTTGGTTCTGGATGAAAAATGTGCTTGCCCGGCTGGTGTGGCTCAGTGGTTGAGCGTTGACCCATGCATCAAGAGGTACCCAGTTCGATTCCTGGTCAGGGCACATGCCCAGGTTGTGGGCCCGATCCCCAGTGGGGGACGTGCAGGAGGTGACCCATTGATGTTCTCTCTCATCGATGTTTCTAGCTCTCTCTCTCCCTTCCCTTCTTTCTAAAGTAAATAAAGAAAAAAAAAAAAACCTGTTCGCCCTGGCCGGTTTGGCTCAGTGGTTAGAGCGTCGGCCTGCGGTCCAGAGAGACCCGGGTTCGGTTCCCGCTAAGGGCACGTACCTCGGTTGCAGTTTGTCCCCGGCCCCGGTTGGTCGTGCGGGAGGCAGCCACTCGATGTGTCCCTTTCACATCGATGTCTCTCTCTCTCTCTCCTCTCCTCTCTCCCTCCCACTCTATCTGAACAAAAAATGGAAAAATGTCCTTGGGTGAGGATTAAAAAAAAAAAAAACTGTTCTAAAAAAAATGTGCTTTGGCTCAGTTTTCTGAAAGATTTGGTTGGCTGCCTTTAATCAGTGGCTGCCTCAGCACCCACTGGAGAGGGATCAACCATATGTTTCATTCAAAAGAATAATGGGTTTTGATACAGCAGTTTAGGGATTGACAAGGTTTTTGATGATGATTGTCAGCAAGTCTGACTCCCCTGAGGACTTGGTCCAGTTACCTAAATCTATCCATTATGTCCCAAGCTCAGAGTTCAGAGTATACCAAGACATTTAGGAATACATGTTAAAATATGTTTGTTCTTATGGGAAAAGTTGTTCGTCTCCAGTGGAGGTTGAGGGAGGTCTTGAGTATGGGGAGAAACTGTTCAGTAGAAACATCTGGAATGAATCGATGGGTGGGAACGTTTGTGGTAAATGTGATCAGGAAATGGAGAGCAACTCAGTGGGGAGGAGGAAGGCTCTGGAGCCGACACTCCATTTTTTCTTTTTTATTGGTTTTAGAGAGAGAGGAAGTGAGATAGAGAGAGAGATAGAAACATCCATGAGAGAGAACATTGACTGGCTGCCTCCTGCATGCCCCCACTGGGGATTGGGCCCACAACCTGGGCATGTGCCCCGACCGGGAATCGAACCAGCGGCCTCTTGGTGCATGGGTCAATGCTCAACCCCTGAGCCACACTGGCTGGGCCAACACTCCATTTTGAATCCTGGTGCCACCACTTACCAGCTGTCTCAGCCTGGGGTAAGTCACCAATCTCTCCGGAGCCTCACCCTCACCAGGAGAGTAACAGTAATGTTGTTTCCTGCATTGTCTATGTTGCTTAGAGCTTAGGTTTTATTGCTGTTCAGCTGAGTTTCACTTACCTTGGGAAATGTTGTGGATGCTGTGGTGCATTGCACAGATGAGGGAATGCATTTCTCTGTTGGTGATTGTTGATGGGCAAAAACCCTCTCTAGAATTGCCCTCAACGGCAGGCAGCTGCATCACCCAAGGTTATGCTCCCTCTCAGGGGTGGCTGGCCTCCAGTGAATGCTGGATGTGGTGGCCAAAGGTCTGGCCCCCCTGCCTCCACATGCAACACTCTAAAGGATCCTCCCAGCTCCAGAGTTCCCCATCCTAAAGAATCAGCCAGCGTTCTGGCCATGTATCGGAGTCTTACTGTTCTCTGGGCCCAATTCTGTTTCTTTCCCTCCCCTCCTCACCTCTCCCTTCTCTCCCTCCTTTTTCTCTCCCCCTCCTTCCCTTCCACAGTTGTCCATCCCAAAGACACCCGCCAATAAAACATCCATCTGTTTCCTGAGGAACTGAACCTCAGACATAGGCTGCCCTACCTATCTTGACATATTTAAGAGAAAAGCATTAGAAGACTAAATAGAAACTTCGCCCTCAGCTCTTAGAAGTCACTCTAGAGTGATTGAAGGGGAAGCTGATTCTTTGGGGAATGCTCACATGTCAGCATTCAATATTCTGCCTGGTGGCTGTATCCCAGCTAACAGCATCTGCGGAGTTGGGCAGGAGATGAAAGGTTGACTCTCTGAAGAAATCAGGAAAAGCGTGGGGACATGAGGACACTGGGAGTGCGGACAGCAGGGGGAGCACAGGACTAAAGGCATGGTAGTTAAACACAGGACTGCACCGGAAGTCATTGAATCTCATGTTCCCTCACCCTGGTTCATTCCCCAACACTCGCCCCCAGCCTCCTCCCGGGTGGTTATGGAGTTAGTGCACAGAAATGCCCTTTGCACTCACTGCCTTCCAATCAACGTTTTGCTTTCAGCCCAGTGTCTCAACCCAGCCTTCCGTGAGTCTGAATTCAACACCTGAGCTTTCCAGAGAATCTCTAGACCTAATTAGGTTAAGAACCATTGCTATCCTCAGCCAACACTTGCTGATCTCTTCAATGATCACTGATCTGGTTATCAATCCCTACATTTCTGTCTTTGTTTGTAAATTATCTTTTCATTGATTTTTCTGAGAGAGGAAAGGAGAAGAGGATTAAGAGAGAAACACCAATCTGCTGCCTCCTGCACACCCCCTAATGGGGATGGAGCCTGCAACTCAGGCATGTGCCCTGACAGGGTATCAACCAACCATCTCTTGGTGCACAGTACAACACTCAACCAACTGAGCCCCACTGGCCAGGACAGCACACTGCTGTCTTTTAACATCTGTCCTGACCTCCACTCTACTGTTGTCTGATATTTTGATCTTTTTGCCTTTCTTTTGGCATTTTCATTTCTTTACTAGCTCCCTAAATCTCTGTCCCTGCTCCACCTCCAATCAACCCAACATCTAAGGTTTCACAATACTTTTTTTAAAATTCTCACTCAAGGATATTTTTCCATTTTTCTTCAGAGAGAGAGTGGGAGGGAGGGACAGAGAGAGAGAGAGAAACATCAATGTGAGAGAGACACATCGATTGGCTGCCTTCCGCATGACCTGACCAGGGCCAGGGACCAACTGCAACCAAGGTACGTGCCCTTGACCAGAATTGGACCCGTGACTCATTGGTCTGTGGGCCGACTCTCTAACCACTGAACCAAACTGGCCAGGGCAACATAGTCCATTTTTAGGAAAATAATGTTCAACAAGCCCTTATTTTAAAAAACAGATCCATTCTTTTCCACCTCCATCAATAAAATGCCAAATTTACCCCCGCCCAAAACCAAGTTCAGCTCTTCCTTCCCTTCTTCCTCCCCTTCATAATTCACGCACAGGGCTGTGTAGGTTGCTTATTTTCCTGGGAGCACACAGAGCAAGGAGAAGATGTGGAGTGCTGAGTCCCACCAGGAACCCAAGAACCATTCCCTCTGTCTCCTGTCACTGAAATGAAGCCTACGTCAGTGACCAGGGTGTGCTGCCTCTACGTAAATTATTCCCTTCCACACACAGCCGCCTTTTGCTGTTGTCGCTGTGGGTTTTTCTGAAAGAACTCTTTATCTCTCACTTCACAGCCCAGAGAGCTAGTGCTGAGACATCCCACACCTTCCAGTTCCCCCACAAACAGAGCTCTGGGCTGCAGAGGTAACGAGAACATTCCTGCTCAGTTAGTGAGGAAGTCAGGGGACATTCCTGGGCTATGTGTCCTTCCCTCTGCTCTTCTTCTTTTTTTTCCTGTATTGATTTTTAGAGAGAGAGGAAGGGGGAGGGAGAGAGACATAGAACCATCCATGAGAGAGAACATCAATTGGCTGCCTCCTGCATGCCCCCAACTGGGGATCGGGCCCACAACCTGGGCATGTGCCCTGACCGGGAATCAAATCAGTGACCTCTTGGTGCATGGATCGATGCTCAGCCACTGAGCCACACCAGCTGGGCTTCCCTCCATTCTTTATAGAGAGTGCTGTTCTCTCTCTTGGCTATCAAGGAGCTCTGTGCATAAGTTTGAGATCAACTATTTTCCCCCTAGTAGACGACTGAGGTTAGCCCAAGAACCAAAGGATTCTTGCATGTCCTTATTTATTTAAATTAAATTTATTGGAATGACACTGGCTAATAAAATTATATAAGCTTCTTGATTCTTTTAGACCAGTAAATGTGTTGGAAGATGACTTGACAGTGATCATCCTAAACCATTCTGTACTTTTCACATATTCATGCCAAGGTCATCCTTTATCTAAAAAAATTGTATTTTATCTTTGAATTAAAAAAAAGAATATATTGTCTTTTTTCTTATTCTGTTCTCTTCAGACAATACTAATCAGATAGCAATGTCTCTGCCTTACCAGGATTTTGTACCAATGGGCTTCTCTCCAGTGTGTTGTCTCTGCTCTTTCCATTCCAGTAACCTGAGTCTCCGCTCACACCCGGGCTGGGTCTGCAATGCACCTCTCATTTTGTAATAGTTTTAGTTTTATTCTTTATTTCTTTTTCAAATTTTATGCTATCTTCCAATCCAGGAAGTCTCTTCTGTGATATCATACCTTTGTCACACAAAGCTCAGGATTGCTTTGTCTCAAGAAAATGAATACATATTCATATTAAAACTTCCATTTCCGCTGGTTAGTCTTCAGAATTATGCTGGATGCGTGTTTTAGACTTAGGGTCCTTTCATCTTGTTTGCACAAGGGCGGGTCATATCCTTTCTGAGACACATGAGCAGCTCCCAGCAGGGCAGGAAAACCCTAACCCTACTCCCAACCCCATACCCAATTCCAACCCCAGATCTAACCCTAACCCTACCTCCAACCCCAACCCTAATGTTAACCCTAACCCTAACCCTAACCCCACACCCAATGCCAACCCCAGATCTAACTCTAACCCCCAACCCCAACCCTAACACCCAACCCCAACCCCAACCCTAAAGCTAACCCTAACCCTGACCCCAGCCCCAACCCCAACCCTAACGCTAACCCGCACAGCAGAAGGGAGTGCACCAGGCGGTGGGGATGGAGATGACACACTGGACAGCGTCCGGGGCCCGGTCAGTTCTGCTGGGTCTGTCGTTCCCTATGACATGAGCGCAGCACAAGGGGCTTCCCCACCCAAGTCTTGTCCCATGATATTTTAGGGTGATTGAGTGTTGGTCTCTGTGGGGCCGACTGAGCCGCAGCACAGGTGTAGGTCCACACCACCCCTGCCCTCTTCAGGTGTAGGTCACGTTCACACACAGCTCAGGACATGACACTGACACATGGCTTACCTGCAGGGTGTCTAAGTTGTTCTTCATGGCTTCAGCTGCTCCGTGGATGGACATCTTTCAGGGGCTGTCCCCGTTCCCACTCACAGTGCTCTGTCTCATCTTCCCACTGAGACACTGCGAGGCGACCACGGGCGGGCCACGGGCACTCGCTCCTCTTCTCACGTGGAAGGTGCCCCGTGATCCTGGGCAGCATCCCCAGGTACAAAAGTGCATCCTCTTACCAAGAAAAGAAACATAAACCTGTTATCAAAGGCTAGTTGAAAGCCCATTTTAAAATGTCCACACTCCTGAACTCATCAATATTAGCCAAAGATGCCCGACAATGACTGATTTTCAGACTGATCACTGAGATGCGAACAATACATTTATGTTTTTAAATTCATTTTAGTCCGTTTTTCTTTTCTTTGTCTAAATTTTTCTGATCGCACGTGTAAAACAGTGTTTCTATGGTAAAATGGGTCACTTTTTTGACGTTCTGAATTGTTCCTATTTTTAAATAATTTATTCTACAAGTGCATTTTTCTTTTCTTGGTATTTTCTTAGAATACTATTCACATATAACATGTACTTTTAAAATGTGCAATGTCATGATTTGATACAAGTGTTTATATAATTATCATTTTTAAATTTGGGGATAATTGCCCTGGCCGGTTTGGCTCAGCGGTTAGAGCGTCAGCCTGTGGTCCAGAGAGACCTGGGTTCGGTTCCCGCTAAGGGCATGTACTTTGGTTGCAGTTTGTCCCCGGCCCTGGTTGGTCGTGTTGGTGGCAGCCACTTGATGTGTTCCTTTCACGTCGATGTTTCTCTCTCTCTCTTTTCCTCTCTCTCCCTCCCACTCTATCTGAACAAAAAATGAAAAAAATGTGCTCGGGTGAGGATAAAAAAAATAAAATAAAAATAAATAAATAAATTTGGGGGTAACATTTAAAATTTATTCTCTTAACAACTCTCAAGTATAGAATGCAGTCTTGTTAATTATAGGCAGCATGCTGAATATTATATCTCCAGAACTTATTTATTTTATAGCTGAAAGTTCATGACCTTTGACCAGTATCTCTCCTCTTACTTCCTCCAGCCCTGGAAATAACCATTTTGGTCTCCATTTCTCTGATTTCAGCTTTTTAAAATTTCACAT
The DNA here is from genome assembly GCA_030848825.1 of Tadarida brasiliensis. Lineage (NCBI taxonomy): Eukaryota > Metazoa > Chordata > Mammalia > Chiroptera > Molossidae > Tadarida > Tadarida brasiliensis. The sequence continues at coordinate 1,961,108 of CM061265.1, forward strand.
ACATGTAAGGACTACAGTGTTTGTCATTCTCTATCTGACTTATTTCACTTAGCATAAAGACCTCAAGGTGTACCTATGTTGTCACAAATGAGAGATTTCCTTCCTCTTAGTGGCTGAATAATATAACACATTTTCTGTATTTATCTGTTGATATATACTTAGGCTGTTTCCATGTCTTTGCTTTTGTGAATGATGCTACAATGAACATGGGCATGGAGTGATGTCTTCAAGGTAGTGATTTTATTTCTTTTCTATATATACCCAGATGTGGAATTTGGGGTCCTGTGGCAGTTCTATTTTTAATTTTTTGAGGCTCCTCCATACTGTTTTCCACAGTAGCTGTACCACTTACATTCTGACTATTAGTGCACAAGGGTTCTTCTAAAATTGGGTTGCACTGTGCAGAGCAGTATGGATTTACTTCAAAACATTGAAAACTGCCTAGGACTCAGAGACTCCACTTCTGGGAATATACCCTTAGAAGCCTGAAACACCAATCAGAAAGAATATATGCACCCCTATGTTCATAGCAGCACTGTTTACAATAGCAAAGATCAGGAAACAGCCCAAGTGTCCATCAGTAGATGAGTGGATAAAAAAAAGCTGTGGTACATATACACAATGGAATACTATGCAGCTGTAAGAAAGATCTTTTACCCTTTGAGACAGCATGGAGGGACTTGGAGAGTATTATGCTGAGCAAACTAAGCCAATCAGAGAAAGAAAAATACATGATCTCACTTATTTGTGGAACATAATGAACAAAATAAAGTGACAAAAAAAATGGAGACAGTGGCATGGGTACATGGAGCAGACTGACAGCTGACAGAGGGAAGGGGGACTGGATGAAAGGTGAAGAAATTAGCCCAAGAACACATATGTGTGACCCATGGACACAGACAACAGTGTAGTGATGGCCAGAGGGAAGGGAGGTGGGGGATGGGTGGAGGGGGGAAATGGGGAACATCTGTAATAGTGTCAACAATAAAAACAAAAATTTAACAAAAGGTGCACAAGAAAGGTTGCCTATGAACTCACATGCCCACATCTCTGCTTTCAACAAATTAAGTGTGGTTGCACCTTTTGTTAAATTTTTATCAGTCCCCCAGAGCTAAGTTTCTCTGGCTCATGAAGCAAGAATAAACTGAATTTTGCAAATACCTATAGCTCTGTACATATGTGCAGATGGCATTGCTTGAAATAGGAAAAGAGCCTTGCATGTGTGTGAGTTTTCTGGGAAATATCTATGAATATCTACGTATGAGAAGTAGGCATGAAAAGAAAGGAGGTGAGAACATGAGAAATCCCATTTTTCTTCACTCCATCTGCCAGACTAATTTAAAAAAACAACACCGTGCCCTGGCCGGTTTGGCTCAGTAGTTGGAGCATAGGCCTGCGGACCAGAGAGTCCTGGCTTTGGTTCCCACTAGGGGCACATACCAAAAAAAAAAAGAAAGAAAGAAAACAACAATGCATTTATCTTTAGTCTCATTTGTTGCTATTTTTGTTACGATCAACCCAAGAATCTATTTTAAATTATTTTTAAAGTAAAGCTGCTAGGACTTATACGTCATGGAAGTGTTAAAATATCACCAAAGACATAAAATTAATTGTCCTGTTTCAGCATCTGTTATTCCACCTTTTTATAGTTCACCAGAGTTAGAACTTGTAGCGAGGAATAGCTACTAAAAGCATTTTTATATAAGGAGTCCTTCACTCACCTCCCTGCGTATATCCAGGAAGTAGTCCTTCCTGTTAAGGAGCATCCAGTCTGAACATAGCTCACCCTCGAGGACTCAAGGACAGGTTGGGATCACAGTGACCCCAGGGATACATCACGGTCTAACAAGGGATTGTCCGTGTTCCTTATCACTGGTGACCTAGACCATGGACCAGAAAATAGATTTAGTGGATTCCTAGGGGATGTCAAAGTTGGTGGTAAATCACAGCACAAGAAACAATAAAGTTTACTTCAGTTAAAAAATAAAAAAAAACAGGTGGAGCCTGGCAGTTGTGGCTCAGTGGTTGAGCATTGACCCATGCAACAAGAGGTCATTGGTTCTATTCCCGGTCAGGGCATATGCCCAGGTTGTGGGCCTGATCCCCAGTGGAGGCATGCAGGAGGCAGCCAATAGATGTTCTTTCTCATCAATGTTCCTCTCTCTCTCTCTCCCTTTCTCTCTCTCTAAAATCAATAAAGAAAAAAAATTTTTTAAAGCAGGTAGAGACACAGAAAAGAACATGAAAGTGAACAGAATATATAATCTTTGAAAATAATTCATGTTCAAAATATTTATTCTACATATCTCTAAACAATTTGCAATGCCTTCTGTTATGTGTTTAAAAATTACTGTCTATAGCATCTATAATGAAATCTATATTTTATCTATACAAAATCTATAATTTTCATATAGATGAAAATTACAATAAAATGGATCCTCATAACTGACGAAGAAGGACAATGGGAAGAGGAAGGGGTATCCCAGTGAGATGATCAAGTGGTCTCAAGGACAATATGATTTGACATTTGCACAGAATTTTAAACATGGGAAGGATAACAGGTGTACAGAGATGGCGGGGTGATTTTCCAGATTTTTACATCTCTTATCAAAACCAGAATGAAGAGACTATGGAAAAGGAAGAAAGCAAAAAAAAAAAATATTGAAGTGGATTATATAGTTTAGAGATGGGGACGTTGATTTAAGATTTCTGAACACAGATTCTAGTTCTGGGTTTGCCAGCACACTTTGCTTTGATCCTGGACAAGTTCATTGATTTTTCTGCCTCATTTTCTTCATCTATAACATTAAAGGGAAAGACCAAATGAGTCTCTGAGGTCCTTTTCCATTGCACGGTATGTACTATTTTCAATCCAACATGCAGCGTGCATTGTGGATGTGGAAATGCCCATCACGAGAGTCCCGTGTCCGTGCTGCACCAGCCTGGCTCCTTGGCCATCACATCCCTCAGCGAGGTCCCATCGCCGGTGCCAGCCAAGACCTAATGCTCCAGGACAGCCCCGGAAGGACACAAGGCCACTGGAATGGAAAGAGGATTCTGAGGACAACATCTCTGCTGATTGTCAGAAATGAAACCCCCCAGAAAGAGGTAGCTGTTTGGTTTACTTTTTTATTAAACTTTTTATTTTTGATCAAGTTACCTTTGCATACAGTCTGTAACCAACAATACAAAATGGTTCTATGTACTGTTTACCCAGCTTACACAAAGGCAAACCTTCGGAGAAATGAGAGCATGTAACCACAGCCAAGGTATCAGCATGGACAGTCACAAGGTACAAGCGGTGGGATCCTGCAAGCATCTCGTGCTGCTCTTTCACAGCCAACCACCACGAGGTTTTCTCTGACCTTGGCAACCACTCATTTGTACTTCATTTTCAAATTTCGTCATTTCAAAAATTTTTAATCAGGAGAATTATACATGACATAACCTCCATGAAATAATTTTTTTTACACCTCTTGTTTCCTTGGAGAGCCATCCAAATTGTCCCATGTATCAATAATGCATTCATTTGTAACACAGAGTAGTGTTCCACGCCATAGATCTACAATCGTTTGTTTAACCTTTCACCTACTGCATGACACTTAGGCTGTTTTAAGTTTCTGAGTATTTTGCATAAAGCTACCATAAATATTTGTGTACTAACTTTTTGTTGTCGTTATTGATCCTAGAGAGAGTGGAAGGGAGAGGGAGAGAGAGATAGAAACATCGATGAGAGAGAACATCGATTAGCCACCTCCTGCATGCCCCCCACTGGGGATCAGGCCCACAACTTGGGCATGTGCCCTGACCAGGAATCAAACCGGCGACCTCTTGGTGCATGGGTCGATGCTCAACTACTGAGCCACACCAGCTGGGCTGTGTACTAACTTTTATGTGAACATAAGTCTTCATTTTTCCCAAGATAAATGCAATCACAGGATTATATGGTAATTTCATATTTTGTTCTACAAGAAAATGTCAGACTATTTTTCTGGAGGAGCTGTGCGATTTTATGTTCCCACCGACAACGTATGAGTGTTTCTGTTTCTTTGCATCCTTCCAGAAATTGGCATTTTCACAATTTTTTATTTTAGCCATTCTTATAGATGTAGAGTGATGTTTCACTGTGGCTTAAATGAGCATTTCCCTGAAAGCCAGTAATGTTGAACATCTTTCATGTGCTATTTGCCATCTGTGTATCCCCTTAGGAGGGTATACTCCTACGTCATTCTTCATGTTCAAGATTGTTTGAGCTATCCTAGGACCTCTGGTTTTCTCACTACATTTTATAACAAGTTGGACTATATCTATGAAAATGCTTGCTTGGATTTGAAAGGACTGCATTAAACATTAAATCGATTGGGGGTTTACATCTTTATTGCGTGGAGTTTTCTCATCCATGAAAATGTTGTGTCTGTCTGTTTACTTAGATTTGATTTCTTTCATTAAGATTTTGTCACATTCACATGTACAGACCTGTCCTTGTTATGCTATGTTTATGCTTAAGTAGTTCATTAACTTTGGAGTAATTTCAAATGGCGCTGTTTTAATTTCTGTTTTCACAAGTTCGTTGTTGGTCTGTAGACAGTCAATAGATTCATTTTTTTATTTTTGTTTTTCTTTATTGATTTATTTTTAGAGAGAGAGAGGGAGAGGAAGAGAGAAATGGAAACATCAATGAGAGAGAACATTGATGGGCTGCCTCCTGCATGCCCCCCACTGGGGATCAGGCCCACAACCGGGGCATGTGCCCTGACTGGGAATCGAACCGATGACCTCTTGGTGCATAGGTCAACGCTCAACCACTGAACTACACCGTCCAGGTTACAGTCAACAGATGTTCATTGAGCACCCCATCATATAATATAATTTTTGCCTCAACAATCAAATATGAATTAGGAAGCTCATTAGAAGGACTTTCTTTTACATTTATCTCTGTATTTACCCATGCTGGTGTTCATTTTTCCTTTTAAAAGTTACTGAATTTGCTCTGTTTGATATCATTCTGTTTAGTGATCTTCTAGCCATAGTTACAGGGGGGTTGACCAACAACAATCTCTCTTTGTGTTCCTTCATCTGAGACTGTCTTTATTTTACTTCCATTCCTGAAAGTTATTCTCACTGTAAAATTCACACTTTGCTCATTTTTGTCAAGTCCTTTTTCTTAAGGACTTGAAATTAACACCATTTCCTTCTGGCATCCTTGATTTCAGATGAGACATCTACTGATATTTGAATTTCTGTCCCCATGGAGCTAATATGTCATTTTTCTCTGTTTCAAGAGTTTTACCTTGTGTGCAGTTTTCAGGATTTTAATTATAATGTCTTTCTGTGGATCTCAGAGATATCCCGTCTGAGTTTTACTCAGTTTCTTGGATCTATAGGTTCATAGCTTTCCAAATTTGGGGACATTTTAGCCATAATTTCTTAAAATTCTATTCCAGTCCATTCACTCTTTTCTGTCTTACTGGGCCTCTGATAATACAAATGTTAACTGTTGCTTTTGTCCCACAGATACTCAATGGTTTGTTCATTTTTCCCAGTCTACTTCCTCTCTGTTCAGATTGGGTACATTTTATGGACTTGCTCTCAAATTCAATTCTCTCATTATCTCCACTCTACTATTAAGACCATCTATGAGTTTTTTCCTTTGGGGGACTTATATTTTTCAGCTCTATAATTATATTTAGTTCTTCATAGCTTCTATTTTGTTGTTTAAATTTCCTATGTTTTTCATCCGCTTCAAGAGAATTCATAAGTGCTTGAAGAAGCATCTGTATGATGACTGTTTTAAAATTCTGTCAGGTAGCCTGGCCAGTGTGGCTCAGTGGTTGAGCATCAACACATGCACCAGGAGGTTGCTGGTTCAATTCCCGGTCAGGGCACAGGCCCAGGTTGTGGGTTCGATCCCCAGTGGGGGGCATGCAGGAGGCAGCCAATCGATGTTCTCTCTCATCCATGTTTCTATCTCTCTCTCACTTTCCCTTCCTTCCTCTCTAAAAATCAATAAAGAAAAAAAAATTCTGCCAGGTAATTCCAACACGTGATTCATCTCAGTGTTGTATATGTTCATTCTTTTCACATTCATGTTGTAATTTTTCTTCTTCTTGGTATCACAAAAGATTGTTACACATTTGGACTTTATAGTAAGGTTGTATCGTATTACCCAATATTTTAAGTGGCGGTCTGATGGAGGTGTAGTCCGAGGTCCTGTAGGTATGTATATTGGGTTTCCTGCTGCCCTTTGTGGAAAGCACCCCAGTGAAAGAAGGCCATGGATTTATGCTGTCTCAATTCAGATGGTGGCGTGGAAGTTTAGCTTCTATCACTAGGTCTCATTGACATAAGGACAGAGCAGAACAGGAGTGTCAATCACCCCATCTACCTTGCACCTCGTATCCTGCTTCCTTGGTATAGGATTGGGATGGAGGCTTAGCTTGTCACTGGGGCCCACTGACACCAGATTGGGGAGTACAAACTGTCTGTTCTGTTTCACGTGGCCTGATATTCTCAGGAAATTGGGGCATGGGTTTGGGGTATGGCTCTAATGGGGACTAGTCCTATCTCATATTGTCTTGATAAATCTCATTGTGGTTGGGTGGGTGGGAGTTCACTTTGCTTCTATACCCCAGTGACACAGCCCATCTGGGAAAGACCACTTGCCTCTGCTGCTTGGGACATGGATGCTCAGGTCCAGCTTCATGGTCACACAGAACCAGGTACCCAGAAGAGGAATCAGAGCACCACCTACTTATCTGGAATGCAGCTGGGGTGGAAGATGAACTTTCTGAAATATCATTTCTGTGAACCCTGGAGCGAGGCATGGTTTTCCTGTTGGTGTTTGGCGGGAGTTGGACTGGTATTTGCCACAAGTGTTCTGTTGTTAGGCCATCCTTTTCCTGGTCCTTTGGCTGGGGGTAGCAAGCTTTTCTAGGAGTTGATTGGCTATGCCTTTTGAAAGTTCTAGGTGGAGGCTTCTCCATAACCCTGTCTAGGATATATAGGAGGCAAGAAGGAAGCTGAGAACACTTTTCAGGGTCTGCCCATGCTTACTCCTGTGTTAAGTCTAGAGTTTTATAGATGCCAAGGGGGAGGATTTGGGAGGAACAGGGCTATCCTATCTGGGTAGAATTGAAAGGTTGTTGTTGTTTTTCCAACTAGGTCATGTGGAGAAAGGACATCATTATATTTTGAGAATAAAAAGGAATCCATCATGACTCTAAAGTTTATTTCTATGAAAAAGAAAAACAATTGACCTAGCTGGTGTGTCTCAGTGTTTGAGAATCGACCCATGCACCAAGAGGTAGCCGGTCCGATTCCTGGTCAGGGCACATGCCCAGGTTGTGGGCTTAATCCCCAGTGGGGGGCATGCAAAAGGCAGCAAATTGATGTTCTTGCTCATCAATGTTTCTATCTCTCTCTCTCTTCCTCTCCTTCCTCTCTCTCTAAAATCAATAAAGAAAAAACAATTAAGGAAAACTATTGTTCACTGACTCCTAAAGTGGAGTACTGAACAGAATATGAGAGAGAGTACAAAGATCCTGGCCAGAGTAATTAGTTATCATGACCACTTTTAATTTGGATAACATTTTCTCAGTTGGCATATTCTTAAAATATACCTTTAGCCTTTATAATGCAGAAGGGATATTATATTCCGAATTCTACCTAAGTGTACAGAACTGTGTGATTCACAAATGGCTTTAGCCATTTAAAATGTGCACTTGATATTAAAATCCCAACATCACTAATTCTGTTATATAAGATTAAATGTAAAGCTTTATCCATTATTGGCCTCTTTCTTTCTCCTTACTCTCTTGGTTCTAAATAAAACTCTAAGCTCCATTATTTAGAACGATTAGAATACTTTTTACAGTCCTTTTTGAACTTTAATTTCTCTAACTCCTCCGAGGTTTAAACCTCATCAGGCAACAATAGGTATACCTTGGTGGTGCAGGTGCAGGTGGGGGCAAAGGTAAACCGTTTTTTCAGTATGTTAAACTTTTTTGAACACCTGCTTTGTGCCAGGCAGTGTCCAAGGAGCTGGGGAGTCAGAAAGGAAAATGCATGAAAGGCTTCCTGATCTTACAGAACTTACATTTAATTAAGGAGAAGAAACAATAAAAAACATAGAATAAGAAAATGACCAGATAGCTCTAAGTGTACAAAACGTTAACATAGGAGTGTGTTAGAGATTATATGGGTGGTTATTTTCAGTTGGACAATCAAGTAAGTACTCTCTAAGAAACTGTGATCCAACTTGAGATCTGAATGGCAAGAAGGCAATTTTACCTGGGAGGCTATTCAGAATAAAGAACAGAGCTGTTGCAAACACCCCAAGACAGGGAAGAGCTTGCATATTCAATGGCGTTAAAGAAGACCGATGTTTCTTTAGTGTCCTGGAAAAAGAGATGAGCCTATGAAATGAGACCAAAGAAAAGTCAGGCACCAATTCATGTAGAGAACGAATATGAAAGAACAAGAACACAGAGTTGGATTTCAATCAAAGGCAATTGATAGCCACTGAGAAACATTCAGCAGGGAAGCTACACCATCTAGTGATTTTGAAAGCTCTCTTAGGCTATGTTGTAGATAAACATGGGTGGGCAAATGTTATTCGGAGAGCTTAGGTGAGAGAAGACAACAGCTGAAACTGAGATGATAGTAATGGAGTTGGAGACAAATGGAATGAGATGGAATTTCTGCTGAACTACATGTGGAATGAAGGGAGGAGAAATTGGCTAGATCACAAATCACAGGTAGATTCTGAAAGGGTTCTTCTTATGTCTCTATGTCTGTCCAGGATACCATGAATTTTATTTCCACATGTTTCTCATAGAGGAAGTGCATTCCCACTACACTCCATGGGAGGAACACTAACTTCTCTCCACCTTTTCTCAGAAGGAAGAGGACTCATTGGACTGGTGAGTTGAGAAGGAACCTCAGTCAGGACCTTCTTGGGCTCCTGTCTCTGGGATCCAGCCTTGCGTCGCAGCAAGGCCTGGGGGTCTTCATCTCTGCTGTGACTGAGGGCATTTGTTTAAACCCAACTCTTTGAAGATAGAAGCTACCCTCTCTTTTTAGGATGTTTTGATTTTAAAGTGTCTCTTTCTCTCTTGTGTTCCATATTTCATTTGGATCCAACTCAAAAGAAAAAGCCATCATTATTATGTATTGCTCTCTTCATTCAGTACAATCATTTTTGTCCAAGACCATTAAAAACTGGGGAGAATTTGCATCTGTGCAGAGAATAATACATTCTGCTATGTTACAGATTCTTACAAGGAAAATTATTCTTGCTTGGCTAGCAGCATGTAGGAGACTCTTTTTCCAATCAGCAATGCTTTCTGGAAAAGCAAAGAATCCATTATTTAAATGGTTACTTATGGAGAATCTGTCTCGCTGTCAAGCAGATGCGTTTTTCTTCACTTTCTCATATAATGCAGATGCTCTCTATTCTTCTTGTGAAAAATAAACAATATAGCCTGGCTGGAGTGACTCAGTGGTTGAGCATTGATCCATGCACCAAGAAGTTGCCAGTTCAATTCCCTTCCTCTCTCTTTCTCAAATCAATAAAGGAAAAAAATTAAAAAGAAAATAAATAAAAATAAGCAATATAAAACAAAGAAAAATTTGGAATACTACTCAAATTTTATCACTTTAGCACAATATTCTCTCATCTATTCTTTTATTCATACATGTATTTTTCTAGATACTTTAAAAAAAATAATTAAGAATGGGGCAACAGACCAAGCAGTCTGAAAATAATGACCTATATGGAATCTTATTAACCGAGAGGGCATCATAAAATACAATTTCCAGCAATTGTATAATAACAATACACACTGTAAAAATAAGATCATACTTTAAAATGATGCTGACTAATTTTGAGTCATAAAACATACCTAGGATAGTAATAAAGTCAATATTGTGACATCCTATTGGGAATAGGAAAATGATTCTATTTTTTTAAAAAATATGAATGGTACTCTGATTGGTGTGTCAGGAAAAGCCCAGCTTCTGCAAACATTCTCGTGCTGATCTGAGTTCAGAAGAATTCTTTCACCTCAGCAAACATGTGGTATGGGCACTAAGCAGCCTGGACTCCACAGGTGAGGGAGGGGGTGGGTCACCTGCCAGCAACACTGTTTCATCTGCAGGCTTGTGGTCTCAGGCAGTTTCCCCAGTCCCCAGGGCAATGCAGCTAGTGTGCTCGGGCCACTCACACTCCTCTGCTGCTCTGAGTTCCACTAGCATCCACTGGCAGTTAATGATGGACTCCTAATGTCCTTTGCATATATGTATGTGATATACCTGTGCTGTCACATGTTTAAACATAGGTGGGATCATACTATACACGCACTCCAAGATTTGCTTTTTTCACTTAATGTTGTGTCTTAGAAAAAGTACTCTCTTGTTTTCTGGCTACAGCTTTCTTTTTAATGGCTACATAAACACTTTATGATAGGTATTTAATGTGATTTAAAATATTCTATTGGTAGATATTTGGGTTGTTTCAAATGTTTTAAATTTCAAATTGTGTTTTTGTAAGCGTACCTGAATGATGGAGCTTCATCATAAGTGTGCATTGAACTCATTTTATTTTAGCTACATGCTCTCAATGAGAGAGAGAGAGAATATAAAAAAAGAAAACTTGGGGGAAATTCTGGTAACCATTCCACTCACTAAATTTATGCCTTTAATGAAACATAAAGACTGGATAAGCGAATTCTGTCTGAGAATTCTCATGTGCATCACGAATTTGGATCATCTCACCTCACTGAATGTATCTTATAAAAAATGGCCAGAATAGCTCTGGCTGGTGTAGCTCAGTTTCTTAGAGCATCATCCCATACACCAAAAGGTCATTGGTTCTATTCCCAGTCAGGGCACATACCCAAGTTATGGGTTCAATCTCTGGACTTGAGGCAATAAATGGAGGTTTCTTTCTCTCTCTCTCTCCCTCTCCTTCCTCTCGCTCTCTAAAATAATTAAAAACCAAAGGCCTGAATACCCAACATAACACAAATATTGCACACAACACAAACATAAATTTTATGTTTTGAAAAAATGTTGGACGATACTCCCAGTTCTCATTATCCCACAGAGTGGTACATGGGGAGCTAACACATCTGGCCACACTTAGAAGGGACTTTAGAAGCACCACTCCTAGGAATATACCCTAAGAAGCCTGAAACACCAATCAGAAAGAATACATGTACCCCCATGTTCATAGCAGCACTATTTACAATAGCTAAGATCTGGAAACAGCCCAAGTGTCCATCAGTAGACGAATGGATAAAAAAGCTGTGGTACATATACACAATGGAGTACTATGCAGCTTTAAGAAAGAACGATCTCCTATCCTTTGAGTCAACATGGGAGGACCTGGAAACTATTATCCTAAGTGAAACAAGCCAAGCAGAGAAAGACAAACATCATATGATCTCACTTATTTCTGGAATATAATGAACATAACAGGGTGAGGAGCAGGGTAGTCCCGGGGACGTGGAAGTGGGGTACAAACTGACATCTGTCAGAAGAGGGGGTGGGGGAGGGGAGCGATGAACACAGAACTTGTACGCATGTACTCATAACCAATGGACATGGACAACAAAAATGGGGACGGGGCAGGGAGGGAGGGGGAGGGGTGTCAATGGGGGAAAAAAAGGAGAATCATCTGTAACAAAAGTAAATTAATAAAAAATAACAAAAAAAAAAAAAAAAAAAAGAAGCTACACTCTGTCAGTGTTGCTGTGTTTACAAGGATATTGGGTGGAGGCCTCTGGCTGGAGAGATGCCTTGTCTGTCTGAAGCTTCCCTAGGGATTGTATACCAACACTCATAACTACTTTCTGTTGCTCCAGCCTCTGCCAATGGGTAAGGGAGAGAACTCCCAGAGTTCGCTCCTCCTCAGCATGAGTAAACTCTTAAGGAGATTAAAAGCACCATCCTTCATAGATGTAGACAAAGGAGACAGCTTCATCCGGGCTCAACAAGAAACACTGGGTCTGTCTTCTGACTATCTTTTCCTGATTAAGACAAAATGTTCACTAGGTACTGACAATTTAATAGGTTTTAAGAAGTTTTCTTCCATATGATTTTTTTCTGCTTAATTCACAAATCTGAACCCAAATATCATTATAAAATGTAATGAATTATTTATAGACATGTATCTGTCACATGTGTGAATAACTTTTTGGATATACTTCCAAAATTGAAATTGTTAGATCTAAAGCGTGTATACATGTGTATATGTTTGTGTGTGTATACATAAATATTTACTTATATATGTAAAATATTTACATGTACTACATGTGTATTTATCATTTATCTTTTATATGTGTATAAAATAGTATTTTTAAAAGATATAGCCATCTTAAAATGTTACAATTTAATACCCTCACCTACAAATGTTGAGAGTATCATCTAACATTTTTTATAAAATGCTTTCTGTAAACATTCTCACCAATTTTGGAAAATAGTATAATTTCTTGCCATTCTCACAGGCCAAAATTAATATTTTTAAAAAATTTATTTGCTTATATATTATTTTTTCATGTTTATTTGCCATTTGTATTTCTTCTGTAAATGATCTGTCCATATTTTTTATCTGTATTTCTGTTGGAATTTTGTCATATTTGTAGAGACTTCAAAATATTTTTAACAGCGAGGCAGCCAAAATGAGGAGACAAAGAAACAGGTCCCAACTGAAAGAACAGAACAAAACTCTAGGAAAAGAACTAAGTGAAATGGAGTTAAGCAACCTAACAGATGCTGAGTTCAAAACACTGCTTATAAGGATGCTCAATGGACTTAGTGAGAACCTCAGTGAACTTAGTGAGGGCCTCAAGAGCATAAAAAAAGACCAGTTGGAAATGAAGGACTCAGAGTTAGAAATGAAGGAGGCACTAACTGAAATAAAAAATAGTTTACACAGATTCAATAGTAGAGTAGGTAAAGCCAAGAAGCAAACCATAGATTTGGAATGTAAGGAAGCAAAAATCACCCAATCAGAATAGCAAAAAGAAAAAAGAATCCAAAAATATGAGGATAGTGTAAGGAGCCTCTGGGACAACTTCAAGTGTGCCAACATTTGCATCTTGGGGGATGCCAGAAGGAGAAGAGAGAGAACAAGAAATTGAAAACCTATTTGAAATAATAATGGCAGAAAGCTTCCCTAACTTGGGGAAGGAAACAGACATAAAAGTCCAGCAAGCACAGAGAGTCCCAAACAAAATGAGGCCCACATCAAGAGGCCCACACCAAGACACACCATCATCAAAATGCAAAAGGTTCAAGACAAAGAGAGAATCTTAAAAGCAGCAAGAGAAAAGCAGTTAGTTACCTACAAGGGAGTTCCCATCAGACTGTCAACTGATTTCTCAAAAGAAACTTTGCAGGCCAGAAGGGAGTGGCAAGAAATATTCAGAGTGATGAAAAGCAAGAACCTACAATGAAGATTTCTCTATCCTGCAAAGCTGTCATTTAGAATCAATGGTCATATAAAGAGTTTCCCAGACAAGAAAAAGCTAAAGGAGTTCATCACCACCAAACCATTATTACATGAAATGTTGAAGGGTCTTCTTGAAGAAAAAGATTTAAAAAAATATGAACAAACAAATTGGCAATAAATACATATCTATCAACAACTGAATCTACAAACAAAATGAACAAGCAGAACAGAAACATTCTCATAGATACAGAGAACTTTTGTTGGTTACCAGATGGGTAGGGGCTGGGGAGATGGGTGAAAAAGGTGACGGGATTAAGAAGTACAAATTGGTTGTTAGACTGACAAACCTCAAAGGGAAGGGGGGTTGGGGGGTGGGAAGAAATAAACCAAAGAACTTATATGTACATATGCATAACCAATGGACACAGACAACAGTAAGGAAAGGCAGGAGGGGGGCAGGAATGGGGAGGAGGGGGGCAATGGGGGAAAAATGAGGAACATCTGTAATACATTCCACAATAAAGATGTTTTAAAAATATTTTAAAAATATATATACATTATTTCTGATCAAGATCTCATTGTATATTTTAGACAGTTGTACTTTTAATTATTCTAACATCACTTATGAAATTTCTATTATATCCCTCATTGATTTCAATGTCAATTAAACAATAAACTAAATTCTTTTTTATACTTTACACATGTTTCTAAACCTTTTATTCTATAACAGTGTATTATTTGTCTAAAACCAATATTTTAATTATACTTGGTGTTTTTCTGTGTGTGTATTTTGTTCCTCAAAAAGCAAATTTATTTGTCTCATTGTTCTCTTTGAAAATATTTTCTTAAATAAATATGAATGCATTTTTTTCCATGTTAACTTTCTAAATAGTTTTCAAGGCCTGGCGGGTGTGGCTCAGTGTATTGAGTGTCTTCCATGGACTGAGAGGTCCCGGTTCCATTTCTGGTCAGGGAACAAGCCTGGGTTTAGGGCTCAATCCCTAGTAGGGGGTGTGCAGGAGGCAGCAGGTAAATGTTTCTCTCTCACATCATTGTTTCTATCTCTCTCTTTCCCTAAAAAGTCAATAAAAACATATTTTTAAAAAATCATTTTCAAGGGTTATTAAACCATTCTGTTGGAATTTTTATTAGAATTGCATAAACTTAATTATGGTTTTAAATACTAAATGGAGAAAATTATGCTAAAAAACCTATAATGTCATTTAGATCAATCTAGAAATATACCATACACTAGTTTTGGAGGATGAGAATTTTTCTCAGATTGATTTATTATTTCCAGATACCTTAGTGGTTTTTTTGCTAATTTAAATATGGTCTATTAGTCCTACATTAGCATATTTTAAATTTGTTACTTTTGAGTTATAGGAAAGCTATGGGACCTGTTTGTGTTTCTAACCATCTTCTGCAACCAGTTTGATTTAGTTGTTTCTCTGAGGTTTCTCTCAGATCATATTCTATTCTCTACCACTAATGACAGTTTTGTATTTTTATTTTCAGTATTCACTCTCTTATTTGTGTTTCTTGTCTTATTGTCATGCTTACTCTCTCCAGTATGTTGATCAAAAGCTGAGATAGAGGTGACTTCCATTATTTGTTCTTTTCAAAAAAAAATATTTTTAATGTTCTACCTTATCACTTTACTTGCTTTATAGGTGCCTAGTATAATATTTTTGAGGTTTAGAAAATTTCCATTCCTAAGTGTTTTTACACATTCTCATCCTTTTTATAATCACTTATTCTTTTGTTTACAAAATTAAAACTCCTCAGACAGAACTGTTTTCCCAGATATAAATATGTGTATATATAGATAGACCTTCACCTCCTGAATGTCTTAGACTCAGTTAAAACTCAAAGGCAGGATTCAATAGCTTTCACTTAAACATGTATCCTCTTTACATGCTCCATTAACATTGATGGAATTACCATCTTTTCATCGTATATTCCAATTTATGGGAAATAATGTTGACTTCTCATTCATTGAAAAATAGAGAAAGACATAAGATTGTAAACAGAAATTTGGTAAACCTATATAAGTTTGTGCATGTATGTATGTGTACATGTTGTATGTATGTATGTATGCAAATGTACATAGAGAAAAGAATACATATCAAATTTATATATTGATTTTTTTTCTGAGAAGAGAAAGTGGACTGGGGACAAATATAAAATCATTTGAAAGTGCATTTACTGACCAGAGGGAGAAAATGGCGGTGGAGTAAATGGAAGCTACACAGATAATCTACCACGACCAAACGGAAATTACAACTAAAATAAAGAACAAATCATCAGGAAAAAGCAAAAGAAAAGCAGCGGGAGAGGACCATACAACCAGGAACACTGAATGAGCCTGGTAGGATATGCAGAGGCACGTGAGGGTGGCGGGCTGGGAGTCCATGGACAGCAGCGGCCTGAGCTGTGAGCAGCGGTGGCGCCTGTCCTCGGGGTTAAGAGACCAAGATGCTCCACAGTGCAGAGGGCTGGGACAGAGTGCTAAATAGCTACAGACACTCACCTGGGGCTCCAGCAGAGGGAGGGTGGACTGGACTGGAACTCTGTGGGGACACCTGGGATTTGCAGGGTGCTCAGTGTTTGTGCTGAGCCTCGGACACAAAGGATGGTGGTGGCCAGCCAGCTCCTTCCCAATTGCACAGAACGGCAGCCAAGTTTGCTCCTTCCCGGAACTGTGGCAGCCCCTCCATTGGAGATTCACAGGTGAGGCAAAGAAATGCAAATTGAGGATCATTAACAACCAGCATCAGCCCTACCCTCGGGAATTCCTCTTAAACTATAAGCACATGAGGGAGTTTCTCATTCAACTGAGATCCTAAGGCTTTTCAAGTAACTGAGGTTAATAGCCTCCAGGCAAAAAGCTAGAGCATAACTGAACCTTTCCTGAGCTTGCAAATCTACCCTGAAAGTGAGACTTGACAGTGGTGTTTAAGGAGAGCCCTCCACAATCATCCAAACACAGTAGAGGGAACCAGAAATAGCAGAACACCAACACACACAGGGAAAATTTGGTAGGCTCCAAAACCCACTGAGATAGCAAATATGGTGAAACAAAGAAACAGATCCCATATGAAAGAACAAGAGAACTCTACTGAAGATGAGATAAATGAAATGCAGTTAAGCAAATTATCAGAGGTAGAGTTCAGAGCCATGATCTTGAGGAAACTAAGCAGCATGAGTAAGGATATCGACACCATGAAAACCAACCAACTGAAAATAAAGAATGACATAGCAGAAATAAAGAACACATTGGAAGGACTGATCAGCAGAGTAGAAAAAGTGGAGGACCGGATCAGTGAATTAGAAGACAGAGTAGAAAAAATAAATCAAACAGAAAACCAAAAAGAAAAAACAATTAAAAAACAGGAAGATAGCTTAAGAGAACTGTGGGACAGCTGGAAACATAATAAAATTTGCACCATAGGAGTCCCTGAAGAAGAAGAAAATGAGAAAGGGTTAGAGAATATATTTGAAGAAATAGTGACAGAAAACTTTCCTAATCTGGTGAAGGAAGAAGGCATTCAAGTTCAAGAAGCACAGAGAGCCCCAAGTAATAAGAACCCAAACAGGCCCAGACCAAGACACATAATAATTAAACTGCCAAAAATTAAAGACAAAGAGAGAATCCTAAAGGCAGCAAGAAATAAGCAACAGGTTACCTACAAAGGAACGCCCATAAGGCTATCATCTGACTTCTCAACAGAAACACTACAGGCCAGAAGGGAATGGCATGAAGTAATCAAGGTCATGAAAAACAAGGATCTGAATGCAAGACTACTCTATCCAGCAAGGCTATCATTCAAACTAGAAGGTCAAATAAAGAGCTTCCCAGACAAAAAAAAAGGCTAAGGGAATACATTAGCACCAAACCAGCACTGCAAGAAATGTTAAAAGGACTGCTGTAATTAGTAGAAGAATTAGGAAGAAAAATATAACCACATTGAACAAAAATGGCAATAAATAAGTACATATCAATAATCACCTTAACTGTAAATGGACTGAATGCTTTGATAAAAAGACACAGAGTAGCTGACTGGATAAGAAAGCATGATTCACACATATGTTGTTTACAAGAGACCCACCTCACAACAAAAGACTTCACACAGGTTGAAAGTAAAGGGATGTAAAAAAATCTTCCAAGCAAACGGAAAGAAAAAAAAAAGCTGGGGTAGCAATACTCATATTTCATAAATTAGATTTCAAATTGAAGACCATAACTAGAGACAAAGAAGGCCACTACATAATATTGAAAGGGTATATTCAACAGGAAGATATAACCTTGGTAAACATAGATGCACTCAATATAGGAGCACTGAAATATATTAAAATCTTCAGGAGGACTTCAAAAGAGAAATCGACCGCAATATAATCATAGCAGGAGACTTCAACACCCCACTGACATCACTGGATAGATCATCTAGACAAAAAATTTACTAGGAAACAGAAATTCTAAATGAAGCACTAGATCAAATGGATGTAATAGATATATACAGAGAATTACACTCCAAAACTGCACAATTTACATTCTTCTCAACTGCACATAGGACATTCTCAAAGATAGACCATATATTAGAGCACAAACTAAGTCTCTACAAGTTCAAGAAGATTGAAATCATATCAAGCAACTTTTCAGATCACAATGGCATGAAACTAGAAATCAATTGCAACAAGATCATGCAAAGACATTTGAACACATGGAGGCTAAATAGCATGTTACTGAACAATGAATGGGTTACCATGGAAATCAAGGAAGAATTTAAAAACTTCCTGGAAACCAATGAAAATGAACACACAACAATACAAAAATCTATGGAATGCAGCAAAAGCAGTTCTGAGAGGGAAGTTTATAGCACTTCAGGCCCACCTCAAGAAAGAAGAAAAATTTCTAATTGACTACCTAACCTCACAACTTAAAGAACTAGAAAGTAAACAAAAAGAAAACCCTAGAGCAAGTATAAGGAAAGAAATAGTAAAGATCAGAGCAGAAATAAATGACATGGAGACCAAAAAAACAATTCAAAGGATCAATGCAACAAAGAGCTGTTTTTTTGAAAAGATAAACAAGATTGATGGACCCTTAGCTAGACTCACCAAGAAAAAAAGAGAGAGAACGCAAATACACAAAATCAGAAATGAAAGAGGAGAAGTAACAACTGACACCACAGAAATACAAAGGATCGTTAACAAATACTATGAACATTTATATGGCAACAAATTTGACAATCTAAGCGAAATAGACACATTTCTAGTAACACATAGTCTCCCAAAACTGAACTGGGAAGAGATAGAAAACTTGAACAGGTCAATAACAACGAAGGGAATTGAAGATGTAATCAAGACCCACCCAGCAAACAAAAGCCCAGGCCCTGACAGCTTCACGGGTGAGTTTTATCGAACATTCAAAGAAGAACTAACACCTATTTTCCTCAAACAATTCCAAAAAATTAAAGAAGAAGGAAGACTTCCAAACTCCTTTTATGCAGCCAGCATAATTCTAATTCCAAAACCAGAAAAAGACACTAAAAAGAAAGAAAACTACAGGCCAATATCCCTGATGAACATAGATGTCAAAATCCTGAACAAAATACTAGCAAATCGGATCCAGCAATACATCAAAAAAATTATTCACCATGACCAAGTGGGATTCATCCCAGGGATGCAAGGCTCTTACAATAGTCACAAATCAATAAATGTGATACATCACATAAACAAAAGGAAAGATAAAAACCATATGATCATATAAATAGATGCTGAAAAAGCATTCGACAATATCCAGCACCCATTTCTGTTAAAAACGCTCAGAAATTTGGAAATAGAGGGATCATATCTCAACGTTATAAAGGCCATATATGAAAGACTTACAACAAACATCATACTCAATGGACAAAAACTAAAACATTTACCTTAAGAACAGGAACAAGACAGGGATGCCCACTTTCACCATTCTTATTTAACATACTACTGGAAGTCTTAGCCACAGCAATCAGATATGAAGAAAAAATAAAAGGGATCCAAATTGGAAAGGAGGAAATGAAAATGTCATTATTCGCAGATGACATGATATTATACATAGAAAACTCTAAAGACTCCATAAAAAATCTACTAGACTTAATAAATGAATTTGGCAAAATAGCAGGATACAAAATTAACGTCAAGAAATCAACAGCATTCTTATACACCAATGATGAACTCACAGAAAGAGAAACTAAAAAGACAATCCCATTTACCATCGCGGCAAAAAAATTAAGATACCTAGGAATAAACTTAACCAAAGAAATAAAGGACCTATTTGCAGAAAACTACAGGACATTGAAAAAAGAAATAGAGGAAGATATAAAAAAGTGGAAGCACATACCTTGTTCATGGATTGGAAGAATTAACATCATTAAAATGTCCATACTACCCAAAGCAATCTACAGATTTAACGCAATCCCCATCAAAATATCAACGACATATTTCACAGAACTAGAACAAATAGTTCAGAAGTTCATATGTAACCAAAAAAGACCCCAAATAGCTACAGCAATCTTGAAAAAGAAGGACAAAGTAGGCAGGATCACAATACCGGACATCAGATTACAAAGCTACTGTAATCAAAACAGCCTAGTCCTGGCACAAGAACAGGCACATAGATCAATGGAATAGAATAGAGAACCCAGAAATTGACCTAAAACATTATGCTCAATTAATATTTGACAAAGGCGGCAAGAGCATACAATGGAGTAAAGACAGCCTCTTTAATAAATGGTGTTGGGAAAATTGGACAGCTACATGCAAAAAAAAATGAAACTAGACCATCAGCTTACACCATACACAAGAATAAACTCAAAATGGATAAAAGACTTAAATGTGACTCATGAATCCATAAAAATCTTAGAAGAAAATGTAGGCAACAAAATTTCAGACATCATACGCTGCAGAATTTTCACTGATATATCACCTAAGGCAACAGAAACAGACGAAAAAATGAACACACGGGACTACATCAAACTAAAAAGCTTCTGCACAGCAAAAGAAACAACCATCAAAGCCAAAAGGCAACCCACTGTATGGGAGAGCATAATTGCCTATGATATATCAGATAAGGGACTAATTTCCAAAATATATAGAGTACTCATACATCTCAACAAAAGGAAGACAAAGAACCCAATTAAAAAATGGGCAGAGGAACTAAATAGACACCTCTCCAAACAGGACATACAAACAGCCAAGAGACATATGAAGAAATGCTCAACTTCACTAATCATCAGAGAGATGCAAATTAAAGCAACAATGAGGTATCACCTCACACCTGTCAGAATAGCTGCCATCAACAAAGCATCAAACAACAAGTGTTGGCAAGGGTGTGGAGAAAAGGGGACTCTAGTACACTGCTGGTGGGAGTGCAGACTGGTGCAGCCACTATGGAAAACACTATGGTGTTACCTCAAAAAATTAAAAATTGAATTACCATTTGACCCAGTGATCCCACTCCTAGGAATATACCCTAATAAGCCTGAAACACCAATCAGAAAGAATACATGTACCCCCATTGTCATAGCAGCGCTATTTACAATAGCTAAGATCTGGAAACAGCCCAAGTGTCCATCAGTAGATGAATGGATAAGAAAGCTGTGGTACATACACAATGGAGTACTATGCAGCTGTAAGAAAGAACAATCTCTTATGCTTTGCGTCGACATGGGAGGACCTGGAAACTATTATCCTAAGTGAAACAAGCCAAGCAGAGAAAGACAAATATCATATGATCTCACTTATTTCTGGAATATAATGAACATAACAGTGTGAGGAGCAGCGTAGTCCCAGGAACGTGGAAGTGGGGTACAGACTGACATTTGCCAGAAGAGGGGGTGGGGAGGGGAGCGATGAACACAGAACTTGTATGCATGTACTTATAACCAATGGAGATGGACAACAAAAATGGGGACGGGGCAGGGAGGGAGGGGGAGGAGGGTGTCAATGGGGGAAAAATGGAGAAACATGTTTAACAAAAGTAAATTAATAATAAAAAAAAGAGAGAAAGAGGTGGTAGGGGTAGGGTTGGGGTAAATAAGTAAAGGAGGTGGGAAGGTGAAAACTTCAATTTATAAGAGACTTTCTGGGTTTGTCGTATACAGTATGGTTATAATAAACAATATTCTGTTGTATATCAGAAAGTTACTAAGAATATAAATATTGAAAGTTCTCATTACAAGAAAAATATTGTAATTCTGTGAGGTAATAGATGTTAACTAAACTATGGTAATCATTTCACAACATATACATATATCAAATCATTGTTGTACACCTTTGATTAATAGTGTTTTATGGCAGTTTTAATTCAATAAAACTGAGTGAGGAGGAATGTATATTGTAAGCTCTAAAGCAACCAATGAGAAAGTAACTCACAATATAGTGAAAATATTAGTAAAGGAATTTATTTGTTGTACTAGATAATATTCACTTAATACTAAAAGCAAAACTGTGAAAGTGGAACAAAAACACATTCACAAGAGACATATAAAAACAAAAATGTAAAATGGCAGATGTAAATCCAACTCTGTTGAGAATAACATTAAATGGAATGAAATGGGTAAGATGGTTGAGTAGGAAGTACCAAACATCTGTCTGACCACCTGAACAAAATTACACTGGTAAGATCTGTCCGATGTAACTATTTCAAAACTCTGCAGTTTATTGAAGGCTTACAACTTCCAGGTGAAGGCTTAGAGGAACAAATCACAATAAATTTGGTTAATTTTAACTCTTAGCCTAGCAGAAGCTATCCATCTGTCACCACCAGTCATGTGGTAGGCAGCTGGGCATGTGTTTCTGAACAAGCTTACACACAGCTTATGGGGGCCAGGGTAGGCAAATAAACTCTGCCCTCCACATTTTGAAGCTCTGTTACCATTGGCAGCCATCAGGACAACATGGGCCTGGCTGGCCAATTCAGAGGGGCAGGCCATACAGAGACTCTGTAGAGGGTGGGGGTGCACCAGGATCCAGGGATGCCCCGCAGACTCCAACTGGCTTCCTGGGATGTGTGGGTACTGAGTCCAGTGTGGGGAGGTGGGCTGAGGGCAGCAGCATCTCCAGGCTATCTGATGATGAGTCATGCAGCCCACTCCCTCCCCACTACTGTAGACAGTAAGGGAGTGCTGGGGAGTCTTCTCCATTGGCCAAGATGACAGAGGGGGAGGTTCTTACACTGAGTGCACCAAAAGCTAGAACGATGAATGGACAGGACCCTAGTGTACCAAACACTAGCAAGATAATTAGATAGAAATAAAGCCCTCCCCTCCCTGTTCCTATAAGAACTGGGGACTTGAGCAGAAAGAGGGGATGGTCTTTGAGATGGGAATCCATGATTCTACAGGTGCTGGCACCTGAATAAACTCCTTTCCTTGTGCACCAACCTCTGTCTCATAAGTTGCAGCAGGCAGATAACCTGTGTTTTGGTTACAGATCTTTGCTCTGATTGCTGATTACTGCTTCTGATCACAGAGGTGCAGACAAACTGAAAGGTGGACATTGTTATTGTAGCTACCCCCATTGTTGCAAAACCCTTCCTTTCTGGCTGATGTGAATTTTATAGGATTTAAAGGGCAAATACCACCCCCTCTGTTATACACCCCCCAGGAAGCCAAGCATTAAAAGCTAAGACATTCCCAAACAACTGCATGCCTAGAGAAAATTGGAAAGTAGTTGTGCATGTCTAGGAAAAGGCAAAGGATTAAAGAACATGAGAATACCTTAAGTTTATACCTTAGGCTGGTACTTAGCACAAAGATATTTCCAAAATTTTTTTAGAAAACCTCTATCTATCTATCTATCTATCTATCTATCTATCTATCTATCATCTATCTATCATCTATCATCTATCTATCATCTCTCTCTCTCTCTCTCTCTCTCTCTCTCTCTCTCTCTCCCTGGGGAGAAGGGTGCATCTGATTTCTGAAGTTATTACATTATTAGATTTGAATATCCACTTTTAAACAAAAAAAATCACAAGGCATACAAAGAAGAAAAGTATAGCTCATTCAAAAAAAGTTTTTAATCAACAGAAAATAATTTTATGGAGATATATTATACAAAGCTTTAAAACAACTCTTAAAAATGCTCAAAGAACTAAAGAAAGGTATGGAGGAAATCAAGAATATAATGTATAAACAAAATGAAAATATTAATAAAGAGACAGAGAACTGGAAAAGAAACCAAAAAGAAATTCTTATGTTAAAAAGCATAGTCATTAAAATGAAAATTTTACTAGAGAAACTCAGAGGTAGCTTTGAGAAGGCAGAAGAAAGATTCAGTGAACATGAATATAAGACAATTATTGAGTCTGAGGAACATAAAGAAAAAAAGATAGAGGAAAAGTGAACAGAACCTAAGGTACCCGTAGGACATCATCAAGTGGACCAACATACACATAGGAGTCCTAGAAGGAGAAGAGAAAGAGAAATAGGAAGAGAGAATATTTCAGGAAATAACATTTGAAAACTTCCCAAATTTGGTGAAAGACATGAATATAAACATCCAAGATGCTCATCGAACTCCAACTCAGATGAACTCAAAGAAACCCACACAAAGATGAAAAATAATCAAATAGTTAAAGGCCAAAGCCAAAGACAGAGTCTTGAAAGCAACAAGAGAGAAGCAGCTAGTCACATACAAGGATCCTCAATAAGATTATCAGCAAAATTCTCATCAGAAACTTTAGAGGCCAGAAAATGGTGGCGGAGTGAATGGAAGCTACACAGACCATCTCCCAGGACCAAACTAGAATTACAACTAAAATAAAGACAAATCGTCGGGAAAAAGCAACAGAACAGCAGCTTGCAAGGACCATACAACCAGGGACACTGAATCGATCCTGGTAGGATTGCGGAGGCGCGAGGGGGGGCTGGGAGCCCACGGACAGCAGCAGCCTTAGCCGTGAGCAGCGCACCGACCTCGGGGTTAAAGCCTGAGCCAGCTCCAGAGCACAGAGGCTGGGACAGAGCACTGAAAGAGCCGCAGCCACTCACCTGGGCTCCAGCAGAGGGAGGGCAGACTGGACTGGAACTGTGTGGGGACACTCGGGATTTGGACTGCACTCAGAGCTTTTGCTGAATTGTGTCCATGCAGGATTGTGGACTGGCTGTCTTACTCCATCCCAGGGCTCTGGGGAGAGGTGGAAGCCCCTCCCTCGGAGATCCAGCCACACCCTAGTGGGCCATTGAAATGCAAACTGAGGCTCATTAACTACTAGCATCTGCCCTACCCTCTGGAAATCCTCTCACACTGAACACCTGAGGGAGGTTTTCATTCAACTGAAAACCCAAGGCTCTTCAAGTTACCACAACTAATAGCCTCTAGGCAAAAAGCTAGAGGATAACTTAACCTTTGCTGGGCTTGCAAATATACCCTGGAAAGTAAAACTCCATTGTGGTGTTTAACGTGGGTCCTCCGAAGCTCATTCAAACACAGTAGAGGGACCCACAAACAACAGAACACCAACATCCACAGAAAAATTTGGCAGGCTCCAAAAACCACTGAGATAGCCAAAATGGGGAAACAAAGAAACAGAGCCCAAATGAAAGAACAAGAGACCTCTACCAAAGATGAGATAAATGAAACGGAGTTAAGCAAGTTAACAGAGCTAGAATTCAGGGCCATGATCATGAGGAAGCTCAACAGCATGAGTAAGGACATCAACACCTTGATTAAAGACATCAACACCATGAGCAAAGACAGAAATACTGAAAACCAACCAAGTGGAAATTAAGAAGCAGCAAGAAGAAATGAAGAATGACATAGCAGAAATGAAAAACACATTGGAAGGACTAAACAGCAAAGTAGAGGAAGCTGAGGACAGGATCAGTGAATTAGAAGACAGGGTAGAAAAAAATCAACCAATCAGAAAACCAAAAGGAAAAAACAATGAAAAAACAAAAAGATAGCTTAAGAGAACTGTGGGACAACTGGAAACATAATAATATTCGCATCATTGGAGTCCCTGAAGAAGAAGAAAATGAGAAAGGGTTAGAGAATATATTTGAAGAAATAGTGACAGAAAACTTCCCTAATTTGGTGAAGAAAGAAGGTATTCAAGTTCAAGAAGCACAGAGAGTCCCAAGTAAGAAGAACCCAAACAGGCCCACACCAAGACACATAGTAATTAAAATGCCAAAAATTAAAGACAAAGAGAGAATCCTAAAGGCAGCAAGAGATAAGCAACAGGTTACCTACAAAGGAACCCCCATAAGGCTATCTGCCGACTTGTCAACAGAAACACTACAGGCCAGAAGGGAATGGCATGAAGTAATCAAGGTCATGAAAAACAAGGATCTGAATCCAAGACTACTCTACCCAGCAAGGCTATCATTCAAAATAGAAGGTCAAATAAAGAGCTTCTCAGACAAAAAAAGGCTAAGGGAATACATTAGCACCAAACCAGCATTGCAAGAAAGGTTAAAAGGACTGCTGTAATTATTAGAAGAAATAGGAAGGAAAGCAGAACCACACTAAACAAAAATGGCAATAAATAAGTACATATCAATAATCACCTTAAATGTAAATGGATTGAATGCTCCGATAAAAAGACACAGAGTAGCGGATTGGATAAGAAAGCATGACCCATATATATGTGCTTTACAAGAGACCCACCTCACAACAAAAGACTCACATAGGTTGAAAGTGAAGGCATGGAAAAAAATCTTCCAAGCAAATGGAAAGGAAAAAAAAGCTGGGGTAGCAATACTCATATCTGATAAAATAGATTTCAAAATGAAAGCCATACCTAGAGACAAAGAAGGACACTACATAATATTGAAAGGATCTATCCAACAGGAAGATATAACCTTGGTAAACATATATGCACCCAATATAGGAGCATCAAACTATATAAAAATCTTCTGGAGGACTTCAAAGGAGAAATTGACAGCAATACAATCATAGCAGGGGACTTCAACATGTTGCTGACATCACTGGATAGATCCTCTAGACAAAAAATTAACAAGGAAACAGAGACTCTAAACGAAGCACTAGACCAAATGGATTTAATAGATATTTACAGAGAATTACACCCCAAAACCGCAGAATTCACATTCTTCTCAAGTGCACATGGGACACTCTCAAAGATAGACCACATGTTAGGACACAAATGAAGTCTCTACAAGTTCAAGCAGATTGAAATCATATCAAGCATCTTCTCAGATCAAAATGGCATGAAACTAGAAATTAATGGCAACAAGAACATGCCAAGACATATGAACACATAGGGGCTAAATAGCATGTTATTAAACAATGAATGGGTTACAAGGAGATCAAGGAAGAAATTAAAAACTTTATGGAAACCAATGAAAACGAACACACAACAACACAAAATCTATGGGATGCAGCGAAAGCAGTTCTGAGAGGGAAGTTCGTAGCACTACAGGCCTACATCAAGAAACAAGAAAAACTTCTAATTGACTATCTAATCTCACAACTTAAAGAACTAGAAAGCAAACAAAAAGAAAACCCCAGAGCAAGTAGAAGGAAGGAAATAGTAAAGATCAGAGCAGAAATAAATGACATAGAGACCAGAGAAACAATTCAAAGGATCAATGAAACAAAGAGCTGGTTGATGGACCCTTAGCTAGACTCACCAAGAAACAAAGAGAGAGAACCCAAATACACAAAATCAGAAATGAAAGAGGAAAAATAACAACTGACACCACAAAAATACAAAGGATCGTTAGCAAATACTATGAACATTTATATGGCAACAAATTCGACAATCTAAGTGAAATGGACAAATTTCTAGAAACACATAGTCTCCCAAAACTGGACCAGGAAGAGATAAAAAACTTGAACAGACCAATAACAGCTAAGGAAATTGAAGATGTCATCAAGACTCTCCCAGCAAACAAAAGCCCAGGCCCGGATGGCTTCACGGGGGAGTTTTATCGAACATTCAAAGAAGAACTAACACCCATTCTCCTCAAACTATTTCTAAAAATTCAAGAAGAAGGAAGACTTCCAAACTCGTTTTATGAGACCAGCATAATCCTAATTCCAAAGCCAGAAAAAGACAGTACAAAGGAAGAAAACTACAGGCCAATATCCCAGATGAACGTAGATGCCAAAATCCTGAACAAAATACTAGCAAATCAGATCCAGCAATACATCAAAAAAATTATTCACCATGACCAAGTGGGATTCATCCCAGGGATGCAAGTCTGGTTCAATATTCGCAAATCAATAAATGTGATACACTACATAAACAAAATGAAAGATAAAAACCACATGATCATATAAATAGATGCTGAAAAAGCATTTGACAAAGTCCAGCACCCATTTCTGATAAAAATGCTCAGAAACTTGGGAATAGAGGGATCATATCTTGATATAATAAAGGCCATATATGAAAGACTTACAGACAACATCATACTCAATGGACAAAAACTAAAAACATTTCCCTTAAGAACAGGAACAAGACAGGGATGCCCACTTTCGCTACTCTTATTTAACATAGTACTGGAAGTCTTAGCCACAGCAATCAGACGTGAAGAAAAAATAAAAGGAATCCAAATTGGAAAGGAGGAAGTGAAACTGTCATTATTCGCAGATGACATGATATTATATATAGAAAACCCTAAACACTCCATCAAAAATCTACTAGACTTAATAAATGAATTTGGCAAAGTAGCAGGATACAAAATTAATGTCAAGAAATCAACGGCATTCTTATACACCAATGATGAACTCACGGAAAGAGAAACTAAAAAAACAATTCCATTTACCATCGCGGCAAAAAAATTAAGATACCTAGGAATAAACTTAACCAAAGAAGTAAAGGACCTATTTGCAGAAAACTACAAGACATTGAAAAAAGAAATAGAGGAAGATATAAAAAAGTGGAAGCACATACCTTGTTCATGGATTGGAAGAATTAACATCATTAAAATGTCCATATTACCCAAAGCAATCTATAGATTCAATGCAATCCCCATCAAAATACCAGTGACATATTTCACAGAACTAGAACAAATATTTCAAAAGTTCATATGGAACCAAAAACGACCCCGAATAGCCACAGCAATCTTGAAAAAGAAGGACAAAGTAGGTAGGATCACAATACCACATATCAGGTTATACTACAAAGCTGCTGTAATCGAAACAGCCTGGTACTGGCACAAGAACAGGCATATAGACCAGTGGAACAGAGCAGAGAATCCGGAAATTGACCCAAGACATTATGCTCAATTAATATTTGACAAATATTTGACAAAGGCGGCAAGAGCATACAATGCAGTAAAGACAGCCTCTTTAATAAATGGTGTTGGGAAAATTGGGCAGCTACATGCAAAAAAATGAAACTAGATCATCAACGTACACCATACACAAGAATAAACTCAAAATTGGTAAAAGACTTAAATGTGACTCGTGAATCCATAAAAATCATAGAAGAAAATGTAGGCAACAAAATTTCAGACATCATACGCAGCAGAATCTTCACTGATACATTACCTAAGGCAACAGAAACAAAGGAAAAAATGAACACATGGGACTACATCAAACTCAAAAGCTTCTGCACAGCAGAAGAAACAACCATCAAAACAGACAGGGAACCCACTCTATGGGAGAGCATAATTGCCAATGTTACATCAGATAAGGGGTTAATCTCCAAAATATATAGAGTGCTCATACAACTCAACAAAATGAAGACAAAGAACCCAATTAAAAAATGGGCAGAGGAACTAAATAGACACCTCTCCAAAAAGGACATACAAATGGCTAAGAGACATATGAAGAAATGCTCCACATCACTAATCATCTGAGAGTTGCACATTAAAACAACAATGAGGTATCACCTCACACCTGTCAGAATGGCCGCCATCAACATATCATCAAACAACAAGTGTTGGCGAGGGTGTGGAGAAAAGGGGGCTCTAGTACGCTGCTGGTGGGAATGCAGACTGGTGCAGCCACTGTAGAAAACACTATGGTGTTACCTCAAAAAATTAAGAATTGAATTGCCATTTGACTCAGTGATCCCACTTCTAGGAATATACCCTAAGAAGCCTGAAACACTAACCAGAAAGAATACATGTACCCCCATGTTCATAGCAGCACTATTTACAATAGCTAAGATCTGGAAACAGCCCAAGTGTCCATAAGTGGATGAATGGATAAAAAAGCTGTGGTACATATACACAATGGAGTACTATGCAGCTGTAAGAACGAAAGATCTCTTACCCTTTGAGACGACATGGAGGGACCTCGAAAGTATTATCCTAAGGAAAACAAGCCAAGCAGAGAAAGACAAATATCACATGATCTCACTTATTTGTGGAATATAATGAACATAACAGTCTGAGGAACAGGGTCGACCCAGAGATGTGGACGTAGGGTATAGACTGACACCCCTCAGAAGAGGGGGTTTTGGGGGGAGGGAAGAGATAAACCACAGAACTTATGCGCATGTATGCATAACTGATGGACATGGACAACAAAGCTGGGGTCGGGGTGGGGGGATGGGGAGGAGGCTGTCAATGGGGAAAAAAGGAGAAACATCTGTAACAAAAAGAAATTAATAAAAAATGAAAAAAAAAAAAAAAGAAACTTTAGACGCCAGAAGGTGGAGAGTGGATATATTCAAAGTGGAATTTGAAATTAAGAACACAATGCTATTTACATTAGCACTCAAAAAGTTAAATACTTGGATATAAATTTAACAAAACATGTACAAAATCTATATGAGGAAAATGACAAAACTCTAATGAATAAAATCAAAGCACAACCATATAAATGGAGAGCTATTTCATGTTCATGGATAAGAAGATTCAGTAATGTCAAAAGATCAGTTATTTCCAATTTGAGCTGTAGATTCAATCTGATATTCATCCGAATTCCAGCAATTTATTTGTTGGATATCAGCAAAGTGATTCTAAAGTTTATATGCACAAGCAAAAGATCCAGAACAACCAACACAATAGTAAAAGGAAGAAACAAAGTTGGAGAACTGCCACAGCCTGACTTTGAGATTTAATACTGTAATCAAGATAGTGAAACACTGGCAAAATAATTTTTAAAAATAGTTTAAGGAACAGAGTAGAGAATACAGAAATAGACACACATAAATATAATAATTTATCTTTGACAATGGAGTAAAAGAAATACAAGGAACAAAAACAGTCTTTTCAACAAGTGATGCTGGAATATTTGGATATGTACATGCAAAAATACATGAATCTAGACACAAACTTTACACCCTTCACAGAAACTAACTAAAATGGGTCATAGACCTAAATGTGAAATGCGAAACTACAACATTCCTATAAGGTAACATAGGAGAAAATTTAAATGACCTTAGTATGGTGATAACTTGTTAAATAAAACATCAAGATATGATCCTTGAAATAAATTGCAGATAAACTGTACTTTATTAAAATTAAATACTTCCTTTCTGTGAAAGATAAGGTCAAGGATATGAGAAGACAAGCCACAGACTGAAAGAAAATATTTGCAGAAAACACATCTGATAAAGAACTGTTATCAAAATATACAAATAACTCTTAAAACTCAGAAATAAGAAAACAACAACTGAATTAAAATGGGATAAAGCCCTTAAGAGACACCTCACTATCGATGATATACAGATGTCAAGTAAGTATATGAAGAGATGCTCAACATCTTATATCATCTGGGAAATGCAAATTTAAAAAATCTATGCAGTCTGGCAGGTGTGGCTCAGTGGTGGAGCGTGGACCCATGCACCAAAGGTCGCAGGTTCGATTCCTGGTCAGGGCATATGCCCAGGTTGTGGGCCCGATCCCCAGTGGAGGGCATGCAGAAGGCAGCCAATTGATGTTCTCTCTCATCAATGTTTCTATCTCTCTCTCTCCTTTCCTCTCTCTCTAAAATCAATAAAGAAAAAATATTTTTAAAAATATCAATGCAAAACCACTACACAACTATTAGAATAGCCAAAATCTGGGACACTGACAACACTAAATGCTGATGGAGATAAGCAGTAGGAATTCTCATTTATTGCTGGTGGGAATGCAAAATGTTATAGCCACTTTGAAAGACAGGTTGACTGTTTCTTACAAAACTAAACATACTTGTACCATATGCTTCAGCAGTCATTCCACTTGGTATTTACCCAAAGGAGTTGAAAACTTATGTCCACTAAAAAACCTACACAGGGATGTTTATAGCAGCTTTGTTTACAATTGCCAAAACTTGGAAGCAACCAAGACTTCCCTCAGAAGGTGAATGGATAAATAGACTATGGTACATTCAGACAATGAATTATTATTTATTACTAAAAATAAATGAATGATCAAGCTCTGAAATGATATGAAAGAACATCATATGTCCATTACTAAGGGAAAGAAGTTTATCGAAAAGGCTGCATACTATTTAATGTCAACTGTATGACAGTCTGGAAAAGAAAAAAACTATGGAGACAGTAAAAAGATCAGTGGTTGTTGGGGGTTAGGGGCATGAGGAGATAAATAGACAGATCACAGATTTTTTATAACATTGAAATGACCCTATGTGATATTGCAATGGTGGATGGATACATGTCATTATACATTTGGCCAGACTCAGCATATACAACAACAAAAGTGAACCTGTTGTAAACTATAGGCTTTGGGTGATTATGATGGGTCAATGAGGTTCAACAATTGTAGCAAATGCACCAGTCCTGTGGGGGATGTTTACAATGTGGGAGGCTGTGCATGAGTGGGGGCAAAGCATGGATGGAAATCTCTGTACTATCCTCTCAGCATTGCTAGAAACCAAAAACTACTCTAAAATTGTCTTTAAAAATAGAATACCAATTGTTTACAAATTCTTCCATAAATTAGAGGTAGGAACATTTCCTAACTCATTCTGTGAGACCAGTATTACCCAAGTACAAAAACCAGACAGAAATCACAAGAAAACTACAGACCTATATATTTCTGTGAATACAGTCACAAAAATCCTCGACAAATGTACTACTAAACAGAATCCAGCAACATGCACCATCAACATGTGGGATTCATCCCAAGAATGCAGAGTCAGTTTAACATTAAAAAATCAATCAATGTAACACACTATATTCATTCAATAAAGGACAAAACTACATGATCACCTCAACAGACATAGAAACAGCACTTTAGAATATCCAACACCCCTTCATGAAAGTACACTAACAAGCTAGGAATTGAAGAGAATTTTCTCAACTTTAAAAAGGACATCAACAAAAAACCTACAACACATACTTAATGGTGAAAGACTGATTTCTGCTGAAATTAAAAATAAGGCAGGAAAGTTCACTCTTGCCATTACTGCTCATCATTGCAGTGGATGTCCTACCATAGCAATTAGGCAAGAAAAATAAATAAAAGGCAACTCCGAGATAAAGAAGTAAATCTCTCTGGGTAGATGACATAATCTTATACATAGAACATTTTAGGAAGTCCTCTGAAAAGTTATTAGAAATAAACAAGGTGAGAAATGTTATAGTGTTCAAGATTAATATGCAAAAATCAATCTTATTTCGATATTCGAGCAAAGAATCCCCTGGTAATAAAATTAAGAAAACAATTCCATTTATGGTAGCATCAAAAAGAATAAAATACTTAGAAATAAATTTAGCACAGCAAGTGGTGGACTTAAACTCTGAAAACTGTATGATTCTATTGAAAGAAATTAAAGTAAATAAATGGGAAGATACCATGTTCATCGATTGAAAGACAATATCATTAAGAAGGCAATACTTGTCAAAATGATACACACATTTGACAAAATCTCTATCAAAATCCCCACTGGACTCTATAGAAATTGGCAATATGATCCTAAAATTCATGCAAAATTTCAAGAGACCCAAGGCACCTAAGACAATCTTGAAAAATAAACAAATATGAAGAACTTCACATTTAGAGATTTCAAAACTTGCTACAAAGCTACAGAAATCAAAATCCATATTTAAATAACCAAACTTATTTTTCCAGAACAAAAACCTTGCCCTGGCCAGTTTGGCTCAGCAGTTAAAGCGTCGACCTGCGGTCCAGAGAGACCCGAGTTCGGTTCCCGCTGGGGGCATGTAACTTGGTTGCAGTTTGTCCCTGGCCCCGGTTGGGTCGTGTGGGAGGCAGCCACTCAATGTGTCCCTTTCATGTCGATGTTTCTCTCTCTCTCTCTCTCTGTTCCTCTCTCTCCCTCCCACTCTATCTGAACAAAAATGGAAAAATGTCCTCGGGTGAGGATAAAAACAAACAAACAAACAAACAAACAAACAAAAAAACAGAACAAAAACCTTTCCGCGGTCCTTCATCAGATATCATCCATGCAATGCTATATAAATTGAAGGTTTACAAAAGGACATGTTATATATTGAAATCACACTACAAGGGTTTATCCACATAAGCCTCTCTTCATCAGTGCTGAATACAAGTACAAATTTAGAAAAACATGAAAGAATAATCTTGCTTTCGAGTGCACCAGTATGACCACACAATTACTGAGTACATACAGAGCTAGCCTTCTTGGCCTTGCCAATTGCCCTTGGTTAGTCTACAACAAGCAGTGTCCAGCTATGGGCTGCAGGCCAAACCCAGCCCGCAGCCTGGTTTTGTACAGATACTGAGCATAGCATGCTTTGGCGTATTTAAAGGGTTAAAAAAAAGTGATGAAGATAAAGACAATGATAAAGAATAAGAAGCAACAGAGAATGTATGCATCCCACAAACATTAAAACATTTACTGTTTGCACCTTTACAGAAAAAACTTGCCAACCAGGAACCATACTTCAAACTACAAACCCTAGTGTAGAATGATGGCAAAGCCAGCTCCAATGCCATTCCTACAGCATGCCCCTCACAGTGTGGAGAAGTAGAGTCCACTTCCCACCTCCTTGAATCTGGGCTGGGCCAGGGCTTGCTTTGACCTGCAGAATGTTGTGGAAGTGATGGAATGCCGGTTCTGAGCCTCTACCTTAAGATCATTGTGCCCTTTGTGTCCCTTTCCTGTCACCCACAGAACAAGCCTGGGCTAGCCTGTGGGGGGTTGAGAAAAGAGAAAGATGATCAAAGGCTCCCGCCTACTGACAGCTGACCTCCAGGCACATGAGTAAGTCTAGCCAATTTCAGCAGAACCACTCATTTTCCAACTTACCAGACCCGTCACCAACCCCAGGGAGTCCAGTGGAGAGCAGAGGATGGCCCTGCTGTCCCAGAATGC
The DNA here is from genome assembly GCA_030848825.1 of Tadarida brasiliensis. Lineage (NCBI taxonomy): Eukaryota > Metazoa > Chordata > Mammalia > Chiroptera > Molossidae > Tadarida > Tadarida brasiliensis. The sequence goes on from CM061265.1 coordinate 1,995,777, forward strand.
CTTGGGCAATAATAAAATGTTTGCTTTAAGCCTTGACAATTTGGGGGTGGTTTGTTGTGTCACCAAACATAATTGATACATGTATCTGAAATGACAGAAATGATTAAATACTGTAAACTGTATACATATATATACACACACACATATATAATATATATATACACACATATATATAATATATATATATTAAATATCTTTTTATTGTTTTTTAAGAGAAAGGAAGGGAGAGAGAGATAGAAACATCGATGTGAGAGAGAAACATCTATCAGCTGCCTCCTGCACGCCTTCTACTGGAGATCGAGCCTGCAACCTGGGCATATACCTTGACCAGGAATCCAACTGGGACCTCTCAGTCCATGGGACAACACTCAATCCACTGAACCACACCGGCCAGGCTGTAAACTGTATTTTAACCATTGTTCTTGATCAGATTCTTCTAGCAAGCTGGGAAGAAGCAAAATGTCTGCAGCAACTTAGATCTCTGACTCTGAGTTCATCAGAGACCTGCAGCTCAGGCATTAGAATCCTGGAGCCTAGCCTCCGTATGGGTTCTCTTAGAGTGGATTTTTCTAACTGGGAGCCTGTGATGGATTATGTGTGGGCCAGGTTCAGAGCATCAGTGTCTCCTATACACCGCCAGCCCTTCATTCCAGCCTCTGCTCAGATGTCTCCTTCAGGCTCTCTTCAGCCCACTTCACATTTCTTTACTATTGGGAGAAACTCTTCCTCTACCAATTTATGTCTCAGTTGATTGCGGCCTGACAGTGTACAGATTGATAGGAGAAATGACCAAGTTTATTCACACAGGTGTGGGAACACACACTTGGCTGTCTGAACAGCTAGGGGCAATGGTTCATACATGAGCTTAATAAAAGGTGGTGTGGGCTAAGGCCTCCGCAGGAAAGTATGGGACATTCTAATGAAGCTTGTTTACACCATTTTTTTGGAATGTCACAGTGTTAAAGATCAGCGGCCTTCCCCTCTGGAGCCTCCCTTTGGTGAAGGGCTTACAAAAGCTGAATTCTCTGGGGCTCGGTTATACTCTGATGAAGGATGTTCAGATAAGATTTCTTCTCCATCTGCTGTCACAGTTGGTAGCCGCATCAGCAGCATGTGTTACTGCCCCATCCCAAACAAAGCTATGTCGAAGTCTGAACCCCCAGTACCTCAGCATGTGACTTTGCTTGGAAACAGGGTCATTGCATGTGTAATTTGTTCAGATGAGGTCATAGTGGAGTGGGCCCCAAATCCAGCAGAGCTGAGCAGACAGCCACGCACACACGGAGGATGCCACGTTGCAATGACTTAGAGATCGGAAGCATGGAGCTGCAGGCCCGGGAATGCCAGAGATCACCAGCAAGCACTGAGAAGCTAGGAGGGTTCCAGAAAGGATTCTCTACAGGCTTCAGATGGAGCACAGCCCTGTCAATGCCTTGGTGTTAGACTGCTAGCCTCCAGACCAGAGACACAACACGTCTGCTGATTTAAGCCACCGGGTTTGCGGGAAAGCACCTGGACACTGAGACATAGCAGGTGCCACTACCTTAGATTAACGTCACGAGTGAGCCTGTCTGCAGGCTGTCTCCAGGACTCGAATGCAAGCTCTGATTGTGAGGATACAAGCTCTTTGGGGAACCACACAGAACAGGGCCAGGCTCCAGTAACAGTGGCCAACATTATTGACCATGGGCACCAGACTCTAATTCTAAGGACATCACATCCATTAAATCATTCATGGAAATAACCCCATGAGAAAAGTACCATCTTTATCCCCATTTTCAGGATGGAAACACTGAGACTGAGAGTTTAAGTCACCTTCTCCTAATCACACAACTGTACAAGGCAAAGCTAGAGTCTGAACACACACAGTGAGAATCCGGAGACTTGGCAGCTCAGTGGATAGCTAGGTTCTCAGACCTTCTCCCCAGCTTCATCCTCACACCCTGCTCCACCGTCTTTGTGGACCCTTTTCCCATAATCAGAAGCTGCTTCATCTAGCATTTCATTATTCAGCAGGTCTCTGCATTTCCATCTTATTCCAGGCTGAAAAGGGTTTTGTCTCCTTGGAAACAAGAAAGCTATTCTATGCGGTTTCACCAATTCTTTACACACTTCAAACCCTTTTCTCATTCTACGTTGTTGAATTCTGGGGTACCAGCATGTTCCTGACACTGGATGTTTATCTTTAGAATGTGGTTGCCCTTCTTAGACATATTTTTTACACCTTTTATAACCTCAAAAATAATAACTTTATTAGAGTATTACTGCATTACATATTAATGTAGTAATGCAAGTAATAAAATAAGACATAATTCATACTGCAAGGGTAATTATACAGAGTCGTTAACCCTGCTAGCTCTCAGTTCCAGGATTATATTACTAAAAAGAAAAGAAGCAGGAAGAAATGTCATTATTAATTAAACTTGGTTTCAAGATTAGACTTCTGGCCCAGCTACAAAAATAATAGAATGGCTATGGTCAAATGAGGTGTTTAGCAAATCCCACTCCCCAAACTAAATTTAAGGTGAAAAAACATTTCCCAAACCACCATATCAGTGCTCTGGAAATTTCCAAAGTGCTCGGTTTTAAGTAAGCATGGTGATAATCAGTGGCATTTTAACCAGGGCGTGATCGGAACTTTCAAATCCAGAGCAGTCACTTGGAGGTTCTGCTGTGACAAGGCCGTTGGTAAGAATCAACAGCTTCTGGGCTGTGTCCAAGAAAGATCACTCAGTCAGCAGCAGTAGGTTATGCTCACAGACAATGGCAATGTCAGTGGCAGTCACTTTTCAGAGGTGGACAAGTGGAGGAGGGCCAGCTATTGTTATCTCTTTAAGCCTGAAGTCATCATCATGGCTAGTAAACTTACATTCCTGGTTTATGCCATAAGTTTATGTTGTGGAAGCCAGAGGGCTCAAGGTATTCACACACTCCTGACTGTCCCTGGGACCACACACATGTGCACGGGAGATTCCACAGGGCCCAGGTAACTACAACCCCAACAGACTTGAGAATGTCCTGAACTCCCTGTGTGCTCCCCTACCCACACTTACAGTTGTCTGCACACCACAGGAGATGCAGATTATTTGGGCCAAGGCAAGTTACTAAAACACATAAACAGCTTCAATAAAAAATGTTGGGGTGAAATATATCATTATCAAGAGTTGCTACAAAATGCTGTCCAATACATTTACTTTTCAACAAAAAATAACAAGACAAAAGAAATTAAAAAAAAATTTTTTTTCTTTATTGATTTTTAGAGAGAGAGGAAGAGAGAGGGAGAGAGAGATAGAAACATCAATGAGAGAGAACATCAATTGGCCACCTCCTGCATGCCCCCTGCTGGGGATCAAACCCACAAACTGGGCATGTGCCCTGACCAGGGATCAGACTGGCAACCTCTTGGTGCATGGGTTGATGCTCAACCACTGAGTCACACCTGTAGGGTAAGAAAAAAGACATTTAAAAATTCAACCAAGATGACAACCAACAGGATGTCTCTGAAGGGACCTACTTGATGGATTTGGTGATCAAAGCCTTCAAAGTAGCTATTATAACCTGAAAGAAATAAACTCTGAAGAATTAAAGAAAAGCATGACAACAATGAATCAACAAATAAAGATTCTCATAAAGATGTAAGTAATTATATTAAAAAAGAGTCAAATGAAAATGTTGGAATTCAAAAATAAAATAACCTGAAATGAAAAGTTTACTAGAGGGGTTCAACAGAAAATACAAGGTGCTAGAAGAAAGAATAAATACACTTAAAGTCAGATTAGTAGAAGTTATTCAATAGGAAGGGCATAGAAAATATTAAAAGCTTTAAAAAGTAAACAGTGTCCCGAAGATCTGTAGGAGAATATCAAGTGTATCAACTTATGTGTCATAGGCATTCCAGAAGTAGCAGAGAAGAAAGGGAAAGAAAAAGCATTTGAAGAAATAATGACTGACTGCTTCATAATTTTAATGAATGCATTAATCCACACATACAGGAAGTTCAACCAACTTCAGTGAAAAAAGGTACTAAGAAAAAGTACACATATTAGCCCTGCTGGTTTGGTTCAGTGGTTAGAGTGTCAGCCCGCGGACCAAAGAGTCCCGGGGTTTGTTTCTGCTAGGGGCAGGTGCCTTGGTTGCAGTTTGTCCCAGGCCTTGGTTGGGGTTGTGTGGGTGGCGGCCACTCGATGTGTGTCTCTCTCATCGATGTTTCTCTCTCTCTCTTCCTCCCTCTCTCCCTCCTGAGGGGGGAAAAAAGTACACGTTATATTACTATATAGTTCCATTTATATGAAAGGTCTGTAGAGAGCAAATCTGTGGACACAGAAAGGGGATCAGTGGTTACTTGGGGCTGGGGAATGAGAACAGAGATTGACTGAAAGGGACATGAAAATGTTTGAGGGGTGATGTAAATGTCTAAAACTGGATTGTGATGACAATAACTCAAAGTAATGAAAATCATTACTCTCACAATTTGTGAATTGGGGGTATATGTACTATTTATGTTTTTGTTTTTATTTTGTGTGTATTATGATATTTAATATCTTAGAAAACCTTTTTGGCTGAGAAAATACTGCCCCTTCCTGGGCTAGCCAATTCTTAGAGATAGTGAACACCCAGCCTGGATATGCAAACCAACCAGTCCGGAGCCTCGTCTATCTACCTGACTTGCGCATCCCAGGAGAGAATGCTCTTTTGCCTTAATCATCCCAGGTTCAGGGACCAGGCAACTAAACACAACCCCTACAACTGAGATCCTACTGACTTATTCAGACTGCACAGTCCTAAACTGTTCATCCTGTCCTGCCTTTCCTTCCCTACAGAAATCCCACAAAGACTGTGGCCTGGACTCTACCCTCAGTCCAGCCCCCTTGTCTCCTCACCGATGCTGGCACTTCCCCCATGTGGCCCTGCATGTCATGCCTCCTGTTTCGAGGACCTAGGAGGATAATAAGCTTTGTTTTCCTGGGCCTCTCTCATGACTGCACCTGAACGACCTTCACTAAAAGGAACATAGAACAGTATATATATTGTTTACATTTTTTAAAAATACATTACCATAAAACGCATGTATTGCAGACATAAATAATGCACACCATAGTTTCCTAGGCTCTCTGACAAAACTACTCTCATCGGAACACCAAATAAATGTAATATAACACTGTAGGAAGAGCTCTGGACTGGGACGCATAAAGCATGAGCTAAAATACTTGTTCTATTGCATACTATGTTTCATAAGACTGGCTAACACATTTACCTCTCTGCTTCCCTTTCCTTGTCTTTAAATAAAAATTAAATAAGAATATTAGAAAAGCATCTGAAACAGTCCTGACTGAAGGATTAATACTAATATCCTTTGCTTTTAATTTTATTACTGAGGTTATCTTTTGAAAGCACCTACCACAGAATATCAAAGTGGGGGTGAGCAGTCAATTCCCTCATCCTATTGATCTCTCTGAAAAAAAAAGTGGTACAGCGTCTTTCATCTGTCTCAAGAATCCCTCCTCTGTCTGCAGAGGAACCGTACCCATCATTCTGTGCCCTACGTACCCCCGTACCCCCGATCAGTCAGCTCGCATCTGCGCTGCTGCACGATTTCCCTTCTGTGACTCCAGTGCGGGGCCCTCGCCACTCTACTTCCAGCTTCCATGTCGCTCTCCACTAGTGAGCTGTAAGCTCCTGGAAAGCAGAGACCATGTTTCATGCTGCATTAGATAACGAGACCATAGCGCTGTGTGTGGAATATTATGAGAATTCACTCAAAGTATGATGATTCAGTCCCGCTGGTGTGGCTCCCACCAATTGGATTCCTGGTCAGGGCAGGTGCCTAGGTTGAGGGCCAAATACTCAGTGGGGGGCATGCAGGAGGCAGCCAATCAATGTTCTCTCTCATCCATGTTTCTATCTCTTTCTCCCTCTCCCTTCCTGTCTCTATAAAATCAATAAAGGGGGGAAAAAAAGCCATAAAAAGCACATGTTACTTAAAAAAAATGTTTGATGATCCAAACTGAACTGAAATCCCCAGAAACAAATGGATTTTATTGAGATGTTCAAGGCCGTGGAGACCAGAAGTAGCAACAAATTATGGAATGTGCAAAAAATAGATTCAGAAATGCACCATGGTTTTCTGAATAAAAATTGGGTGACAGTTTAACCCAGACACTTTGAATTGCATTATTTATTTTTTCCAAACAAACCAGTCAGAGAAGTACTGTTTCCACCATTTCATAAATTCACAGAAATTAGAATTATGCATGGTGGCTTAACGAGGGAGCCTTAAAACCAAGAATGGACCCCAGAAGTCTCTGATGTTGCACTCGTTCGCAGGCGTTGTTTGATTCCCACATGGAATTCCCGCTTTGTGAAGTACAGGGCTCTGCTTTGTCGCTCCTTGAAGGCCATTGGGACACTTCAACTGCAGGAGACTCAGAGTAGGTAAACTTGCACCAATCCAATCCAGTCATCAGAACACTGAACAAATGTCTCCACAATAAATTCCATTAAAAATAAAAAGAAAAGAAAAGAGAAGAGGGAGGAGAAGGAGAAGTAAGGGATGCAAAGTTTCACCTGTCCATTGCCGTCCAGTGAGGACTTGCACGGGTTCGGACTCAGGACACCGGCCCCAACGCTTGTTGTTGGGCCCTGGGGAGCTAGGCCCGGCTGTGGCGTCCCGCCTGCCGGCGACCTCGGGGTCCTTTTTGGAATGTGCTGGGTGGAGGGAGGACCGGTGTGTCCCTACCCTCCCGTGAGCAGTATCGTCAGCTGGAGCACAGTGTTTCGGTAAGAGTGTGCTTGCTGTTCCCGAGACAAATGGTTAGTGAGTCCAATCTTCCCCTACCAGGCCTCCCTGGTCCCTCATCACTCCACGCCAGCCTTTGGCCTAGGGAATGTAAGACGCCGAGAGGGACTGTTTAACATCTCCTTGGTTGCTCTGGACTCGCACCCCTAAACTACCCCAGCACAACCCCCTGGCCCCCTCGCTGATTCTCAAAGGCTTGAAGGTAGTTTCTTTGTTTGGCGCGTGGAGGGGACCCTTTCAGCCCCAGAACGCTCATCCACCCTTCCTGCCACTTGGGTTCGGTGGCCTAAGTGTGGGGGAGTTGTAGAAGCCCCAGGCGCAGTCCAAGGCTTTCTGCCTTTGAATGCAGCCATTGAGTGAGGTCTTTGCAATCAATCTCCCTGAACTTCCTAACCCCATCCGCACACCCCTCCCACCCCAGCACTCTCGCTAAGACCCAGGCCCCAAGCCTGTGCGTTTGGGGAATGGAAGGCTAGCGTTTTCACCCTAACTGGTGAACCAGGCTCATGGGCCTCAGGAAAAACACGCAGCGGGTAAAGCTGAGTTGCTCTATCAGGCAAAGCATGCGGGGCGGCAAGACGCTTGTCATTGAGAACAGACTAATCGAAGTCTCCGCAGTAGATTCCAGTAAAAATGAAAAAGAAAGGAAAGAAAAGGAAAGAAAAGAAAAGAAAAGAAAAGAAAAGAAAAGAAAAGAAAAGAAAAGAAAAGAAAAGAAAAGAAAAGAAAAGAAAAGGAAAGAAAAGCAAAGAAAAGAAAAGAGGGGGGAGAAGGAGAAGTAAGAGATGCAAAGATTCATCCTTCCGTTGCCCTCCCGTGAGGACTCGCCCGGGTTCGGCCTCAGAACCCCGGGCGCGACGCTTGTTGTGGGGCGCTGGGGAGCTAGGCCCGGCCTTCGCGTCCCCGCCTGCCGCGGACCTCGGGGTCCTTTTTGGTCTCCGAGTCGCCCGCCCAGGCCTCCGTGCCGGCCGACTCCAGAAAAAGAAAACATTTTCCACACCCCTTCCGCGGCCGCGCTGGGATCTCCTAGGCGGACGCCCCGCCGCAGGCCCTCCTATTCGAGTGGAGCCGGGACGAGACCGGTCCTCCGAAAAGGCGGCCTGGCGCCAGCCCTCGCCCGGTGGTGCCGGCCGCCTCCTCTCCGACCCCGCCGGGGCTCCCGGGGCTCCAGGGGCCCGGGCTGGGAAGGGGACGGAGGTCGGGGACTGGGGTGGGCGGTGCTGGCAGATCGCGAACCTCGGGCCGGCGTCCACTTTCCCAGGGGGGACGCGGGCCACATCCTCCTCCCTCCTGCCTCTTCCAGGTCGACCAGCAGGACCGCAGCCGTTGCCAGGGACCGACGGCAACAAAGGGCGGGTTCCGCGCAGCCGGCGTCATCAATGGCGGCCGGGACGCCGGTTGCCCTGGTGACGCAATAGAACAGTTGCCTGGCACCGGACTTGGCCGCGCGAATGGCGAGCAGCTAGGTCGAACAGTTGACCGGATCTCTAAAAGGCCCCTGGGAGTGTGGGGCTGGGAGGAAAACAGAGAGGGCGCGAGTGAGTGTGCGTGCGTGTGTGTGTGTGTGTGTGTGTGTGTGTGTGTGTGTGTTCTGTGTGTGTGTTTAGTGTGTGTGGGCGTGTGTATATGTGTGCGCGCGAGTGTACAACAGGGCCCACATACACAAAGGAAACCTGGCAGGCTGAGGGGAGGCCTGTGTGGAGGCCCCACACCCTCGGAGACGTACGCTGACCTCGAAGGATGGTCCGAAGTATAAATATGTTCACTGAAAACACTTTACGGTGGGTGCGTGCTGATGCCCCAGGCCCGCACTTTCCCGTGGAATGTGGTGGGTGGAGGGAGGACCGGTGTGTCCCTACCCTCCCGTGAGCAGTATCGTCAGCTGGAGCACAGTGTTTCGGTAAGAGTGTGCTTGCTGTTCCCGAGACAAATGGTTAGTGAGTCCAATCTTCCCCTACCAGGCCTCCCTGGTCCCTCATCACTCCACGCCAGCCTTTGGCCTAGGGAATGTAAGACGCCGAGAGGGACTTTTTAACATCTCCTTGGTTGCCCTGGACTCGCACCCCTAAACTACCCCAGCACAACCCCCTGGCCCCCTCGCTGATTCTCAAAGGCTTGAAGGTAGTTTCTTTGTTTGGCGCGTGGAGGGGACCCTTTCAGCCCCAGAACGCTCATCCTCCCCTCCTGCCACTTGGGTTCGGTGGCCTAAGTGTGGGGGAGTTGTAGAAGCCCCAGGCGCAGTCCAAGGCTTTCTGCCTTTGAATGCAGCCATTGAGTGAGGTCCTTTGCAATCAATCTCCCTGAACTTCCTAACCTCATCCGCACACCCCTCCCACCCCAGCACTCTCGCTAAGGCCCAGGCCCCAAGCCTGTGCGTTTGGGGAATGGAAGGCTAGCGTTTTCACCCTAACTGGTGCACCAGGCTCATGGGCCTCAGGAAAAACACGCAGTCGGTAAAGCTGAGTTGCTATCTCAGGCAAAGCATGCGGGGCGGCAAGACGCTTGTCATTGAGAACAGACTAACCGAAGTCTCCGCAGTAGATTCCAGTAAAAATGAAAAAGAAAGGAAAGAAAAGAAAAGCAAAGAAAAGAAAAGAAAAGAAAAGCAAAGAAAAGAAAAGAGGGGGGAGAAGGAGAAGTAAGAGATGCAAAGATTCATCCTTCCGTTGCCCTCCCGTGAGGACTCGCCCGGGTTCGGCCTCAGAACCCCGGGCGCGACGCTTGTTGTGGGGCGCTGGGGAGCTAGGCCCGGCCTTCGCGTCCCCGCCTGCCGCGGACCTCGGGGTCCTTTTTGGTCTCCGAGTCGCCCGCCCAGGCCTCCGTGCCGGCCGACTCCAGAAAAAGAAAACATTTTCCACACCCCTTCCGCGGCCGCGCTGGGATCTCCTAGGCGGACGCCCCGCCGCAGGCCCTCCTATTCGAGTGGAGCCGGGACGAGACCGGTCCTCCGAAAAGGCGGCCTGGCGCCAGCCCTCGCCCGGTGGTGCCGGCCGCCTCCTCTCCGACCCCGCCGGGGCTCCCGGGGCTCCAGGGGCCCGGGCTGGGAAGGGGACGGAGGTCGGGGACTGGGGTGGGCGGTGCTGGCAGATCGCGAACCTCGGGCCGGCGTCCACTTTCCCAGGGGGGACGCGGGCCACATCCTCCTCCCTCCTGCCTCTTCCAGGTCGACCAGCAGGACCGCAGCCGTTGCCAGGGACCGACGGCAACAAAGGGCGGGTTCCGCGCAGCCGGCGTCATCAATGGCGGCCGGGACGCCGGTTGCCCTGGTGACGCAATAGAACAGTTGCCTGGCACCGGACTTGGCCGCGCGAATGGCGAGCAGCTAGGTCGAACAGTTGACCGGATCTCTAAAAGGCCCCTGGGAGTGTGGGGCTGGGAGGAAAACAGAGAGGGCGCGAGTGAGTGTGCGTGCGTGCGTGTGTGTGTGTGTGTGTGTGTGTGTGTGTGTGTGTTCTGTGTGTGTGTTTCGTGTGTGTGGGCGTGTGTATATGTGTGCGCGCGTGTGTACAACAGGGCCCACATACACAAAGGAAACCTGGCAGGCTGAGGGGAGGCCTGTGTGGAGGCCCCACACCCTCGGAGACGTACGCTGACCTCGAAGGATGGTCCGAAGTATAAATATGTTCACTGAAAACACTTTACGGTGGGTGCGTGCTGATGCCCCAGGCCCGCACTTTCCCGTGGAATGTGGTGGGTGGAGGGAGGACCGGTGTGTCCCTACCCTCCCGTGAGCAGTATCGTCAGCTGGAGCACAGTGTTTCGGTAAGAGTGTGCTTGCTGTTCCCGAGACAAATGGTTAGTGAGTCCAATCTTCCCCTACCAGGCCTCCCTGGTCCCTCATCACTCCACGCCAGCCTTTGGCCTAGGGAATGTAAGACGCCGAGAGGGACTTTTTAACATCTCCTTGGTTGCCCTGGACTCGCACCCCTAAACTACCCCAGCACAACCCCCTGGCCCCCTCGCTGATTCTCAAAGGCTTGAAGGTAGTTTCTTTGTTTGGCGCGTGGAGGGGACCCTTTCAGCCCCAGAACGCTCATCCTCCCCTCCTGCCACTTGGGTTCGGTGGCCTAAGTGTGGGGGAGTTGTAGAAGCCCCAGGCGCAGTCCAAGGCTTTCTGCCTTTGAATGCAGCCATTGAGTGAGGTCCTTTGCAATCAATCTCCCTGAACTTCCTAACCTCATCCGCACACCCCTCCCACCCCAGCACTCTCGCTAAGGCCCAGGCCCCAAGCCTGTGCGTTTGGGGAATGGAAGGCTAGCGTTTTCACCCTAACTGGTGCACCAGGCTCATGGGCCTCAGGAAAAACACGCAGTCGGTAAAGCTGAGTTGCTATCTCAGGCAAAGCATGCGGGGCGGCAAGACGCTTGTCATTGAGAACAGACTAACCGAAGTCTCCGCAGTAGATTCCAGTAAAAATGAAAAAGAAAGGAAAGAAAAGAAAAGAAAAGAAAAGAAAAGCAAAGAAAAGAAAAGAGGGGGGAGAAGGAGAAGTAAGAGATGCAAAGATTCATCCTTCCGTTGCCCTCCCGTGAGGACTCGCCCGGGTTCGGCCTCAGAACCCCGGGCGCGACGCTTGTTGTGGGGCGCTGGGGAGCTAGGCCCGGCCTTCGCGTCCCCGCCTGCCGCGGACCTCGGGGTCCTTTTTGGTCTCCGAGTCGCCCGCCCAGGCCTCCGTGCCGGCCGACTCCAGAAAAAGAAAACATTTTCCACACCCCTTCCGCGGCCGCGCTGGGATCTCCTAGGCGGACGCCCCGCCGCAGGCCCTCCTATTCGAGTGGAGCCGGGACGAGACCGGTCCTCCGAAAAGGCGGCCTGGCGCCAGCCCTCGCCCGGTGGTGCCGGCCGCCTCCTCTCCGACCCCGCCGGGGCTCCCGGGGCTCCAGGGGCCCGGGCTGGGAAGGGGACGGAGGTCGGGGACTGGGGTGGGCGGTGCTGGCAGATCGCGAACCTCGGGCCGGCGTCCACTTTCCCAGGGGGGACGCGGGCCACATCCTCCTCCCTCCTGCCTCTTCCAGGTCGACCAGCAGGACCGCAGCCGTTGCCAGGGACCGACGGCAACAAAGGGCGGGTTCCGCGCAGCCGGCGTCATCAATGGCGGCCGGGACGCCGGTTGCCCTGGTGACGCAATAGAACAGTTGCCTGGCACCGGACTTGGCCGCGCGAATGGCGAGCAGCTAGGTCGAACAGTTGACCGGATCTCTAAAAGGCCCCTGGGAGTGTGGGGCTGGGAGGAAAACAGAGAGGGCGCGAGTGAGTGTGCGTGCGTGCGTGTGTGTGTGTGTGTGTGTGTGTGTGTGTTCTGTGTGTGTGTTTCGTGTGTGTGGGCGTGTGTATATGTGTGCGCGCGTGTGTACAACAGGGCCCACATACACAAAGGAAACCTGGCAGGCTGAGGGGAGGCCTGTGTGGAGGCCCCACACCCTCGGAGACGTACGCTGACCTCGAAGGATGGTCCGAAGTATAAATATGTTCACTGAAAACACTTTACGGTGGGTGCGTGCTGATGCCCCAGGCCCGCACTTTCCCGTGGAATGTGGTGGGTGGAGGGAGGACCGGTGTGTCCCTACCCTCCCGTGAGCAGTATCGTCAGCTGGAGCACAGTGTTTCGGTAAGAGTGTGCTTGCTGTTCCCGAGACAAATGGTTAGTGAGTCCAATCTTCCCCTACCAGGCCTCCCTGGTCCCTCATCACTCCACGCCAGCCTTTGGCCTAGGGAATGTAAGACGCCGAGAGGGACTTTTTAACATCTCCTTGGTTGCCCTGGACTCGCACCCCTAAACTACCCCAGCACAACCCCCTGGCCCCCTCGCTGATTCTCAAAGGCTTGAAGGTAGTTTCTTTGTTTGGCGCGTGGAGGGGACCCTTTCAGCCCCAGAACGCTCATCCTCCCCTCCTGCCACTTGGGTTCGGTGGCCTAAGTGTGGGGGAGTTGTAGAAGCCCCAGGCGCAGTCCAAGGCTTTCTGCCTTTGAATGCAGCCATTGAGTGAGGTCCTTTGCAATCAATCTCCCTGAACTTCCTAACCTCATCCGCACACCCCTCCCACCCCAGCACTCTCGCTAAGGCCCAGGCCCCAAGCCTGTGCGTTTGGGGAATGGAAGGCTAGCGTTTTCACCCTAACTGGTGCACCAGGCTCATGGGCCTCAGGAAAAACACGCAGTCGGTAAAGCTGAGTTGCTATCTCAGGCAAAGCATGCGGGGCGGCAAGACGCTTGTCATTGAGAACAGACTAACCGAAGTCTCCGCAGTAGATTCCAGTAAAAATGAAAAAGAAAGGAAAGAAAAGAAAAGCAAAGAAAAGAAAAGCAAAGAAAAGCAAAGAAAAGAAAAGAGGGGGGAGAAGGAGAAGTAAGAGATGCAAAGATTCATCCTTCCGTTGCCCTCCCGTGAGGACTCGCCCGGGTTCGGCCTCAGAACCCCGGGCGCGACGCTTGTTGTGGGGCGCTGGGGAGCTAGGCCCGGCCTTCGCGTCCCCGCCTGCCGCGGACCTCGGGGTCCTTTTTGGTCTCCGAGTCGCCCGCCCAGGCCTCCGTGCCGGCCGACTCCAGAAAAAGAAAACATTTTCCACACCCCTTCCGCGGCCGCGCTGGGATCTCCTAGGCGGACGCCCCGCCGCAGGCCCTCCTATTCGAGTGGAGCCGGGACGAGACCGGTCCTCCGAAAAGGCGGCCTGGCGCCAGCCCTCGCCCGGTGGTGCCGGCCGCCTCCTCTCCGACCCCGCCGGGGCTCCCGGGGCTCCAGGGGCCCGGGCTGGGAAGGGGACGGAGGTCGGGGACTGGGGTGGGCGGTGCTGGCAGATCGCGAACCTCGGGCCGGCGTCCACTTTCCCAGGGGGGACGCGGGCCACATCCTCCTCCCTCCTGCCTCTTCCAGGTCGACCAGCAGGACCGCAGCCGTTGCCAGGGACCGACGGCAACAAAGGGCGGGTTCCGCGCAGCCGGCGTCATCAATGGCGGCCGGGACGCCGGTTGCCCTGGTGACGCAATAGAACAGTTGCCTGGCACCGGACTTGGCCGCGCGAATGGCGAGCAGCTAGGTCGAACAGTTGACCGGATCTCTAAAAGGCCCCTGGGAGTGTGGGGCTGGGAGGAAAACAGAGAGGGCGCGAGTGAGTGTGCGTGCGTGTGTGTGTGTGTGTGTGTGTGTGTGTGTGTGTGTGTGTTCTGTGTGTGTGTTTCGTGTGTGTGGGCGTGTGTATATGTGTGCGCGCGTGTGTACAACAGGGCCCACATACACAAAGGAAACCTGGCAGGCTGAGGGGAGGCCTGTGTGGAGGCCCCACACCCTCAGAGACGTACGCTGACCTCAAAGGATGGTCCGAAGTATAAATATGTTCACTGAAAACACTTTACGGTGGGTGCGTGCTGATGCCCCAGGCCCGCACTTTCCCGTGGAATGTGGTGGGTGGAGGGAGGACCGGTGTGTCCCTACCCTCCCGTGAGCAGTATCTTCAGCTGGAGCACAGTGTTTCGGTAAGAGTGTGCTTGCTGTTCCCGAGACAAATGGTTAGTGAGTCCAATCTTCCCCTACCAGGCCTCCCTGGTCCCTCATCACTCCACGCCAGCCTTTGGCCTAGGGAATGTAAGACGCCGAGAGGGACTTTTTAACATCTCCTTGGTTGCCCTGGACTCGCACCCCTAAACTACCCCAGCACAACCCCCTGGCCCCCTCGCTGATTCTCAAAGGCTTGAAGGTAGTTTCTTTGTTTGGCGCGTGGAGGGGACCCTTTCAGCCCCAGAACGCTCATCCTCCCCTCCTGCCACTTGGGTTCGGTGGCCTAAGTGTGGGGGAGTTGTAGAAGCCCCAGGCGCAGTCCAAGGCTTTCTGCCTTTGAATGCAGCCATTGAGTGAGGTCCTTTGCAATCAATCTCCCTGAACTTCCTAACCTCATCCGCACACCCCTCCCACCCCAGCACTCTCGCTAAGGCCCAGGCCCCAAGCCTGTGCGTTTGGGGAATGGAAGGCTAGCGTTTTCACCCTAACTGGTGCACCAGGCTCATGGGCCTCAGGAAAAACACGCAGTCGGTAAAGCTGAGTTGCTATCTCAGGCAAAGCATGCGGGGCGGCAAGACGCTTGTCATTGAGAACAGACTAACCGAAGTCTCCGCAGTAGATTCCAGTAAAAATGAAAAAGAAAGGAAAGAAAAGAAAAGCAAAGAAAAGAAAAGCAAAGAAAAGCAAAGAAAAGAAAAGAGGGGGGAGAAGGAGAAGTAAGAGATGCAAAGATTCATCCTTCCGTTGCCCTCCCGTGAGGACTCGCCCGGGTTCGGCCTCAGAACCCCGGGCGCGACGCTTGTTGTGGGGCGCTGGGGAGCTAGGCCCGGCCTTCGCGTCCCCGCCTGCCGCGGACCTCGGGGTCCTTTTTGGTCTCCGAGTCGCCCGCCCAGGCCTCCGTGCCGGCCGACTCCAGAAAAAGAAAACATTTTCCACACCCCTTCCGCGGCCGCGCTGGGATCTCCTAGGCGGACGCCCCGCCGCAGGCCCTCCTATTCGAGTGGAGCCGGGACGAGACCGGTCCTCCGAAAAGGCGGCCTGGCGCCAGCCCTCGCCCGGTGGTGCCGGCCGCCTCCTCTCCGACCCCGCCGGGGCTCCCGGGGCTCCAGGGGCCCGGGCTGGGAAGGGGACGGAGGTCGGGGACTGGGGTGGGCGGTGCTGGCAGATCGCGAACCTCGGGCCGGCGTCCACTTTCCCAGGGGGGACGCGGGCCACATCCTCCTCCCTCCTGCCTCTTCCAGGTCGACCAGCAGGACCGCAGCCGTTGCCAGGGACCGACGGCAACAAAGGGCGGGTTCCGCGCAGCCGGCGTCATCAATGGCGGCCGGGACGCCGGTTGCCCTGGTGACGCAATAGAACAGTTGCCTGGCACCGGACTTGGCCGCGCGAATGGCGAGCAGCTAGGTCGAACAGTTGACCGGATCTCTAAAAGGCCCCTGGGAGTGTGGGGCTGGGAGGAAAACAGAGAGGGCGCGAGTGAGTGTGCGTGCGTGTGTGTGTGTGTGTGTGTGTGTGTGTGTGTGTGTGTTCTGTGTGTGTGTTTCGTGTGTGTGGGCGTGTGTATATGTGTGCGCGCGTGTGTACAACAGGGCCCACATACACAAAGGAAACCTGGCAGGCTGAGGGGAGGCCTGTGTGGAGGCCCCACACCCTCGGAGACGTACGCTGACCTCGAAGGATGGTCCGAAGTATAAATATGTTCACTGAAAACACTTTACGGTGGGTGCGTGCTGATGCCCCAGGCCCGCACTTTCCCGTGGAATGTGGTGGGTGGAGGGAGGACCGGTGTGTCCCTACCCTCCCGTGAGCAGTATCGTCAGCTGGAGCACAGTGTTTCGGTAAGAGTGTGCTTGCTGTTCCCGAGACAAATGGTTAGTGAGTCCAATCTTCCCCTACCAGGCCTCCCTGGTCCCTCATCACTCCACGCCAGCCTTTGGCCTAGGGAATGTAAGACGCCGAGAGGGACTTTTTAACATCTCCTTGGTTGCCCTGGACTCGCACCCCTAAACTACCCCAGCACAACCCCCTGGCCCCCTCGCTGATTCTCAAAGGCTTGAAGGTAGTTTCTTTGTTTGGCGCGTGGAGGGGACCCTTTCAGCCCCAGAACGCTCATCCTCCCCTCCTGCCACTTGGGTTCGGTGGCCTAAGTGTGGGGGAGTTGTAGAAGCCCCAGGCGCAGTCCAAGGCTTTCTGCCTTTGAATGCAGCCATTGAGTGAGGTCCTTTGCAATCAATCTCCCTGAACTTCCTAACCTCATCCGCACACCCCTCCCACCCCAGCACTCTCGCTAAGGCCCAGGCCCCAAGCCTGTGCGTTTGGGGAATGGAAGGCTAGCGTTTTCACCCTAACTGGTGAACCAGGCTCATGGGCCTCAGGAAAAACACGCAGCGGGTAAAGCTGAGTTGCTCTCTCAGGCAAAGCATGCGGGGCGGCAAGACGCTTGTCATTGAGAACAGACTAATCGAAGTCTCCGCAGTAGATTCCAGTAAAAATGAAAAAGAAAGGAAAGAAAAGGAAAGAAAAGAAAAGAAAAGAAAAGAAAAGAAAAGAAAAGAAAAGAAAAGAAAAGAAAAGAAGAGGAAAGAAAAGCAAAGAAAAGAAAAGAGGGGGGAGAAGGAGAAGTAAGAGATGCAAAGATTCATCCTTCCGTTGCCCTCCCGTGAGGACTCGCCCGGGGTCGGCCTCAGGACCCCGGGCGCGACGCTTGTTGTGGGGCGCTGGGGAGCTAGGCCCGGCCTTCGCGTCCCCGCCTGCCGCGGACCTCGGGGTCCTTTTTGGTCTCCGAGTCGCCCGCCCAGGCCTCCGTGCCGGCCGACTCCAGAAAAAGAAAACATTTTCCACACCCCTTCCGCGGCCGCGCTGGGATCTCCTAGGCGGACGCCCCGCCGCAGGCCCTCCTATTCGAGTGGAGCCGGGACGAGACCGGTCCTCCGAAAAGGCGGCCTGGCGCCAGCCCTCGCCCGGTGGTGCCGGCCGCCTCCTCTCCGACCCCGCCGGGGCTCCCGGGGCTCCAGGGGCCCGGGCTGGGAAGGGGACGGAGGTCGGGGACTGGGGTGGGCGGTGCTGGCAGATCGCGAACCTCGGGCCGGCGTCCACTTTCCCAGGGGGGACGCGGGCCACATCCTCCTCCCTCCTGCCTCTTCCAGGTCGACCAGCAGGACCGCAGCCGTTGCCAGGGACCGACGGCAACAAAGGGCGGGTTCCGCGCAGCCGGCGTCATCAATGGCGGCCGGGACGCCGGTTGCCCTGGTGACGCAATAGAACAGTTGCCTGGCACCGGACTTGGCCGCGCGAATGGCGAGCAGCTAGGTCGAACAGTTGACCGGATCTCTAAAAGGCCCCTGGGAGTGTGGGGCTGGGAGGAAAACAGAGAGGGCGCGAGTGAGTGTGCGTGCGTGTGTGTGTGTGTGTGTGTGTGTGTGTGTGTGTGTTCTGTGTGTGTGTTTCGTGTGTGTGGGCGTGTGTATATGTGTGCGCGCGTGTGTACAACAGGGCCCACATACACAAAGGAAACCTGGCAGGCTGAGGGGAGGCCTGTGTGGAGGCCCCACACCCTCAGAGACGTACGCTGACCTCGAAGGATGGTCCGAAGTATAAATATGTTCACTGAAAACACTTTACGGTGGGTGCGTGCTGATGCCCCAGGCCCGCACTTTCCCGTGGAATGTGGTGGGTGGAGGGAGGACCGGTGTGTCCCTACCCTCCCGTGAGCAGTATCGTCAGCTGGAGCACAGTGTTTCGGTAAGAGTGTGCTTGCTGTTCCCGAGACAAATGGTTAGTGAGTCCAATCTTCCCCTACCAGGCCTCCCTGGTCCCTCATCACTCCACGCCAGCCTTTGGCCTAGGGAATGTAAGACGCCGAGAGGGACTTTTTAACATCTCCTTGGTTGCCCTGGACTCGCACCCCTAAACTACCCCAGCACAACCCCCTGGCCCCCTCGCTGATTCTCAAAGGCTTGAAGGTAGTTTCTTTGTTTGGCGCGTGGAGGGGACCCTTTCAGCCCCAGAACGCTCATCCTCCCCTCCTGCCACTTGGGTTCGGTGGCCTAAGTGTGGGGGAGTTGTAGAAGCCCCAGGCGCAGTCCAAGGCTTTCTGCCTTTGAATGCAGCCATTGAGTGAGGTCCTTTGCAATCAATCTCCCTGAACTTCCTAACCTCATCCGCACACCCCTCCCACCCCAGCACTCTCGCTAAGGCCCAGGCCCCAAGCCTGTGCGTTTGGGGAATGGAAGGCTAGCGTTTTCACCCTAACTGGTGAACCAGGCTCATGGGCCTCAGGAAAAACACGCAGCGGGTAAAGCTGAGTTGCTCTCTCAGGCAAAGCATGCGGGGCGGCAAGACGCTTGTCATTGAGAACAGACTAATCGAAGTCTCCGCAGTAGATTCCAGTAAAAATGAAAAAGAAAGGAAAGAAAAGGAAAGAAAAGAAAAGAAAAGAAAAGAAAAGAAAAGAAAAGAAAAGAAAAGAAAAGAAAAGAAAAGAAAAGGAAAGAAAAGCAAAGAAAAGAAAAGAGGGGGGAGAAGGAGAAGTAAGAGATGCAAAGATTCATCCTTCCGTTGCCCTCCCGTGAGGACTCGCCCGGGTTCGGCCTCAGGACCCCGGGCGCGACGCTTGTTGTGGGGCGCTGGGGAGCTAGGCCCGGCCTTCGCGTCCCCGCCTGCCGCGGACCTCGGGGTCCTTTTTGGTCTCCGAGTCGCCCGCCCAGGCCTCCGTGCCGGCCGACTCCAGAAAAAGAAAACATTTTCCACACCCCTTCCGCGGCCGCGCTGGGATCTCCTAGGCGGACGCCCCGCCGCAGGCCCTCCTATTCGAGTGGAGCCGGGACGAGACCGGTCCTCCGAAAAGGCGGCCTGGCGCCAGCCCTCGCCCGGTGGTGCCGGCCGCCTCCTCTCCGACCCCGCCGGGGCTCCCGGGGCTCCAGGGGCCCGGGCTGGGAAGGGGACGGAGGTCGGGGACTGGGGTGGGCGGTGCTGGCAGATCGCGAACCTCGGGCCGGCGTCCACTTTCCCAGGGGGGACGCGGGCCACATCCTCCTCCCTCCTGCCTCTTCCAGGTCGACCAGCAGGACCGCAGCCGTTGCCAGGGACCGACGGCAACAAAGGGCGGGTTCCGCGCAGCCGGCGTCATCAATGGCGGCCGGGACGCCGGTTGCCCTGGTGACGCAATAGAACAGTTGCCTGGCACCGGACTTGGCCGCGCGAATGGCGAGCAGCTAGGTCGAACAGTTGACCGGATCTCTAAAAGGCCCCTGGGAGTGTGGGGCTGGGAGGAAAACAGAGAGGGCGCGAGTGAGTGTGCGTGCGTGTGTGTGTGTGTGTGTGTGTGTGTGTGTGTGTGTTCTGTGTGTGTGTTTCGTGTGTGTGGGCGTGTGTATATGTGTGCGCGCGTGTGTACAACAGGGCCCACATACACAAAGGAAACCTGGCAGGCTGAGGGGAGGCCTGTGTGGAGGCCCCACACCCTCGGAGACGTACGCTGACCTCGAAGGATGGTCCGAAGTATAAATATGTTCACTGAAAACACTTTACGGTGGGTGCGTGCTGATGCCCCAGGCCCGCACTTTCCCGTGGAATGTGGTGGGTGGAGGGAGGACCGGTGTGTCCCTACCCTCCCGTGAGCAGTATCGTCAGCTGGAGCACAGTGTTTCGGTAAGAGTGTGCTTGCTGTTCCCGAGACAAATGGTTAGTGAGTCCAATCTTCCCCTACCAGGCCTCCCTGGTCCCTCATCACTCCACGCCAGCCTTTGGCCTAGGGAATGTAAGACGCCGAGAGGGACTTTTTAACATCTCCTTGGTTGCCCTGGACTCGCACCCCTAAACTACCCCAGCACAACCCCCTGGCCCCCTCGCTGATTCTCAAAGGCTTGAAGGTAGTTTCTTTGTTTGGCGCGTGGAGGGGACCCTTTCAGCCCCAGAACGCTCATCCTCCCCTCCTGCCACTTGGGTTCGGTGGCCTAAGTGTGGGGGAGTTGTAGAAGCCCCAGGCGCAGTCCAAGGCTTTCTGCCTTTGAATGCAGCCATTGAGTGAGGTCCTTTGCAATCAATCTCCCTGAACTTCCTAACCTCATCCGCACACCCCTCCCACCCCAGCACTCTCGCTAAGGCCCAGGCCCCAAGCCTGTGCGTTTGGGGAATGGAAGGCTAGCGTTTTCACCCTAACTGGTGCACCAGGCTCATGGGCCTCAGGAAAAACACGCAGTCGGTAAAGCTGAGTTGCTATCTCAGGCAAAGCATGCGGGGCGGCAAGACGCTTGTCATTGAGAACAGACTAACCGAAGTCTCCGCAGTAGATTCCAGTAAAAATGAAAAAGAAAGGAAAGAAAAGAAAAGCAAAGAAAAGAAAAGCAAAGAAAAGCAAAGAAAAGAAAAGAGGGGGGAGAAGGAGAAGTAAGAGATGCAAAGATTCATCCTTCCGTTGCCCTCCCGTGAGGACTCGCCCGGGTTCGGCCTCAGAACCCCGGGCGCGACGCTTGTTGTGGGGCGCTGGGGAGCTAGGCCCGGCCTTCGCGTCCCCGCCTGCCGCGGACCTCGGGGTCCTTTTTGGTCTCCGAGTCGCCCGCCCAGGCCTCCGTGCCGGCCGACTCCAGAAAAAGAAAACATTTTCCACACCCCTTCCGCGGCCGCGCTGGGATCTCCTAGGCGGACGCCCCGCCGCAGGCCCTCCTATTCGAGTGGAGCCGGGACGAGACCGGTCCTCCGAAAAGGCGGCCTGGCGCCAGCCCTCGCCCGGTGGTGCCGGCCGCCTCCTCTCCGACCCCGCCGGGGCTCCCGGGGCTCCAGGGGCCCGGGCTGGGAAGGGGACGGAGGTCGGGGACTGGGGTGGGCGGTGCTGGCAGATCGCGAACCTCGGGCCGGCGTCCACTTTCCCAGGGGGGACGCGGGCCACATCCTCCTCCCTCCTGCCTCTTCCAGGTCGACCAGCAGGACCGCAGCCGTTGCCAGGGACCGACGGCAACAAAGGGCGGGTTCCGCGCAGCCGGCGTCATCAATGGCGGCCGGGACGCCGGTTGCCCTGGTGACGCAATAGAACAGTTGCCTGGCACCGGACTTGGCCGCGCGAATGGCGAGCAGCTAGGTCGAACAGTTGACCGGATCTCTAAAAGGCCCCTGGGAGTGTGGGGCTGGGAGGAAAACAGAGAGGGCGCGAGTGAGTGTGCGTGCGTGCGTGTGTGTGTGTGTGTGTGTGTGTGTGTGTGTGTTCTGTGTGTGTGTTTCGTGTGTGTGGGCGTGTGTATATGTGTGCGCGCGTGTGTACAACAGGGCCCACATACACAAAGGAAACCTGGCAGGCTGAGGGGAGGCCTGTGTGGAGGCCCCACACCCTCGGAGACGTACGCTGACCTCGAAGGATGGTCCGAAGTATAAATATGTTCACTGAAAACACTTTACGGTGGGTGCGTGCTGATGCCCCAGGCCCGCACTTTCCCGTGGAATGTGGTGGGTGGAGGGAGGACCGGTGTGTCCCTACCCTCCCGTGAGCAGTATCGTCAGCTGGAGCACAGTGTTTCGGTAAGAGTGTGCTTGCTGTTCCCGAGACAAATGGTTAGTGAGTCCAATCTTCCCCTACCAGGCCTCCCTGGTCCCTCATCACTCCACGCCAGCCTTTGGCCTAGGGAATGTAAGACGCCGAGAGGGACTTTTTAACATCTCCTTGGTTGCCCTGGACTCGCACCCCTAAACTACCCCAGCACAACCCCCTGGCCCCCTCGCTGATTCTCAAAGGCTTGAAGGTAGTTTCTTTGTTTGGCGCGTGGAGGGGACCCTTTCAGCCCCAGAACGCTCATCCTCCCCTCCTGCCACTTGGGTTCGGTGGCCTAAGTGTGGGGGAGTTGTAGAAGCCCCAGGCGCAGTCCAAGGCTTTCTGCCTTTGAATGCAGCCATTGAGTGAGGTCCTTTGCAATCAATCTCCCTGAACTTCCTAACCTCATCCGCACACCCCTCCCACCCCAGCACTCTCGCTAAGGCCCAGGCCCCAAGCCTGTGCGTTTGGGGAATGGAAGGCTAGCGTTTTCACCCTAACTGGTGCACCAGGCTCATGGGCCTCAGGAAAAACACGCAGTCGGTAAAGCTGAGTTGCTATCTCAGGCAAAGCATGCGGGGCGGCAAGACGCTTGTCATTGAGAACAGACTAACCGAAGTCTCCGCAGTAGATTCCAGTAAAAATGAAAAAGAAAGGAAAGAAAAGAAAAGCAAAGAAAAGAAAAGCAAAGAAAAGCAAAGAAAAGAAAAGAGGGGGGAGAAGGAGAAGTAAGAGATGCAAAGATTCATCCTTCCGTTGCCCTCCCGTGAGGACTCGCCCGGGTTCGGCCTCAGAACCCCGGGCGCGACGCTTGTTGTGGGGCGCTGGGGAGCTAGGCCCGGCCTTCGCGTCCCCGCCTGCCGCGGACCTCGGGGTCCTTTTTGGTCTCCGAGTCGCCCGCCCAGGCCTCCGTGCCGGCCGACTCCAGAAAAAGAAAACATTTTCCACACCCCTTCCGCGGCCGCGCTGGGATCTCCTAGGCGGACGCCCCGCCGCAGGCCCTCCTATTCGAGTGGAGCCGGGACGAGACCGGTCCTCCGAAAAGGCGGCCTGGCGCCAGCCCTCGCCCGGTGGTGCCGGCCGCCTCCTCTCCGACCCCGCCGGGGCTCCCGGGGCTCCAGGGGCCCGGGCTGGGAAGGGGACGGAGGTCGGGGACTGGGGTGGGCGGTGCTGGCAGATCGCGAACCTCGGGCCGGCGTCCACTTTCCCAGGGGGGACGCGGGCCACATCCTCCTCCCTCCTGCCTCTTCCAGGTCGACCAGCAGGACCGCAGCCGTTGCCAGGGACCGACGGCAACAAAGGGCGGGGTCCGCGCAGCCGGCGTCATCAATGGCGGCCGGGACGCCGGTTGCCCTGGTGACGCAATAGAACAGTTGCCTGGCACCGGACTTGGCCGCGCGAATGGCGAGCAGCTAGGTCGAACAGTTGACCGGATCTCTAAAAGGCCCCTGGGAGTGTGGGGCTGGGAGGAAAACAGAGAGGGCGCGAGTGAGTGTGCGTGCGTGCGTGTGTGTGTGTGTGTGTGTGTGTGTGTGTTCTGTGTGTGTGTTTCGTGTGTGTGGGCGTGTGTATATGTGTGCGCGCGTGTGTACAACAGGGCCCACATACACAAAGGAAACCTGGCAGGCTGAGGGGAGGCCTGTGTGGAGGCCCCACACCCTCGGAGACGTACGCTGACCTCGAAGGATGGTCCGAAGTATAAATATGTTCACTGAAAACACTTTACGGTGGGTGCGTGCTGATGCCCCAGGCCCGCACTTTCCCGTGGAATGTGGTGGGTGGAGGGAGGACCGGTGTGTCCCTACCCTCCCGTGAGCAGTATCGTCAGCTGGAGCACAGTGTTTCGGTAAGAGTGTGCTTGCTGTTCCCGAGACAAATGGTTAGTGAGTCCAATCTTCCCCTACCAGGCCTCCCTGGTCCCTCATCACTCCACGCCAGCCTTTGGCCTAGGGAATGTAAGACGCCGAGAGGGACTTTTTAACATCTCCTTGGTTGCCCTGGACTCGCACCCCTAAACTACCCCAGCACAACCCCCTGGCCCCCTCGCTGATTCTCAAAGGCTTGAAGGTAGTTTCTTTGTTTGGCGCGTGGAGGGGACCCTTTCAGCCCCAGAACGCTCATCCTCCCCTCCTGCCACTTGGGTTCGGTGGCCTAAGTGTGGGGGAGTTGTAGAAGCCCCAGGCGCAGTCCAAGGCTTTCTGCCTTTGAATGCAGCCATTGAGTGAGGTCCTTTGCAATCAATCTCCCTGAACTTCCTAACCTCATCCGCACACCCCTCCCACCCCAGCACTCTCGCTAAGGCCCAGGCCCCAAGCCTGTGCGTTTGGGGAATGGAAGGCTAGCGTTTTCACCCTAACTGGTGCACCAGGCTCATGGGCCTCAGGAAAAACACGCAGTCGGTAAAGCTGAGTTGCTATCTCAGGCAAAGCATGCGGGGCGGCAAGACGCTTGTCATTGAGAACAGACTAACCGAAGTCTCCGCAGTAGATTCCAGTAAAAATGAAAAAGAAAGGAAAGAAAAGAAAAGCAAAGAAAAGAAAAGCAAAGAAAAGCAAAGAAAAGAAAAGAGGGGGGAGAAGGAGAAGTAAGAGATGCAAAGATTCATCCTTCCGTTGCCCTCCCGTGAGGACTCGCCCGGGTTCGGCCTCAGAACCCCGGGCGCGACGCTTGTTGTGGGGCGCTGGGGAGCTAGGCCCGGCCTTCGCGTCCCCGCCTGCCGCGGACCTCGGGGTCCTTTTTGGTCTCCGAGTCGCCCGCCCAGGCCTCCGTGCCGGCCGACTCCAGAAAAAGAAAACATTTTCCACACCCCTTCCGCGGCCGCGCTGGGATCTCCTAGGCGGACGCCCCGCCGCAGGCCCTCCTATTCGAGTGGAGCCGGGACGAGACCGGTCCTCCGAAAAGGCGGCCTGGCGCCAGCCCTCGCCCGGTGGTGCCGGCCGCCTCCTCTCCGACCCCGCCGGGGCTCCCGGGGCTCCAGGGGCCCGGGCTGGGAAGGGGACGGAGGTCGGGGACTGGGGTGGGCGGTGCTGGCAGATCGCGAACCTCGGGCCGGCGTCCACTTTCCCAGGGGGGACGCGGGCCACATCCTCCTCCCTCCTGCCTCTTCCAGGTCGACCAGCAGGACCGCAGCCGTTGCCAGGGACCGACGGCAACAAAGGGCGGGGTCCGCGCAGCCGGCGTCATCAATGGCGGCCGGGACGCCGGTTGCCCTGGTGACGCAATAGAACAGTTGCCTGGCACCGGACTTGGCCGCGCGAATGGCGAGCAGCTAGGTCGAACAGTTGACCGGATCTCTAAAAGGCCCCTGGGAGTGTGGGGCTGGGAGGAAAACAGAGAGGGCGCGAGTGAGTGTGCGTGCGTGCGTGTGTGTGTGTGTGTGTGTGTGTGTGTGTTCTGTGTGTGTGTTTCGTGTGTGTGGGCGTGTGTATATGTGTGCGCGCGTGTGTACAACAGGGCCCACATACACAAAGGAAACCTGGCAGGCTGAGGGGAGGCCTGTGTGGAGGCCCCACACCCTCGGAGACGTACGCTGACCTCGAAGGATGGTCCGAAGTATAAATATGTTCACTGAAAACACTTTACGGTGGGTGCGTGCTGATGCCCCAGGCCCGCACTTTCCCGTGGAATGTGGTGGGTGGAGGGAGGACCGGTGTGTCCCTACCCTCCCGTGAGCAGTATCGTCAGCTGGAGCACAGTGTTTCGGTAAGAGTGTGCTTGCTGTTCCCGAGACAAATGGTTAGTGAGTCCAATCTTCCCCTACCAGGCCTCCCTGGTCCCTCATCACTCCACGCCAGCCTTTGGCCTAGGGAATGTAAGACGCCGAGAGGGACTTTTTAACATCTCCTTGGTTGCCCTGGACTCGCACCCCTAAACTACCCCAGCACAACCCCCTGGCCCCCTCGCTGATTCTCAAAGGCTTGAAGGTAGTTTCTTTGTTTGGCGCGTGGAGGGGACCCTTTCAGCCCCAGAACGCTCATCCTCCCCTCCTGCCACTTGGGTTCGGTGGCCTAAGTGTGGGGGAGTTGTAGAAGCCCCAGGCGCAGTCCAAGGCTTTCTGCCTTTGAATGCAGCCATTGAGTGAGGTCCTTTGCAATCAATCTCCCTGAACTTCCTAACCTCATCCGCACACCCCTCCCACCCCAGCACTCTCGCTAAGGCCCAGGCCCCAAGCCTGTGCGTTTGGGGAATGGAAGGCTAGCGTTTTCACCCTAACTGGTGCACCAGGCTCATGGGCCTCAGGAAAAACACGCAGTCGGTAAAGCTGAGTTGCTATCTCAGGCAAAGCATGCGGGGCGGCAAGACGCTTGTCATTGAGAACAGACTAACCGAAGTCTCCGCAGTAGATTCCAGTAAAAATGAAAAAGAAAGGAAAGAAAAGAAAAGCAAAGAAAAGAAAAGCAAAGAAAAGCAAAGAAAAGAAAAGAGGGGGGAGAAGGAGAAGTAAGAGATGCAAAGATTCATCCTTCCGTTGCCCTCCCGTGAGGACTCGCCCGGGTTCGGCCTCAGAACCCCGGGCGCGACGCTTGTTGTGGGGCGCTGGGGAGCTAGGCCCGGCCTTCGCGTCCCCGCCTGCCGCGGACCTCGGGGTCCTTTTTGGTCTCCGAGTCGCCCGCCCAGGCCTCCGTGCCGGCCGACTCCAGAAAAAGAAAACATTTTCCACACCCCTTCCGCGGCCGCGCTGGGATCTCCTAGGCGGACGCCCCGCCGCAGGCCCTCCTATTCGAGTGGAGCCGGGACGAGACCGGTCCTCCGAAAAGGCGGCCTGGCGCCAGCCCTCGCCCGGTGGTGCCGGCCGCCTCCTCTCCGACCCCGCCGGGGCTCCCGGGGCTCCAGGGGCCCGGGCTGGGAAGGGGACGGAGGTCGGGGACTGGGGTGGGCGGTGCTGGCAGATCGCGAACCTCGGGCCGGCGTCCACTTTCCCAGGGGGGACGCGGGCCACATCCTCCTCCCTCCTGCCTCTTCCAGGTCGACCAGCAGGACCGCAGCCGTTGCCAGGGACCGACGGCAACAAAGGGCGGGGTCCGCGCAGCCGGCGTCATCAATGGCGGCCGGGACGCCGGTTGCCCTGGTGACGCAATAGAACAGTTGCCTGGCACCGGACTTGGCCGCGCGAATGGCGAGCAGCTAGGTCGAACAGTTGACCGGATCTCTAAAAGGCCCCTGGGAGTGTGGGGCTGGGAGGAAAACAGAGAGGGCGCGAGTGAGTGTGCGTGCGTGCGTGTGTGTGTGTGTGTGTGTGTGTGTGTGTGTGTGTTCTGTGTGTGTGTTTCGTGTGTGTGGGCGTGTGTATATGTGTGCGCGCGTGTGTACAACAGGGCCCACATACACAAAGGAAACCTGGCAGGCTGAGGGGAGGCCTGTGTGGAGGCCCCACACCCTCGGAGACGTACGCTGACCTCGAAGGATGGTCCGAAGTATAAATATGTTCACTGAAAACACTTTACGGTGGGTGCGTGCTGATGCCCCAGGCCCGCACTTTCCCGTGGAATGTGGTGGGTGGAGGGAGGACCGGTGTGTCCCTACCCTCCCGTGAGCAGTATCGTCAGCTGGAGCACAGTGTTTCGGTAAGAGTGTGCTTGCTGTTCCCGAGACAAATGGTTAGTGAGTCCAATCTTCCCCTACCAGGCCTCCCTGGTCCCTCATCACTCCACGCCAGCCTTTGGCCTAGGGAATGTAAGACGCCGAGAGGGACTTTTTAACATCTCCTTGGTTGCCCTGGACTCGCACCCCTAAACTACCCCAGCACAACCCCCTGGCCCCCTCGCTGATTCTCAAAGGCTTGAAGGTAGTTTCTTTGTTTGGCGCGTGGAGGGGACCCTTTCAGCCCCAGAACGCTCATCCTCCCCTCCTGCCACTTGGGTTCGGTGGCCTAAGTGTGGGGGAGTTGTAGAAGCCCCAGGCGCAGTCCAAGGCTTTCTGCCTTTGAATGCAGCCATTGAGTGAGGTCCTTTGCAATCAATCTCCCTGAACTTCCTAACCTCATCCGCACACCCCTCCCACCCCAGCACTCTCGCTAAGGCCCAGGCCCCAAGCCTGTGCGTTTGGGGAATGGAAGGCTAGCGTTTTCACCCTAACTGGTGCACCAGGCTCATGGGCCTCAGGAAAAACACGCAGTCGGTAAAGCTGAGTTGCTATCTCAGGCAAAGCATGCGGGGCGGCAAGACGCTTGTCATTGAGAACAGACTAACCGAAGTCTCCGCAGTAGATTCCAGTAAAAATGAAAAAGAAAGGAAAGAAAAGAAAAGCAAAGAAAAGAAAAGAAAAGAAAAGCAAAGAAAAGAAAAGAGGGGGGAGAAGGAGAAGTAAGAGATGCAAAGATTCATCCTTCCGTTGCCCTCCCGTGAGGACTCGCCCGGGTTCGGCCTCAGAACCCCGGGCGCGACGCTTGTTGTGGGGCGCTGGGGAGCTAGGCCCGGCCTTCGCGTCCCCGCCTGCCGCGGACCTCGGGGTCCTTTTTGGTCTCCGAGTCGCCCGCCCAGGCCTCCGTGCCGGCCGACTCCAGAAAAAGAAAACATTTTCCACACCCCTTCCGCGGCCGCGCTGGGATCTCCTAGGCGGACGCCCCGCCGCAGGCCCTCCTATTCGAGTGGAGCCGGGACGAGACCGGTCCTCCGAAAAGGCGGCCTGGCGCCAGCCCTCGCCCGGTGGTGCCGGCCGCCTCCTCTCCGACCCCGCCGGGGCTCCCGGGGCTCCAGGGGCCCGGGCTGGGAAGGGGACGGAGGTCGGGGACTGGGGTGGGCGGTGCTGGCAGATCGCGAACCTCGGGCCGGCGTCCACTTTCCCAGGGGGGACGCGGGCCACATCCTCCTCCCTCCTGCCTCTTCCAGGTCGACCAGCAGGACCGCAGCCGTTGCCAGGGACCGACGGCAACAAAGGGCGGGGTCCGCGCAGCCGGCGTCATCAATGGCGGCCGGGACGCCGGTTGCCCTGGTGACGCAATAGAACAGTTGCCTGGCACCGGACTTGGCCGCGCGAATGGCGAGCAGCTAGGTCGAACAGTTGACCGGATCTCTAAAAGGCCCCTGGGAGTGTGGGGCTGGGAGGAAAACAGAGAGGGCGCGAGTGAGTGTGCGTGCGTGCGTGTGTGTGTGTGTGTGTGTGTGTGTGTGTGTGTGTGTGTTCTGTGTGTGTGTTTCGTGTGTGTGGGCGTGTGTATATGTGTGCGCGCGTGTGTACAACAGGGCCCACATACACAAAGGAAACCTGGCAGGCTGAGGGGAGGCCTGTGTGGAGGCCCCACACCCTCGGAGACGTACGCTGACCTCGAAGGATGGTCCGAAGTATAAATATGTTCACTGAAAACACTTTACGGTGGGTGCGTGCTGATGCCCCAGGCCCGCACTTTCCCGTGGAATGTGGTGGGTGGAGGGAGGACCGGTGTGTCCCTACCCTCCCGTGAGCAGTATCGTCAGCTGGAGCACAGTGTTTCGGTAAGAGTGTGCTTGCTGTTCCCGAGACAAATGGTTAGTGAGTCCAATCTTCCCCTACCAGGCCTCCCTGGTCCCTCATCACTCCACGCCAGCCTTTGGCCTAGGGAATGTAAGACGCCGAGAGGGACTTTTTAACATCTCCTTGGTTGCCCTGGACTCGCACCCCTAAACTACCCCAGCACAACCCCCTGGCCCCCTCGCTGATTCTCAAAGGCTTGAAGGTAGTTTCTTTGTTTGGCGCGTGGAGGGGACCCTTTCAGCCCCAGAACGCTCATCCTCCCCTCCTGCCACTTGGGTTCGGTGGCCTAAGTGTGGGGGAGTTGTAGAAGCCCCAGGCGCAGTCCAAGGCTTTCTGCCTTTGAATGCAGCCATTGAGTGAGGTCCTTTGCAATCAATCTCCCTGAACTTCCTAACCTCATCCGCACACCCCTCCCACCCCAGCACTCTCGCTAAGGCCCAGGCCCCAAGCCTGTGCGTTTGGGGAATGGAAGGCTAGCGTTTTCACCCTAACTGGTGAACCAGGCTCATGGGCCTCAGGAAAAACACGCAGCGGGTAAAGCTGAGTTGCTCTCTCAGGCAAAGCATGCGGGGCGGCAAGACGCTTGTCATTGAGAACAGACTAATCGAAGTCTCCGCAGTAGATTCCAGTAAAAATGAAAAAGAAAGGAAAGAAAAGGAAAGAAAAGAAAAGAAAAGAAAAGAAAAGAAAAGAAAAGAAAAGAAAAGAAAAGGAAAGAAAAGCAAAGAAAAGAAAAGAGGGGGGAGAAGGAGAAGTAAGAGATGCAAAGATTCATCCTTCCGTTGCCCTCCCGTGAGGACTCGCCCGGGTTCGGCCTCAGGACCCCGGGCGCGACGCTTGTTGTGGGGCGCTGGGGAGCTAGGCCCGGCCTTCGCGTCCCCGCCTGCCGCGGACCTCGGGGTCCTTTTTGGTCTCCGAGTCGCCCGCCCAGGCCTCCGTGCCGGCCGACTCCAGAAAAAGAAAACATTTTCCACACCCCTTCCGCGGCCGCGCTGGGATCTCCTAGGCGGACGCCCCGCCGCAGGCCCTCCTATTCGAGTGGAGCCGGGACGAGACCGGTCCTCCGAAAAGGCGGCCTGGCGCCAGCCCTCGCCCGGTGGTGCCGGCCGCCTCCTCTCCGACCCCGCCGGGGCTCCCGGGGCTCCAGGGGCCCGGGCTGGGAAGGGGACGGAGGTCGGGGACTGGGGTGGGCGGTGCTGGCAGATCGCGAACCTCGGGCCGGCGTCCACTTTCCCAGGGGGGACGCGGGCCACATCCTCCTCCCTCCTGCCTCTTCCAGGTCGACCAGCAGGACCGCAGCCGTTGCCAGGGACCGACGGCAACAAAGGGCGGGTTCCGCGCAGCCGGCGTCATCAATGGCGGCCGGGACGCCGGTTGCCCTGGTGACGCAATAGAACAGTTGCCTGGCACCGGACTTGGCCGCGCGAATGGCGAGCAGCTAGGTCGAACAGTTGACCGGATCTCTAAAAGGCCCCTGGGAGTGTGGGGCTGGGAGGAAAACAGAGAGGGCGCGAGTGAGTGTGCGTGCGTGTGTGTGTGTGTGTGTGTGTGTGTGTGTGTGTGTTCTGTGTGTGTGTTTCGTGTGTGTGGGCGTGTGTATATGTGTGCGCGCGTGTGTACAACAGGGCCCACATACACAAAGGAAACCTGGCAGGCTGAGGGGAGGCCTGTGTGGAGGCCCCACACCCTCAGAGACGTACGCTGACCTCGAAGGATGGTCCGAAGTATAAATATGTTCACTGAAAACACTTTACGGTGGGTGCGTGCTGATGCCCCAGGCCCGCACTTTCCCGTGGAATGTGGTGGGTGGAGGGAGGACCGGTGTGTCCCTACCCTCCCGTGAGCAGTATCGTCAGCTGGAGCACAGTGTTTCGGTAAGAGTGTGCTTGCTGTTCCCGAGACAAATGGTTAGTGAGTCCAATCTTCCCCTACCAGGCCTCCCTGGTCCCTCATCACTCCACGCCAGCCTTTGGCCTAGGGAATGTAAGACGCCGAGAGGGACTTTTTAACATCTCCTTGGTTGCCCTGGACTCGCACCCCTAAACTACCCCAGCACAACCCCCTGGCCCCCTCGCTGATTCTCAAAGGCTTGAAGGTAGTTTCTTTGTTTGGCGCGTGGAGGGGACCCTTTCAGCCCCAGAACGCTCATCCTCCCCTCCTGCCACTTGGGTTCGGTGGCCTAAGTGTGGGGGAGTTGTAGAAGCCCCAGGCGCAGTCCAAGGCTTTCTGCCTTTGAATGCAGCCATTGAGTGAGGTCCTTTGCAATCAATCTCCCTGAACTTCCTAACCTCATCCGCACACCCCTCCCACCCCAGCACTCTCGCTAAGGCCCAGGCCCCAAGCCTGTGCGTTTGGGGAATGGAAGGCTAGCGTTTTCACCCTAACTGGTGAACCAGGCTCATGGGCCTCAGGAAAAACACGCAGCGGGTAAAGCTGAGTTGCTCTCTCAGGCAAAGCATGCGGGGCGGCAAGACGCTTGTCATTGAGAACAGACTAATCGAAGTCTCCGCAGTAGATTCCAGTAAAAATGAAAAAGAAAGGAAAGAAAAGGAAAGAAAAGAAAAGAAAAGAAAAGAAAAGAAAAGCAAAGAAAAGAAAAGAGGGGGGAGAAGGAGAAGTAAGAGATGCAAAGATTCATCCTTCCGTTGCCCTCCCGTGAGGACTCGCCCGGGTTCGGCCTCAGAACCCCGGGCGCGACGCTTGTTGTGGGGCGCTGGGGAGCTAGGCCCGGCCTTCGCGTCCCCGCCTGCCGCGGACCTCGGGGTCCTTTTTGGTCTCCGAGTCGCCCGCCCAGGCCTCCGTGCCGGCCGACTCCAGAAAAAGAAAACATTTTCCACACCCCTTCCGCGGCCGCGCTGGGATCTCCTAGGCGGACGCCCCGCCGCAGGCCCTCCTATTCGAGTGGAGCCGGGACGAGACCGGTCCTCCGAAAAGGCGGCCTGGCGCCAGCCCTCGCCCGGTGGTGCCGGCCGCCTCCTCTCCGACCCCGCCGGGGCTCCCGGGGCTCCAGGGGCCCGGGCTGGGAAGGGGACGGAGGTCGGGGACTGGGGTGGGCGGTGCTGGCAGATCGCGAACCTCGGGCCGGCGTCCACTTTCCCAGGGGGGACGCGGGCCACATCCTCCTCCCTCCTGCCTCTTCCAGGTCGACCAGCAGGACCGCAGCCGTTGCCAGGGACCGACGGCAACAAAGGGCGGGTTCCGCGCAGCCGGCGTCATCAATGGCGGCCGGGACGCCGGTTGCCCTGGTGACGCAATAGAACAGTTGCCTGGCACCGGACTTGGCCGCGCGAATGGCGAGCAGCTAGGTCGAACAGTTGACCGGATCTCTAAAAGGCCCCTGGGAGTGTGGGGCTGGGAGGAAAACAGAGAGGGCGCGAGTGAGTGTGCGTGCGTGCGTGTGTGTGTGTGTGTGTGTGTGTGTGTTCTGTGTGTGTGTTTCGTGTGTGTGGGCGTGTGTATATGTGTGCGCGCGTGTGTACAACAGGGCCCACATACACAAAGGAAACCTGGCAGGCTGAGGGGAGGCCTGTGTGGAGGCCCCACACCCTCAGAGACGTACGCTGACCTCGAAGGATGGTCCGAAGTATAAATATGTTCACTGAAAACACTTTACGGTGGGTGCGTGCTGATGCCCCAGGCCCGCACTTTCCCGTGGAATGTGGTGGGTGGAGGGAGGACCGGTGTGTCCCTACCCTCCCGTGAGCAGTATCGTCAGCTGGAGCACAGTGTTTCGGTAAGAGTGTGCTTGCTGTTCCCGAGACAAATGGTTAGTGAGTCCAATCTTCCCCTACCAGGCCTCCCTGGTCCCTCATCACTCCACGCCAGCCTTTGGCCTAGGGAATGTAAGACGCCGAGAGGGACTTTTTAACATCTCCTTGGTTGCCCTGGACTCGCACCCCTAAACTACCCCAGCACAACCCCCTGGCCCCCTCGCTGATTCTCAAAGGCTTGAAGGTAGTTTCTTTGTTTGGCGCGTGGAGGGGACCCTTTCAGCCCCAGAACGCTCATCCTCCCCTCCTGCCACTTGGGTTCGGTGGCCTAAGTGTGGGGGAGTTGTAGAAGCCCCAGGCGCAGTCCAAGGCTTTCTGCCTTTGAATGCAGCCATTGAGTGAGGTCCTTTGCAATCAATCTCCCTGAACTTCCTAACCTCATCCGCACACCCCTCCCACCCCAGCACTCTCGCTAAGGCCCAGGCCCCAAGCCTGTGCGTTTGGGGAATGGAAGGCTAGCGTTTTCACCCTAACTGGTGAACCAGGCTCATGGGCCTCAGGAAAAACACGCAGCGGGTAAAGCTGAGTTGCTCTCTCAGGCAAAGCATGCGGGGCGGCAAGACGCTTGTCATTGAGAACAGACTAATCGAAGTCTCCGCAGTAGATTCCAGTAAAAATGAAAAAGAAAGGAAAGAAAAGGAAAGAAAAGAAAAGAAAAGAAAAGAAAAGAAAAGAAAAGAAAAGAAAAGAAAAGAAAAGAAAAGGAAAGAAAAGCAAAGAAAAGAAAAGAGGGGGGAGAAGGAGAAGTAAGAGATGCAAAGATTCATCCTTCCGTTGCCCTCCCGTGAGGACTCGCCCGGGTTCGGCCTCAGGACCCCGGGCGCGACGCTTGTTGTGGGGCGCTGGGGAGCTAGGCCCGGCCTTCGCGTCCCCGCCTGCCGCGGACCTCGGGGTCCTTTTTGGTCTCCGAGTCGCCCGCCCAGGCCTCCGTGCCGGCCGACTCCAGAAAAAGAAAACATTTTCCACACCCCTTCCGCGGCCGCGCTGGGATCTCCTAGGCGGACGCCCCGCCGCAGGCCCTCCTATTCGAGTGGAGCCGGGACGAGACCGGTCCTCCGAAAAGGCGGCCTGGCGCCAGCCCTCGCCCGGTGGTGCCGGCCGCCTCCTCTCCGACCCCGCCGGGGCTCCCGGGGCTCCAGGGGCCCGGGCTGGGAAGGGGACGGAGGTCGGGGACTGGGGTGGGCGGTGCTGGCAGATCGCGAACCTCGGGCCGGCGTCCACTTTCCCAGGGGGGACGCGGGCCACATCCTCCTCCCTCCTGCCTCTTCCAGGTCGACCAGCAGGACCGCAGCCGTTGCCAGGGACCGACGGCAACAAAGGGCGGGTTCCGCGCAGCCGGCGTCATCAATGGCGGCCGGGACGCCGGTTGCCCTGGTGACGCAATAGAACAGTTGCCTGGCACCGGACTTGGCCGCGCGAATGGCGAGCAGCTAGGTCGAACAGTTGACCGGATCTCTAAAAGGCCCCTGGGAGTGTGGGGCTGGGAGGAAAACAGAGAGGGCGCGAGTGAGTGTGCGTGCGTGCGTGTGTGTGTGTGTGTGTGTGTGTGTGTGTTCTGTGTGTGTGTTTCGTGTGTGTGGGCGTGTGTATATGTGTGCGCGCGTGTGTACAACAGGGCCCACATACACAAAGGAAACCTGGCAGGCTGAGGGGAGGCCTGTGTGGAGGCCCCACACCCTCGGAGACGTACGCTGACCTCGAAGGATGGTCCGAAGTATAAATATGTTCACTGAAAACACTTTACGGTGGGTGCGTGCTGATGCCCCAGGCCCGCACTTTCCCGTGGAATGTGGTGGGTGGAGGGAGGACCGGTGTGTCCCTACCCTCCCGTGAGCAGTATCGTCAGCTGGAGCACAGTGTTTCGGTAAGAGTGTGCTTGCTGTTCCCGAGACAAATGGTTAGTGAGTCCAATCTTCCCCTACCAGGCCTCCCTGGTCCCTCATCACTCCACGCCAGCCTTTGGCCTAGGGAATGTAAGACGCCGAGAGGGACTTTTTAACATCTCCTTGGTTGCCCTGGACTCGCACCCCTAAACTACCCCAGCACAACCCCCTGGCCCCCTCGCTGATTCTCAAAGGCTTGAAGGTAGTTTCTTTGTTTGGCGCGTGGAGGGGACCCTTTCAGCCCCAGAACGCTCATCCTCCCCTCCTGCCACTTGGGTTCGGTGGCCTAAGTGTGGGGGAGTTGTAGAAGCCCCAGGCGCAGTCCAAGGCTTTCTGCCTTTGAATGCAGCCATTGAGTGAGGTCCTTTGCAATCAATCTCCCTGAACTTCCTAACCTCATCCGCACACCCCTCCCACCCCAGCACTCTCGCTAAGGCCCAGGCCCCAAGCCTGTGCGTTTGGGGAATGGAAGGCTAGCGTTTTCACCCTAACTGGTGCACCAGGCTCATGGGCCTCAGGAAAAACACGCAGTCGGTAAAGCTGAGTTGCTATCTCAGGCAAAGCATGCGGGGCGGCAAGACGCTTGTCATTGAGAACAGACTAACCGAAGTCTCCGCAGTAGATTCCAGTAAAAATGAAAAAGAAAGGAAAGAAAAGAAAAGCAAAGAAAAGAAAAGAAAAGAAAAGCAAAGAAAAGAAAAGAGGGGGGAGAAGGAGAAGTAAGAGATGCAAAGATTCATCCTTCCGTTGCCCTCCCGTGAGGACTCGCCCGGGTTCGGCCTCAGAACCCCGGGCGCGACGCTTGTTGTGGGGCGCTGGGGAGCTAGGCCCGGCCTTCGCGTCCCCGCCTGCCGCGGACCTCGGGGTCCTTTTTGGTCTCCGAGTCGCCCGCCCAGGCCTCCGTGCCGGCCGACTCCAGAAAAAGAAAACATTTTCCACACCCCTTCCGCGGCCGCGCTGGGATCTCCTAGGCGGACGCCCCGCCGCAGGCCCTCCTATTCGAGTGGAGCCGGGACGAGACCGGTCCTCCGAAAAGGCGGCCTGGCGCCAGCCCTCGCCCGGTGGTGCCGGCCGCCTCCTCTCCGACCCCGCCGGGGCTCCCGGGGCTCCAGGGGCCCGGGCTGGGAAGGGGACGGAGGTCGGGGACTGGGGTGGGCGGTGCTGGCAGATCGCGAACCTCGGGCCGGCGTCCACTTTCCCAGGGGGGACGCGGGCCACATCCTCCTCCCTCCTGCCTCTTCCAGGTCGACCAGCAGGACCGCAGCCGTTGCCAGGGACCGACGGCAACAAAGGGCGGGTTCCGCGCAGCCGGCGTCATCAATGGCGGCCGGGACGCCGGTTGCCCTGGTGACGCAATAGAACAGTTGCCTGGCACCGGACTTGGCCGCGCGAATGGCGAGCAGCTAGGTCGAACAGTTGACCGGATCTCTAAAAGGCCCCTGGGAGTGTGGGGCTGGGAGGAAAACAGAGAGGGCGCGAGTGAGTGTGCGTGCGTGTGCGTGTGTGTGTGTGTGTGTGTGTGTGTGTTCTGTGTGTGTGTTTCGTGTGTGTGGGCGTGTGTATATGTGTGCGCGCGTGTGTACAACAGGGCCCACATACACAAAGGAAACCTGGCAGGCTGAGGGGAGGCCTGTGTGGAGGCCCCACACCCTCAGAGACGTACGCTGACCTCGAAGGATGGTCCGAAGTATAAATATGTTCACTGAAAACACTTTACGGTGGGTGCGTGCTGATGCCCCAGGCCCGCACTTTCCCGTGGAATGTGGTGGGTGGAGGGAGGACCGGTGTGTCCCTACCCTCCCGTGAGCAGTATCGTCAGCTGGAGCACAGTGTTTCGGTAAGAGTGTGCTTGCTGTTCCCGAGACAAATGGTTAGTGAGTCCAATCTTCCCCTACCAGGCCTCCCTGGTCCCTCATCACTCCACGCCAGCCTTTGGCCTAGGGAATGTAAGACGCCGAGAGGGACTTTTTAACATCTCCTTGGTTGCCCTGGACTCGCACCCCTAAACTACCCCAGCACAACCCCCTGGCCCCCTCGCTGATTCTCAAAGGCTTGAAGGTAGTTTCTTTGTTTGGCGCGTGGAGGGGACCCTTTCAGCCCCAGAACGCTCATCCTCCCCTCCTGCCACTTGGGTTCGGTGGCCTAAGTGTGGGGGAGTTGTAGAAGCCCCAGGCGCAGTCCAAGGCTTTCTGCCTTTGAATGCAGCCATTGAGTGAGGTCCTTTGCAATCAATCTCCCTGAACTTCCTAACCTCATCCGCACACCCCTCCCACCCCAGCACTCTCGCTAAGACCCAGGCCCCAAGCCTGTGCGTTTGGGGAATGGAAGGCTAGCGTTTTCACCCTAACTGGTGCACCAGGCTCATGGGCCTCAGGAAAAACACGCAGTCGGTAAAGCTGAGTTGCTATCTCAGGCAAAGCATGCGGGGCGGCAAGACGCTTGTCATTGAGAACAGACTAACCGAAGTCTCCGCAGTAGATTCCAGTAAAAATGAAAAAGAAAGGAAAGAAAAGAAAAGAAAAGAAAAGAAAAGCAAAGAAAAGAAAAGAGGGGGGAGAAGGAGAAGTAAGAGATGCAAAGATTCATCCTTCCGTTGCCCTCCCGTGAGGACTCGCCCGGGTTCGGCCTCAGGACCCCGGGCGCGACGCTTGTTGTGGGGCGCTGGGGAGCTAGGCCCGGCCTTCGCGTCCCCGCCTGCCGCGGACCTCGGGGTCCTTTTTGGTCTCCGAGTCGCCCGCCCAGGCCTCCGTGCCGGCCGACTCCAGAAAAAGAAAACATTTTCCACACCCCTTCCGCGGCCGCGCTGGGATCTCCTAGGCGGACGCCCCGCCGCAGGCCCTCCTATTCGAGTGGAGCCGGGACGAGACCGGTCCTCCGAAAAGGCGGCCTGGCGCCAGCCCTCGCCCGGTGGTGCCGGCCGCCTCCTCTCCGACCCCGCCGGGGCTCCCGGGGCTCCAGGGGCCCGGGCTGGGAAGGGGACGGAGGTCGGGGACTGGGGTGGGCGGTGCTGGCAGATCGCGAACCTCGGGCCGGCGTCCACTTTCCCAGGGGGGACGCGGGCCACATCCTCCTCCCTCCTGCCTCTTCCAGTTCGACCAGCAGGAC
This sequence comes from Tadarida brasiliensis, assembly GCA_030848825.1. Lineage (NCBI taxonomy): Eukaryota > Metazoa > Chordata > Mammalia > Chiroptera > Molossidae > Tadarida > Tadarida brasiliensis. The sequence continues at coordinate 2,033,791 of CM061265.1, forward strand.
CGCAGCCGTTGCCAGGGACCGACGGCAACAAAGGGCGGGTTCCGCGCAGCCGGCGTCATCAATGGCGGCCGGGACGCCGGTTGCCCTGGTGACGCAATAGAACAGTTGCCTGGCACCGGACTTGGCCGCGCGAATGGCGAGCAGCTAGGTCGAACAGTTGACCGGATCTCTAAAAGGCCCCTGGGAGTGTGGGGCTGGGAGGAAAACAGAGAGGGCGCGAGTGAGTGTGCGTGCGTGCGTGTGTGTGTGTGTGTGTGTGTGTGTGTGTGTTCTGTGTGTGTGTTTCGTGTGTGTGGGCGTGTGTATATGTGTGCGCGCGTGTGTACAACAGGGCCCACATACACAAAGGAAACCTGGCAGGCTGAGGGGAGGCCTGTGTGGAGGCCCCACACCCTCAGAGACGTACGCTGACCTCGAAGGATGGTCCGAAGTATAAATATGTTCACTGAAAACACTTTACGGTGGGTGCGTGCTGATGCCCCAGGCCCGCACTTTCCCGTGGAATGTGGTGGGTGGAGGGAGGACCGGTGTGTCCCTACCCTCCCGTGAGCAGTATCGTCAGCTGGAGCACAGTGTTTCGGTAAGAGTGTGCTTGCTGTTCCCGAGACAAATGGTTAGTGAGTCCAATCTTCCCCTACCAGGCCTCCCTGGTCCCTCATCACTCCACGCCAGCCTTTGGCCTAGGGAATGTAAGACGCCGAGAGGGACTTTTTAACATCTCCTTGGTTGCCCTGGACTCGCACCCCTAAACTACCCCAGCACAACCCCCTGGCCCCCTCGCTGATTCTCAAAGGCTTGAAGGTAGTTTCTTTGTTTGGCGCGTGGAGGGGACCCTTTCAGCCCCAGAACGCTCATCCTCCCCTCCTGCCACTTGGGTTCGGTGGCCTAAGTGTGGGGGAGTTGTAGAAGCCCCAGGCGCAGTCCAAGGCTTTCTGCCTTTGAATGCAGCCATTGAGTGAGGTCCTTTGCAATCAATCTCCCTGAACTTCCTAACCTCATCCGCACACCCCTCCCACCCCAGCACTCTCGCTAAGGCCCAGGCCCCAAGCCTGTGCGTTTGGGGAATGGAAGGCTAGCGTTTTCACCCTAACTGGTGCACCAGGCTCATGGGCCTCAGGAAAAACACGCAGTCGGTAAAGCTGAGTTGCTATCTCAGGCAAAGCATGCGGGGCGGCAAGACGCTTGTCATTGAGAACAGACTAACCGAAGTCTCCGCAGTAGATTCCAGTAAAAATGACAAAGAAAGGAAAGAAAAGGAAAGAAAAGAAAAGCAAAGAAAAGCAAAGAAAAGAAAAGCAAAGAAAAGAAAAGAAAAGAGGGGGGAGAAGGAGAAGTAAGAGATGCAAAGATTCATCCTTCCGTTGCCCTCCCGTGAGGACTCGCCCGGGTTCGGCCTCAGAACCCCGGGCGCGACGCTTGTTGTGGGGCGCTGGGGAGCTAGGCCCGGCCTTCGCGTCCCCGCCTGCCGCGGACCTCGGGGTCCTTTTTGGTCTCCGAGTCGCCCGCCCAGGCCTCCGTGCCGGCCGACTCCAGAAAAAGAAAACATTTTCCACACCCCTTCCGCGGCCGCGCTGGGATCTCCTAGGCGGACGCCCCGCCGCAGGCCCTCCTATTCGAGTGGAGCCGGGACGAGACCGGTCCTCCGAAAAGGCGGCCTGGCGCCAGCCCTCGCCCGGTGGTGCCGGCCGCCTCCTCTCCGACCCCGCCGGGGCTCCCGGGGCTCCAGGGGCCCGGGCTGGGAAGGGGACGGAGGTCGGGGACTGGGGTGGGCGGTGCTGGCAGATCGCGAACCTCGGGCCGGCGTCCACTTTCCCAGGGGGGACGCGGGCCACATCCTCCTCCCTCCTGCCTCTTCCAGTTCGACCAGCAGGACCGCAGCCGTTGCCAGGGACCGACGGCAACAAAGGGCGGGTTCCGCGCAGCCGGCGTCATCAATGGCGGCCGGGACGCCGGTTGCCCTGGTGACGCAATAGAACAGTTGCCTGGCACCGGACTTGGCCGCGCGAATGGCGAGCAGCTAGGTCGAACAGTTGACCGGATCTCTAAAAGGCCCCTGGGAGTGTGGGGCTGGGAGGAAAACAGAGAGGGCGCGAGTGAGTGTGCGTGCGTGCGTGTGTGTGTGTGTGTGTGTGTGTGTGTTCTGTGTGTGTGTTTCGTGTGTGTGGGCGTGTGTATATGTGTGCGCGCGTGTGTACAACAGGGCCCACATACACAAAGGAAACCTGGCAGGCTGAGGGGAGGCCTGTGTGGAGGCCCCACACCCTCAGAGACGTACGCTGACCTCGAAGGATGGTCCGAAGTATAAATATGTTCACTGAAAACACTTTACGGTGGGTGCGTGCTGATGCCCCAGGCCCGCACTTTCCCGTGGAATGTGGTGGGTGGAGGGAGGACCGGTGTGTCCCTACCCTCCCGTGAGCAGTATCGTCAGCTGGAGCACAGTGTTTCGGTAAGAGTGTGCTTGCTGTTCCCGAGACAAATGGTTAGTGAGTCCAATCTTCCCCTACCAGGCCTCCCTGGTCCCTCATCACTCCACGCCAGCCTTTGGCCTAGGGAATGTAAGACGCCGAGAGGGACTTTTTAACATCTCCTTGGTTGCCCTGGACTCGCACCCCTAAACTACCCCAGCACAACCCCCTGGCCCCCTCGCTGATTCTCAAAGGCTTGAAGGTAGTTTCTTTGTTTGGCGCGTGGAGGGGACCCTTTCAGCCCCAGAACGCTCATCCTCCCCTCCTGCCACTTGGGTTCGGTGGCCTAAGTGTGGGGGAGTTGTAGAAGCCCCAGGCGCAGTCCAAGGCTTTCTGCCTTTGAATGCAGCCATTGAGTGAGGTCCTTTGCAATCAATCTCCCTGAACTTCCTAACCTCATCCGCACACCCCTCCCACCCCAGCACTCTCGCTAAGGCCCAGGCCCCAAGCCTGTGCGTTTGGGGAATGGAAGGCTAGCGTTTTCACCCTAACTGGTGCACCAGGCTCATGGGCCTCAGGAAAAACACGCAGTCGGTAAAGCTGAGTTGCTATCTCAGGCAAAGCATGCGGGGCGGCAAGACGCTTGTCATTGAGAACAGACTAACCGAAGTCTCCGCAGTAGATTCCAGTAAAAATGACAAAGAAAGGAAAGAAAAGGAAAGAAAAGAAAAGCAAAGAAAAGCAAAGAAAAGAAAAGCAAAGAAAAGAAAAGAAAAGAGGGGGGAGAAGGAGAAGTAAGAGATGCAAAGATTCATCCTTCCGTTGCCCTCCCGTGAGGACTCGCCCGGGTTCGGCCTCAGAACCCCGGGCGCGACGCTTGTTGTGGGGCGCTGGGGAGCTAGGCCCGGCCTTCGCGTCCCCGCCTGCCGCGGACCTCGGGGTCCTTTTTGGTCTCCGAGTCGCCCGCCCAGGCCTCCGTGCCGGCCGACTCCAGAAAAAGAAAACATTTTCCACACCCCTTCCGCGGCCGCGCTGGGATCTCCTAGGCGGACGCCCCGCCGCAGGCCCTCCTATTCGAGTGGAGCCGGGACGAGACCGGTCCTCCGAAAAGGCGGCCTGGCGCCAGCCCTCGCCCGGTGGTGCCGGCCGCCTCCTCTCCGACCCCGCCGGGGCTCCCGGGGCTCCAGGGGCCCGGGCTGGGAAGGGGACGGAGGTCGGGGACTGGGGTGGGCGGTGCTGGCAGATCGCGAACCTCGGGCCGGCGTCCACTTTCCCAGGGGGGACGCGGGCCACATCCTCCTCCCTCCTGCCTCTTCCAGGTCGACCAGCAGGACCGCAGCCGTTGCCAGGGACCGACGGCAACAAAGGGCGGGTTCCGCGCAGCCGGCGTCATCAATGGCGGCCGGGACGCCGGTTGCCCTGGTGACGCAATAGAACAGTTGCCTGGCACCGGACTTGGCCGCGCGAATGGCGAGCAGCTAGGTCGAACAGTTGACCGGATCTCTAAAAGGCCCCTGGGAGTGTGGGGCTGGGAGGAAAACAGAGAGGGCGCGAGTGAGTGTGCGTGCGTGTGTGTGTGTGTGTGTGTGTGTGTGTGTGTGTGTGTTCTGTGTGTGTGTTTCGTGTGTGTGGGCGTGTGTATATGTGTGCGCGCGTGTGTACAACAGGGCCCACATACACAAAGGAAACCTGGCAGGCTGAGGGGAGGCCTGTGTGGAGGCCCCACACCCTCAGAGACGTACGCTGACCTCGAAGGATGGTCCGAAGTATAAATATGTTCACTGAAAACACTTTACGGTGGGTGCGTGCTGATGCCCCAGGCCCGCACTTTCCCGTGGAATGTGGTGGGTGGAGGGAGGACCGGTGTGTCCCTACCCTCCCGTGAGCAGTATCGTCAGCTGGAGCACAGTGTTTCGGTAAGAGTGTGCTTGCTGTTCCCGAGACAAATGGTTAGTGAGTCCAAACTTCCCCTACCAGGCCTCCCTGGTCCCTCATCACTCCATGCCAGCCTTTGGCCTAGGGAATGTAAGACGCCGAGAGGGACTTTTAAACATCTCCTTGGTTGTCCTGGACTCGCACCCCTAAACTACCCCAGCACAACCCCCTGGCCCCCTCGCTGATTCTCAAAGGCTTGAAGGTAGTTTCTTTGTTTGGCGCGTGGAGGGGACCCTTTCAGCCCCAGAACGCTCATCCTCCCCTCCTGCCACTTGGGTTCGGTGGCCTAAGTGTGGGGGAGTTGTAGAAGCCCCAGGCGCAGTCCAAGGCTTTCTGCCTTTGAATGCAGCCATTGAGTGAGGTCCTTTGCAATCAATCTCCCTGAACTTCCTAACCTCATCCGCACACCCCTCCCACCCCAGCACTCTCGCTAAGACCCAGGCCCCAAGCCTGTGCGTTTGGGGAATGGAAGGCTAGCGTTTTCACCCTAACTGGTGCACCAGGCTCATGGGCCTCAGGAAAAACACGCAGTCGGTAAAGCTGAGTTGCTATCTCAGGCAAAGCATGCGGGGCGGCAAGACGCTTGTCATTGAGAACAGACTAACCGAAGTCTCCGCAGTAGATTCCAGTAAAAATGAAAAAGAAAGGAAAGAAAAGAAAAGAAAAGAAAAGAAAAGCAAAGAAAAGAAAAGAGGGGGGAGAAGGAGAAGTAAGAGATGCAAAGATTCATCCTTCCGTTGCCCTCCCGTGAGGACTCGCCCGGGTTCGGCCTCAGAACCCCGGGCGCGACGCTTGTTGTGGGGCGCTGGGGAGCTAGGCCCGGCCTTCGCGTCCCCGCCTGCCGCGGACCTCGGGGTCCTTTTTGGTCTCCGAGTCGCCCGCCCAGGCCTCCGTGCCGGCCGACTCCAGAAAAAGAAAACATTTTCCACACCCCTTCCGCGGCCGCGCTGGGATCTCCTAGGCGGACGCCCCGCCGCAGGCCCTCCTATTCGAGTGGAGCCGGGACGAGACCGGTCCTCCGAAAAGGCGGCCTGGCGCCAGCCCTCGCCCGGTGGTGCCGGCCGCCTCCTCTCCGACCCCGCCGGGGCTCCCGGGGCTCCAGGGGCCCGGGCTGGGGAGGGGACGGAGGTCGGGGACTGGGGTGGGCGGTGCTGGCAGATCGCGAACCTCGGGCCGGCGTCCACTTTCCCAGGGGGGACGCGGGCCACATCCTCCTCCCTCCTGCCTCTTCCAGGTCGACCAGCAGGACCGCAGCCGTTGCCAGGGACCGACGGCAACAAAGGGCGGGTTCCGCGCAGCCGGCGTCATCAATGGCGGCCGGGACGCCGGTTGCCCTGGTGACGCAATAGAACAGTTGCCTGGCACCGGACTTGGCCGCGCGAATGGCGAGCAGCTAGGTCGAACAGTTGACCGGATCTCTAAAAGGCCCCTGGGAGTGTGGGGCTGGGAGGAAAACAGAGAGGGCGCGAGTGAGTGTGCGTGCGTGTGCGTGTGTGTGTGTGTGTGTGTGTGTGTGTGTGTTCTGTGTGTGTGTTTCGTGTGTGTGGGCGTGTGTATATGTGTGCGCGCGTGTGTACAACAGGGCCCACATACACAAAGGAAACCTGGCAGGCTGAGGGGAGGCCTGTGTGGAGGCCCCACACCCTCAGAGACGTACGCTGACCTCGAAGGATGGTCCGAAGTATAAATATGTTCACTGAAAACACTTTACGGTGGGTGCGTGCTGATGCCCCAGGCCCGCACTTTCCCGTGGAATGTGGTGGGTGGAGGGAGGACCGGTGTGTCCCTACCCTCCCGTGAGCAGTATCGTCAGCTGGAGCACAGTGTTTCGGTAAGAGTGTGCTTGCTGTTCCCGAGACAAATGGTTAGTGAGTCCAAACTTCCCCTACCAGGCCTCCCTGGTCCCTCATCACTCCATGCCAGCCTTTGGCCTAGGGAATGTAAGACGCCGAGAGGGACTTTTAAACATCTCCTTGGTTGTCCTGGACTCGCACCCCTAAACTACCCCAGCACAACCCCCTGGCCCCCTCGCTGATTCTCAAAGGCTTGAAGGTAGTTTCTTTGTTTGGCGCGTGGAGGGGACCCTTTCAGCCCCAGAACGCTCATCCTCCCCTCCTGCCACTTGGGTTCGGTGGCCTAAGTGTGGGGGAGTTGTAGAAGCCCCAGGCGCAGTCCAAGGCTTTCTGCCTTTGAATGCAGCCATTGAGTGAGGTCCTTTGCAATCAATCTCCCTGAACTTCCTAACCTCATCCGCACACCCCTCCCACCCCAGCACTCTCGCTAAGACCCAGGCCCCAAGCCTGTGCGTTTGGGGAATGGAAGGCTAGCGTTTTCACCCTAACTGGTGCACCAGGCTCATGGGCCTCAGGAAAAACACGCAGTCGGTAAAGCTGAGTTGCTATCTCAGGCAAAGCATGCGGGGCGGCAAGACGCTTGTCATTGAGAACAGACTAACCGAAGTCTCCGCAGTAGATTCCAGTAAAAATGAAAAAGAAAGGAAAGAAAAGAAAAGAAAAGAAAAGAAAAGCAAAGAAAAGAAAAGAGGGGGGAGAAGGAGAAGTAAGAGATGCAAAGATTCATCCTTCCGTTGCCCTCCCGTGAGGACTCGCCCGGGTTCGGCCTCAGAACCCCGGGCGCGACGCTTGTTGTGGGGCGCTGGGGAGCTAGGCCCGGCCTTCGCGTCCCCGCCTGCCGCGGACCTCGGGGTCCTTTTTGGTCTCCGAGTCGCCCGCCCAGGCCTCCGTGCCGGCCGACTCCAGAAAAAGAAAACATTTTCCACACCCCTTCCGCGGCCGCGCTGGGATCTCCTAGGCGGACGCCCCGCCGCAGGCCCTCCTATTCGAGTGGAGCCGGGACGAGACCGGTCCTCCGAAAAGGCGGCCTGGCGCCAGCCCTCGCCCGGTGGTGCCGGCCGCCTCCTCTCCGACCCCGCCGGGGCTCCCGGGGCTCCAGGGGCCCGGGCTGGGAAGGGGACGGAGGTCGGGGACTGGGGTGGGCGGTGCTGGCAGATCGCGAACCTCGGGCCGGCGTCCACTTTCCCAGGGGGGACGCGGGCCACATCCTCCTCCCTCCTGCCTCTTCCAGGTCGACCAGCAGGACCGCAGCCGTTGCCAGGGACCGACGGCAACAAAGGGCGGGTTCCGCGCAGCCGGCGTCATCAATGGCGGCCGGGACGCCGGTTGCCCTGGTGACGCAATAGAACAGTTGCCTGGCACCGGACTTGGCCGCGCGAATGGCGAGCAGCTAGGTCGAACAGTTGACCGGATCTCTAAAAGGCCCCTGGGAGTGTGGGGCTGGGAGGAAAACAGAGAGGGCGCGAGTGAGTGTGCGTGCGTGTGCGTGTGTGTGTGTGTGTGTGTGTGTGTGTTCTGTGTGTGTGTTTCGTGTGTGTGGGCGTGTGTATATGTGTGCGCGCGTGTGTACAACAGGGCCCACATACACAAAGGAAACCTGGCAGGCTGAGGGGAGGCCTGTGTGGAGGCCCCACACCCTCAGAGACGTACGCTGACCTCGAAGGATGGTCCGAAGTATAAATATGTTCACTGAAAACACTTTACGGTGGGTGCGTGCTGATGCCCCAGGCCCGCACTTTCCCGTGGAATGTGGTGGGTGGAGGGAGGACCGGTGTGTCCCTACCCTCCCGTGAGCAGTATCGTCAGCTGGAGCACAGTGTTTCGGTAAGAGTGTGCTTGCTGTTCCCGAGACAAATGGTTAGTGAGTCCAATCTTCCCCTACCAGGCCTCCCTGGTCCCTCATCACTCCACGCCAGCCTTTGGCCTAGGGAATGTAAGACGCCGAGAGGGACTTTTTAACATCTCCTTGGTTGCCCTGGACTCGCACCCCTAAACTACCCCAGCACAACCCCCTGGCCCCCTCGCTGATTCTCAAAGGCTTGAAGGTAGTTTCTTTGTTTGGCGCGTGGAGGGGACCCTTTCAGCCCCAGAACGCTCATCCTCCCCTCCTGCCACTTGGGTTCGGTGGCCTAAGTGTGGGGGAGTTGTAGAAGCCCCAGGCGCAGTCCAAGGCTTTCTGCCTTTGAATGCAGCCATTGAGTGAGGTCCTTTGCAATCAATCTCCCTGAACTTCCTAACCTCATCCGCACACCCCTCCCACCCCAGCACTCTCGCTAAGACCCAGGCCCCAAGCCTGTGCGTTTGGGGAATGGAAGGCTAGCGTTTTCACCCTAACTGGTGCACCAGGCTCATGGGCCTCAGGAAAAACACGCAGTCGGTAAAGCTGAGTTGCTATCTCAGGCAAAGCATGCGGGGCGGCAAGACGCTTGTCATTGAGAACAGACTAACCGAAGTCTCCGCAGTAGATTCCAGTAAAAATGAAAAAGAAAGGAAAGAAAAGAAAAGAAAAGAAAAGCAAAGAAAAGAAAAGAAAAGAAAAGAGGGGGGAGAAGGAGAAGTAAGAGATGCAAAGATTCATCCTTCCGTTGCCCTCCCGTGAGGACTCGCCCGGGTTCGGCCTCAGAACCCCGGGCGCGACGCTTGTTGTGGGGCGCTGGGGAGCTAGGCCCGGCCTTCGCGTCCCCGCCTGCCGCGGACCTCGGGGTCCTTTTTGGTCTCCGAGTCGCCCGCCCAGGCCTCCGTGCCGGCCGACTCCAGAAAAAGAAAACATTTTCCACACCCCTTCCGCGGCCGCGCTGGGATCTCCTAGGCGGACGCCCCGCCGCAGGCCCTCCTATTCGAGTGGAGCCGGGACGAGACCGGTCCTCCGAAAAGGCGGCCTGGCGCCAGCCCTCGCCCGGTGGTGCCGGCCGCCTCCTCTCCGACCCCGCCGGGGCTCCCGGGGCTCCAGGGGCCCGGGCTGGGAAGGGGACGGAGGTCGGGGACTGGGGTGGGCGGTGCTGGCAGATCGCGAACCTCGGGCCGGCGTCCACTTTCCCAGGGGGGACGCGGGCCACATCCTCCTCCCTCCTGCCTCTTCCAGTTCGACCAGCAGGACCGCAGCCGTTGCCAGGGACCGACGGCAACAAAGGGCGGGTTCCGCGCAGCCGGCGTCATCAATGGCGGCCGGGACGCCGGTTGCCCTGGTGACGCAATAGAACAGTTGCCTGGCACCGGACTTGGCCGCGCGAATGGCGAGCAGCTAGGTCGAACAGTTGACCGGATCTCTAAAAGGCCCCTGGGAGTGTGGGGCTGGGAGGAAAACAGAGAGGGCGCGAGTGAGTGTGCGTGCGTGCGTGTGTGTGTGTGTGTGTGTGTGTGTGTTCTGTGTGTGTGTTTCGTGTGTGTGGGCGTGTGTATATGTGTGCGCGCGTGTGTACAACAGGGCCCACATACACAAAGGAAACCTGGCAGGCTGAGGGGAGGCCTGTGTGGAGGCCCCACACCCTCAGAGACGTACGCTGACCTCGAAGGATGGTCCGAAGTATAAATATGTTCACTGAAAACACTTTACGGTGGGTGCGTGCTGATGCCCCAGGCCCGCACTTTCCCGTGGAATGTGGTGGGTGGAGGGAGGACCGGTGTGTCCCTACCCTCCCGTGAGCAGTATCGTCAGCTGGAGCACAGTGTTTCGGTAAGAGTGTGCTTGCTGTTCCCGAGACAAATGGTTAGTGAGTCCAATCTTCCCCTACCAGGCCTCCCTGGTCCCTCATCACTCCACGCCAGCCTTTGGCCTAGGGAATGTAAGACGCCGAGAGGGACTTTTTAACATCTCCTTGGTTGCCCTGGACTCGCACCCCTAAACTACCCCAGCACAACCCCCTGGCCCCCTCGCTGATTCTCAAAGGCTTGAAGGTAGTTTCTTTGTTTGGCGCGTGGAGGGGACCCTTTCAGCCCCAGAACGCTCATCCTCCCCTCCTGCCACTTGGGTTCGGTGGCCTAAGTGTGGGGGAGTTGTAGAAGCCCCAGGCGCAGTCCAAGGCTTTCTGCCTTTGAATGCAGCCATTGAGTGAGGTCCTTTGCAATCAATCTCCCTGAACTTCCTAACCTCATCCGCACACCCCTCCCACCCCAGCACTCTCGCTAAGGCCCAGGCCCCAAGCCTGTGCGTTTGGGGAATGGAAGGCTAGCGTTTTCACCCTAACTGGTGCACCAGGCTCATGGGCCTCAGGAAAAACACGCAGTCGGTAAAGCTGAGTTGCTATCTCAGGCAAAGCATGCGGGGCGGCAAGACGCTTGTCATTGAGAACAGACTAACCGAAGTCTCCGCAGTAGATTCCAGTAAAAATGACAAAGAAAGGAAAGAAAAGGAAAGAAAAGAAAAGCAAAGAAAAGCAAAGAAAAGAAAAGCAAAGAAAAGAAAAGAAAAGAGGGGGGAGAAGGAGAAGTAAGAGATGCAAAGATTCATCCTTCCGTTGCCCTCCCGTGAGGACTCGCCCGGGTTCGGCCTCAGAACCCCGGGCGCGACGCTTGTTGTGGGGCGCTGGGGAGCTAGGCCCGGCCTTCGCGTCCCCGCCTGCCGCGGACCTCGGGGTCCTTTTTGGTCTCCGAGTCGCCCGCCCAGGCCTCCGTGCCGGCCGACTCCAGAAAAAGAAAACATTTTCCACACCCCTTCCGCGGCCGCGCTGGGATCTCCTAGGCGGACGCCCCGCCGCAGGCCCTCCTATTCGAGTGGAGCCGGGACGAGACCGGTCCTCCGAAAAGGCGGCCTGGCGCCAGCCCTCGCCCGGTGGTGCCGGCCGCCTCCTCTCCGACCCCGCCGGGGCTCCCGGGGCTCCAGGGGCCCGGGCTGGGAAGGGGACGGAGGTCGGGGACTGGGGTGGGCGGTGCTGGCAGATCGCGAACCTCGGGCCGGCGTCCACTTTCCCAGGGGGGATGCGGGCCACATCCTCCTCCCTCCTGCCTCTTCCAGGTCGACCAGCAGGACCGCAGCCGTTGCCAGGGACCGAGGGCAACAAAGGGCGGGTTCCGCGCAGCCGGCGTCATCAATGGCGGCCGGGACGCCGGTTGCCCTGGTGACGCAATAGAACAGTTGCCTGGCACCGGACTTGGCCGCGCGAATGGCGAGCAGCTAGGTCGAACAGTTGACCGGATCTCTAAAAGGCCCCTGGGAGTGTGGGGCTGGGAGGAAAACAGAGAGGGCGCGAGTGAGTGTGTGTGTGTGTGTGTGTGTGTGTGTGTGTGTGTGTGTGTGTGTGTGTGTTCTGTGTGTGTGTTTCGTGTGTGTGGGCGTGTGTATATGTGTGCGCGCGTGTGTACAACAGGGCCCACATACACAAAGGAAACCTGGCAGGCTGAGGGGAGGCCTGTGTGGAGGCCCCACACCCTCAGAGACGTACGCTGACCTCGAAGGATGGTCCGAAGTATAAATATGTTCACTGAAAACACTTTACGGTGGGTGCGTGCTGATGCCCCAGGCCCGCACTTTCCCGTGGAATGTGGTGGGTGGAGGGAGGACCGGTGTGTCCCTACCCTCCCGTGAGCAGTATCGTCAGCTGGAGCACAGTGTTTCGGTAAGAGTGTGCTTGCTGTTCCCGAGACAAATGGTTAGTGAGTCCAATCTTCCCCTACCAGGCCTCCCTGGTCCCTCATCACTCCATGCCAGCCTTTGGCCTAGGGAATGTAAGACGCCGAGAGGGACTTTTAAACATCTCCTTGGTTGTCCTGGACTCGCACCCCTAAACTACCCCAGCACAACCCCCTGGCCCCCTCGCTGATTCTCAAAGGCTTGAAGGTAGTTTCTTTGTTTGGCGCGTGGAGGGGACCCTTTCAGCCCCAGAACGCTCATCCTCCCCTCCTGCCACTTGGGTTCGGTGGCCTAAGTGTGGGGGAGTTGTAGAAGCCCCAGGCGCAGTCCAAGGCTTTCTGCCTTTGAATGCAGCCATTGAGTGAGGTCCTTTGCAATCAATCTCCCTGAACTTCCTAACCTCATCCGCACACCCCTCCCACCCCAGCACTCTCGCTAAGACCCAGGCCCCAAGCCTGTGCGTTTGGGGAATGGAAGGCTAGCGTTTTCACCCTAACTGGTGCACCAGGCTCATGGGCCTCAGGAAAAACACGCAGTCGGTAAAGCTGAGTTGCTATCTCAGGCAAAGCATGCGGGGCGGCAAGACGCTTGTCATTGAGAACAGACTAACCGAAGTCTCCGCAGTAGATTCCAGTAAAAATGAAAAAGAAAGGAAAGAAAAGAAAAGAAAAGAAAAGAAAAGCAAAGAAAAGAAAAGAGGGGGGAGAAGGAGAAGTAAGAGATGCAAAGATTCATCCTTCCGTTGCCCTCCCGTGAGGACTCGCCCGGGTTCGGCCTCAGGACCCCGGGCGCGACGCTTGTTGTGGGGCGCTGGGGAGCTAGGCCCGGCCTTCGCGTCCCCGCCTGCCGCGGACCTCGGGGTCCTTTTTGGTCTCCGAGTCGCCCGCCCAGGCCTCCGTGCCGGCCGACTCCAGAAAAAGAAAACATTTTCCACACCCCTTCCGCGGCCGCGCTGGGATTTCCTAGGCGGACGCCCCGCCGCAGGCCCTCCTATTCGAGTGGAGCCGGGACGAGACCGGTCCTCCGAAAAGGCGGCCTGGCGCCAGCCCTCGCCCGGTGGTGCCGGCCGCCTCCTCTCCGACCCCGCCGGGGCTCCCGGGGCTCCAGGGGCTCGGGCTGGGAAGGGGACGGAGGTCGGGGACTGGGGTGGGCGGTGCTGGCAGATCGCGAACCTCGGGCCGGCGTCCACTTTCCCAGGGGGGACGCGGGCCACATCCTCCTCCCTCCTGCCTCTTCCAGGTCGACCAGCAGGACCGCAGCCGTTGCCAGGGACCGACGGCAACAAAGGGCGGGTTCCGCGCAGCCGGCGTCATCAATGGCGGCCGGGACGCCGGTTGCCCTGGTGACGCAATAGAACAGTTGCCTGGCACCGGACTTGGCCGCGCGAATGGCGAGCAGCTAGGTCGAACAGTTGACCGGATCTCTAAAAGGCCCCTGGGAGTGTGGGGCTGGGAGGAAAACAGAGAGGGCGCGAGTGAGTGTGCGTGCGTGTGTGTGTGTGTGTGTGTGTGTGTGTGTGTGTTCTGTGTGTGTGTTTCGTGTGTGTGGGCGTGTGTATATGTGTGCGCGCGTGTGTACAACAGGGCCCACATACACAAAGGAAACCTGGCAGGCTGAGGGGAGGCCTGTGTGGAGGCCCCACACCCTCAGAGACGTACGCTGACCTCGAAGGATGGTCCGAAGTATAAATATGTTCACTGAAAACACTTTACGGTGGGTGCGTGCTGATGCCCCAGGCCCGCACTTTCCCGTGGAATGTGGTGGGTGGAGGGAGGACCGGTGTGTCCCTACCCTCCCGTGAGCAGTATCTTCAGCTGGAGCACAGTGTTTCGGTAAGAGTGTGCTTGCTGTTCCCGAGACAAATGGTTAGTGAGTCCAATCTTCCCCTACCAGGCCTCCCTGGTCCCTCATCACTCCACGCCAGCCTTTGGCCTAGGGCATGTAAGACGCCGAGAGGGACTTTTTAACATCTCCTTGGTTGCCCTGGACTCGCACCCCTAAACTACCCCAGCACAACCCCCTGGCCCCCTCGCTGATTCTCAAAGGCTTGAAGGTAGTTTCTTTGTTTGGCGCGTGGAGGGGACCCTTTCAGCCCCAGAACGCTCATCCTCCCCTCCTGCCACTTGGGTTCGGTGGCCTAAGTGTGGGGGAGTTGTAGAAGCCCCAGGCGCAGTCCAAGGCTTTCTGCCTTTGAATGCAGCCATTGAGTGAGGTCCTTTGCAATCAATCTCCCTGAACTTCCTAACCTCATCCGCACACCCCTCCCACCCCAGCACTCTCGCTAAGGCCCAGGCCCCAAGCCTGTGCGTTTGGGGAATGGAAGGCTAGCGTTTTCACCCTAACTGGTGCACCAGGCTCATGGGCCTCAGGAAAAACACGCAGTCGGTAAAGCTGAGTTGCTATCAGGCAAAGCATGCGGGGCGGCAAGACGCTTGTCATTGAGAACAGACTAACCGAAGTCTCCGCAGTAGATTCCAGTAAAAATGACAAAGAAAGGAAAGAAAAGGAAAGAAAAGAAAAGCAAAGAAAAGCAAAGAAAAGAAAAGCAAAGAAAAGAAAAGAAAAGAGGGGGGAGAAGGAGAAGTAAGAGATGCAAAGATTCATCCTTCCGTTGCCCTCCCGTGAGGACTCGCCCGGGTTCGGCCTCAGAACCCCGGGCGCGACGCTTGTTGTGGGGCGCTGGGGAGCTAGGCCCGGCCTTCGCGTCCCCGCCTGCCGCGGACCTCGGGGTCCTTTTTGGTCTCCGAGTCGCCCGCCCAGGCCTCCGTGCCGGCCGACTCCAGAAAAAGAAAACATTTTCCACACCCCTTCCGCGGCCGCGCTGGGATCTCCTAGGCGGACGCCCCGCCGCAGGCCCTCCTATTCGAGTGGAGCCGGGACGAGACCGGTCCTCCGAAAAGGCGGCCTGGCGCCAGCCCTCGCCCGGTGGTGCCGGCCGCCTCCTCTCCGACCCCGCCGGGGCTCCCGGGGCTCCAGGGGCCCGGGCTGGGAAGGGGACGGAGGTCGGGGACTGGGGTGGGCGGTGCTGGCAGATCGCGAACCTCGGGCCGGCGTCCACTTTCCCAGGGGGGACGCGGGCCACATCCTCCTCCCTCCTGCCTCTTCCAGGTCGACCAGCAGGACCGCAGCCGTTGCCAGGGACCGACGGCAACAAAGGGCGGGTTCCGCGCAGCCGGCGTCATCAATGGCGGCCGGGACGCCGGTTGCCCTGGTGACGCAATAGAACAGTTGCCTGGCACCGGACTTGGCCGCGCGAATGGCGAGCAGCTAGGTCGAACAGTTGACCGGATCTCTAAAAGGCCCCTGGGAGTGTGGGGCTGGGAGGAAAACAGAGAGGGCGCGAGTGAGTGTGCGTGCGTGTGTGTGTGTGTGTGTGTGTGTGTGTGTGTGTGTGTGTGTTCTGTGTGTGTGTTTCGTGTGTGTGGGCGTGTGTATATGTGTGCGCGCGTGTGTACAACAGGGCCCACATACACAAAGGAAACCTGGCAGGCTGAGGGGAGGCCTGTGTGGAGGCCCCACACCCTCAGAGACGTACGCTGACCTCGAAGGATGGTCCGAAGTATAAATATGTTCACTGAAAACACTTTACGGTGGGTGCGTGCTGATGCCCCAGGCCCGCACTTTCCCGTGGAATGTGGTGGGTGGAGGGAGGACCGGTGTGTCCCTACCCTCCCGTGAGCAGTATCGTCAGCTGGAGCACAGTGTTTCGGTAAGAGTGTGCTTGCTGTTCCCGAGACAAATGGTTAGTGAGTCCAAACTTCCCCTACCAGGCCTCCCTGGTCCCTCATCACTCCATGCCAGCCTTTGGCCTAGGGAATGTAAGACGCCGAGAGGGACTTTTAAACATCTCCTTGGTTGTCCTGGACTCGCACCCCTAAACTACCCCAGCACAACCCCCTGGCCCCCTCGCTGATTCTCAAAGGCTTGAAGGTAGTTTCTTTGTTTGGCGCGTGGAGGGGACCCTTTCAGCCCCAGAACGCTCATCCTCCCCTCCTGCCACTTGGGTTCGGTGGCCTAAGTGTGGGGGAGTTGTAGAAGCCCCAGGCGCAGTCCAAGGCTTTCTGCCTTTGAATGCAGCCATTGAGTGAGGTCCTTTGCAATCAATCTCCCTGAACTTCCTAACCTCATCCGCACACCCCTCCCACCCCAGCACTCTCGCTAAGACCCAGGCCCCAAGCCTGTGCGTTTGGGGAATGGAAGGCTAGCGTTTTCACCCTAACTGGTGCACCAGGCTCATGGGCCTCAGGAAAAACACGCAGTCGGTAAAGCTGAGTTGCTATCTCAGGCAAAGCATGCGGGGCGGCAAGACGCTTGTCATTGAGAACAGACTAACCGAAGTCTCCGCAGTAGATTCCAGTAAAAATGACAAAGAAAGGAAAGAAAAGGAAAGAAAAGAAAAGCAAAGAAAAGCAAAGAAAAGAAAAGCAAAGAAAAGAAAAGAAAAGAGGGGGGAGAAGGAGAAGTAAGAGATGCAAAGATTCATCCTTCCGTTGCCCTCCCGTGAGGACTCGCCCGGGTTCGGCCTCAGAACCCCGGGCGCGACGCTTGTTGTGGGGCGCTGGGGAGCTAGGCCCGGCCTTCGCGTCCCCGCCTGCCGCGGACCTCGGGGTCCTTTTTGGTCTCCGAGTCGCCCGCCCAGGCCTCCGTGCCGGCCGACTCCAGAAAAAGAAAACATTTTCCACACCCCTTCCGCGGCCGCGCTGGGATCTCCTAGGCGGACGCCCCGCCGCAGGCCCTCCTATTCGAGTGGAGCCGGGACGAGACCGGTCCTCCGAAAAGGCGGCCTGGCGCCAGCCCTCGCCCGGTGGTGCCGGCCGCCTCCTCTCCGACCCCGCCGGGGCTCCCGGGGCTCCAGGGGCCCGGGCTGGGAAGGGGACGGAGGTCGGGGACTGGGGTGGGCGGTGCTGGCAGATCGCGAACCTCGGGCCGGCGTCCACTTTCCCAGGGGGGATGCGGGCCACATCCTCCTCCCTCCTGCCTCTTCCAGGTCGACCAGCAGGACCGCAGCCGTTGCCAGGGACCGAGGGCAACAAAGGGCGGGTTCCGCGCAGCCGGCGTCATCAATGGCGGCCGGGACGCCGGTTGCCCTGGTGACGCAATAGAACAGTTGCCTGGCACCGGACTTGGCCGCGCGAATGGCGAGCAGCTAGGTCGAACAGTTGACCGGATCTCTAAAAGGCCCCTGGGAGTGTGGGGCTGGGAGGAAAACAGAGAGGGCGCGAGTGAGTGTGCGTGCGTGTGTGTGTGTGTGTGTGTGTGTGTGTGTGTGTGTGTGTGTGTTCTGTGTGTGTGTTTCGTGTGTGTGGGCGTGTGTATATGTGTGCGCGCGTGTGTACAACAGGGCCCACATACACAAAGGAAACCTGGCAGGCTGAGGGGAGGCCTGTGTGGAGGCCCCACACCCTCAGAGACGTACGCTGACCTCGAAGGATGGTCCGAAGTATAAATATGTTCACTGAAAACACTTTACGGTGGGTGCGTGCTGATGCCCCAGGCCCGCACTTTCCCGTGGAATGTGGTGGGTGGAGGGAGGACCGGTGTGTCCCTACCCTCCCGTGAGCAGTATCGTCAGCTGGAGCACAGTGTTTCGGTAAGAGTGTGCTTGCTGTTCCCGAGACAAATGGTTAGTGAGTCCAATCTTCCCCTACCAGGCCTCCCTGGTCCCTCATCACTCCATGCCAGCCTTTGGCCTAGGGAATGTAAGACGCCGAGAGGGACTTTTAAACATCTCCTTGGTTGTCCTGGACTCGCACCCCTAAACTACCCCAGCACAACCCCCTGGCCCCCTCGCTGATTCTCAAAGGCTTGAAGGTAGTTTCTTTGTTTGGCGCGTGGAGGGGACCCTTTCAGCCCCAGAACGCTCATCCTCCCCTCCTGCCACTTGGGTTCGGTGGCCTAAGTGTGGGGGAGTTGTAGAAGCCCCAGGCGCAGTCCAAGGCTTTCTGCCTTTGAATGCAGCCATTGAGTGAGGTCCTTTGCAATCAATCTCCCTGAACTTCCTAACCTCATCCGCACACCCCTCCCACCCCAGCACTCTCGCTAAGACCCAGGCCCCAAGCCTGTGCGTTTGGGGAATGGAAGGCTAGCGTTTTCACCCTAACTGGTGCACCAGGCTCATGGGCCTCAGGAAAAACACGCAGTCGGTAAAGCTGAGTTGCTATCTCAGGCAAAGCATGCGGGGCGGCAAGACGCTTGTCATTGAGAACAGACTAACCGAAGTCTCCGCAGTAGATTCCAGTAAAAATGAAAAAGAAAGGAAAGAAAAGAAAAGAAAAGAAAAGAAAAGCAAAGAAAAGAAAAGAGGGGGGAGAAGGAGAAGTAAGAGATGCAAAGATTCATCCTTCCGTTGCCCTCCCGTGAGGACTCGCCCGGGTTCGGCCTCAGGACCCCGGGCGCGACGCTTGTTGTGGGGCGCTGGGGAGCTAGGCCCGGCCTTCGCGTCCCCGCCTGCCGCGGACCTCGGGGTCCTTTTTGGTCTCCGAGTCGCCCGCCCAGGCCTCCGTGCCGGCCGACTCCAGAAAAAGAAAACATTTTCCACACCCCTTCCGCGGCCGCGCTGGGATTTCCTAGGCGGACGCCCCGCCGCAGGCCCTCCTATTCGAGTGGAGCCGGGACGAGACCGGTCCTCCGAAAAGGCGGCCTGGCGCCAGCCCTCGCCCGGTGGTGCCGGCCGCCTCCTCTCCGACCCCGCCGGGGCTCCCGGGGCTCCAGGGGCTCGGGCTGGGAAGGGGACGGAGGTCGGGGACTGGGGTGGGCGGTGCTGGCAGATCGCGAACCTCGGGCCGGCGTCCACTTTCCCAGGGGGGACGCGGGCCACATCCTCCTCCCTCCTGCCTCTTCCAGGTCGACCAGCAGGACCGCAGCCGTTGCCAGGGACCGACGGCAACAAAGGGCGGGTTCCGCGCAGCCGGCGTCATCAATGGCGGCCGGGACGCCGGTTGCCCTGGTGACGCAATAGAACAGTTGCCTGGCACCGGACTTGGCCGCGCGAATGGCGAGCAGCTAGGTCGAACAGTTGACCGGATCTCTAAAAGGCCCCTGGGAGTGTGGGGCTGGGAGGAAAACAGAGAGGGCGCGAGTGAGTGTGCGTGCGTGTGTGTGTGTGTGTGTGTGTGTGTGTGTGTGTTCTGTGTGTGTGTTTCGTGTGTGTGGGCGTGTGTATATGTGTGCGCGCGTGTGTACAACAGGGCCCACATACACAAAGGAAACCTGGCAGGCTGAGGGGAGGCCTGTGTGGAGGCCCCACACCCTCAGAGACGTACGCTGACCTCGAAGGATGGTCCGAAGTATAAATATGTTCACTGAAAACACTTTACGGTGGGTGCGTGCTGATGCCCCAGGCCCGCACTTTCCCGTGGAATGTGGTGGGTGGAGGGAGGACCGGTGTGTCCCTACCCTCCCGTGAGCAGTATCTTCAGCTGGAGCACAGTGTTTCGGTAAGAGTGTGCTTGCTGTTCCCGAGACAAATGGTTAGTGAGTCCAATCTTCCCCTACCAGGCCTCCCTGGTCCCTCATCACTCCACGCCAGCCTTTGGCCTAGGGCATGTAAGACGCCGAGAGGGACTTTTTAACATCTCCTTGGTTGCCCTGGACTCGCACCCCTAAACTACCCCAGCACAACCCCCTGGCCCCCTCGCTGATTCTCAAAGGCTTGAAGGTAGTTTCTTTGTTTGGCGCGTGGAGGGGACCCTTTCAGCCCCAGAACGCTCATCCTCCCCTCCTGCCACTTGGGTTCGGTGGCCTAAGTGTGGGGGAGTTGTAGAAGCCCCAGGCGCAGTCCAAGGCTTTCTGCCTTTGAATGCAGCCATTGAGTGAGGTCCTTTGCAATCAATCTCCCTGAACTTCCTAACCTCATCCGCACACCCCTCCCACCCCAGCACTCTCGCTAAGGCCCAGGCCCCAAGCCTGTGCGTTTGGGGAATGGAAGGCTAGCGTTTTCACCCTAACTGGTGCACCAGGCTCATGGGCCTCAGGAAAAACACGCAGTCGGTAAAGCTGAGTTGCTATCTCAGGCAAAGCATGCGGGGCGGCAAGACGCTTGTCATTGAGAACAGACTAACCGAAGTCTCCGCAGTAGATTCCAGTAAAAATGACAAAGAAAGGAAAGAAAAGGAAAGAAAAGAAAAGCAAAGAAAAGCAAAGAAAAGAAAAGCAAAGAAAAGAAAAGAAAAGAGGGGGGAGAAGGAGAAGTAAGAGATGCAAAGATTCATCCTTCCGTTGCCCTCCCGTGAGGACTCGCCCGGGTTCGGCCTCAGAACCCCGGGCGCGACGCTTGTTGTGGGGCGCTGGGGAGCTAGGCCCGGCCTTCGCGTCCCCGCCTGCCGCGGACCTCGGGGTCCTTTTTGGTCTCCGAGTCGCCCGCCCAGGCCTCCGTGCCGGCCGACTCCAGAAAAAGAAAACATTTTCCACACCCCTTCCGCGGCCGCGCTGGGATCTCCTAGGCGGACGCCCCGCCGCAGGCCCTCCTATTCGAGTGGAGCCGGGACGAGACCGGTCCTCCGAAAAGGCGGCCTGGCGCCAGCCCTCGCCCGGTGGTGCCGGCCGCCTCCTCTCCGACCCCGCCGGGGCTCCCGGGGCTCCAGGGGCCCGGGCTGGGAAGGGGACGGAGGTCGGGGACTGGGGTGGGCGGTGCTGGCAGATCGCGAACCTCGGGCCGGCGTCCACTTTCCCAGGGGGGACGCGGGCCACATCCTCCTCCCTCCTGCCTCTTCCAGGTCGACCAGCAGGACCGCAGCCGTTGCCAGGGACCGACGGCAACAAAGGGCGGGTTCCGCGCAGCCGGCGTCATCAATGGCGGCCGGGACGCCGGTTGCCCTGGTGACGCAATAGAACAGTTGCCTGGCACCGGACTTGGCCGCGCGAATGGCGAGCAGCTAGGTCGAACAGTTGACCGGATCTCTAAAAGGCCCCTGGGAGTGTGGGGCTGGGAGGAAAACAGAGAGGGCGCGAGTGAGTGTGCGTGCGTGTGTGTGTGTGTGTGTGTGTGTGTGTGTGTGTGTGTTCTGTGTGTGTGTTTCGTGTGTGTGGGCGTGTGTATATGTGTGCGCGCGTGTGTACAACAGGGCCCACATACACAAAGGAAACCTGGCAGGCTGAGGGGAGGCCTGTGTGGAGGCCCCACACCCTCAGAGACGTACGCTGACCTCGAAGGATGGTCCGAAGTATAAATATGTTCACTGAAAACACTTTACGGTGGGTGCGTGCTGATGCCCCAGGCCCGCACTTTCCCGTGGAATGTGGTGGGTGGAGGGAGGACCGGTGTGTCCCTACCCTCCCGTGAGCAGTATCGTCAGCTGGAGCACAGTGTTTCGGTAAGAGTGTGCTTGCTGTTCCCGAGACAAATGGTTAGTGAGTCCAAACTTCCCCTACCAGGCCTCCCTGGTCCCTCATCACTCCATGCCAGCCTTTGGCCTAGGGAATGTAAGACGCCGAGAGGGACTTTTAAACATCTCCTTGGTTGTCCTGGACTCGCACCCCTAAACTACCCCAGCACAACCCCCTGGCCCCCTCGCTGATTCTCAAAGGCTTGAAGGTAGTTTCTTTGTTTGGCGCGTGGAGGGGACCCTTTCAGCCCCAGAACGCTCATCCTCCCCTCCTGCCACTTGGGTTCGGTGGCCTAAGTGTGGGGGAGTTGTAGAAGCCCCAGGCGCAGTCCAAGGCTTTCTGCCTTTGAATGCAGCCATTGAGTGAGGTCCTTTGCAATCAATCTCCCTGAACTTCCTAACCTCATCCGCACACCCCTCCCACCCCAGCACTCTCGCTAAGACCCAGGCCCCAAGCCTGTGCGTTTGGGGAATGGAAGGCTAGCGTTTTCACCCTAACTGGTGCACCAGGCTCATGGGCCTCAGGAAAAACACGCAGTCGGTAAAGCTGAGTTGCTATCTCAGGCAAAGCATGCGGGGCGGCAAGACGCTTGTCATTGAGAACAGACTAACCGAAGTCTCCGCAGTAGATTCCAGTAAAAATGAAAAAGAAAGGAAAGAAAAGAAAAGAAAAGCAAAGAAAAGCAAAGAAAAGAAAAGAGGGGGGAGAAGGAGAAGTAAGAGATGCAAAGATTCATCCTTCCGTTGCCCTCCCGTGAGGACTCGCCCGGGTTCGGCCTCAGAACCCCGGGCGCGACGCTTGTTGTGGGGCGCTGGGGAGCTAGGCCCGGCCTTCGCGTCCCCGCCTGCCGCGGACCTCGGGGTCCTTTTTGGTCTCCGAGTCGCCCGCCCAGGCCTCCGTGCCGGCCGACTCCAGAAAAAGAAAACATTTTCCACACCCCTTCCGCGGCCGCGCTGGGATCTCCTAGGCGGACGCCCCGCCGCAGGCCCTCCTATTCGAGTGGAGCCGGGACGAGACCGGTCCTCCGAAAAGGCGGCCTGGCGCCAGCCCTCGCCCGGTGGTGCCGGCCGCCTCCTCTCCGACCCCGCCGGGGCTCCCGGGGCTCCAGGGGCCCGGGCTGGGAAGGGGACGGAGGTCGGGGACTGGGGTGGGCGGTGCTGGCAGATCGCGAACCTCGGGCCGGCGTCCACTTTCCCAGGGGGGACGCGGGCCACATCCTCCTCCCTCCTGCCTCTTCCAGGTCGACCAGCAGGACCGCAGCCGTTGCCAGGGACCGACGGCAACAAAGGGCGGGTTCCGCGCAGCCGGCGTCATCAATGGCGGCCGGGACGCCGGTTGCCCTGGTGACGCAATAGAACAGTTGCCTGGCACCGGACTTGGCCGCGCGAATGGCGAGCAGCTAGGTCGAACAGTTGACCGGATCTCTAAAAGGCCCCTGGGAGTGTGGGGCTGGGAGGAAAACAGAGAGGGCGCGAGTGAGTGTGCGTGCGTGTGCGTGTGTGTGTGTGTGTGTGTGTGTGTGTTCTGTGTGTGTGTTTCGTGTGTGTGGGCGTGTGTATATGTGTGCGCGCGTGTGTACAACAGGGCCCACATACACAAAGGAAACCTGGCAGGCTGAGGGGAGGCCTGTGTGGAGGCCCCACACCCTCAGAGACGTACGCTGACCTCGAAGGATGGTCCGAAGTATAAATATGTTCACTGAAAACACTTTACGGTGGGTGCGTGCTGATGCCCCAGGCCCGCACTTTCCCGTGGAATGTGGTGGGTGGAGGGAGGACCGGTGTGTCCCTACCCTCCCGTGAGCAGTATCGTCAGCTGGAGCACAGTGTTTCGGTAAGAGTGTGCTTGCTGTTCCCGAGACAAATGGTTAGTGAGTCCAATCTTCCCCTACCAGGCCTCCCTGGTCCCTCATCACTCCACGCCAGCCTTTGGCCTAGGGAATGTAAGACGCCGAGAGGGACTTTTTAACATCTCCTTGGTTGCCCTGGACTCGCACCCCTAAACTACCCCAGCACAACCCCCTGGCCCCCTCGCTGATTCTCAAAGGCTTGAAGGTAGTTTCTTTGTTTGGCGCGTGGAGGGGACCCTTTCAGCCCCAGAACGCTCATCCTCCCCTCCTGCCACTTGGGTTCGGTGGCCTAAGTGTGGGGGAGTTGTAGAAGCCCCAGGCGCAGTCCAAGGCTTTCTGCCTTTGAATGCAGCCATTGAGTGAGGTCCTTTGCAATCAATCTCCCTGAACTTCCTAACCTCATCCGCACACCCCTCCCACCCCAGCACTCTCGCTAAGACCCAGGCCCCAAGCCTGTGCGTTTGGGGAATGGAAGGCTAGCGTTTTCACCCTAACTGGTGCACCAGGCTCATGGGCCTCAGGAAAAACACGCAGTCGGTAAAGCTGAGTTGCTATCTCAGGCAAAGCATGCGGGGCGGCAAGACGCTTGTCATTGAGAACAGACTAACCGAAGTCTCCGCAGTAGATTCCAGTAAAAATGAAAAAGAAAGGAAAGAAAAGAAAAGAAAAGAAAAGAAAAGCAAAGAAAAGAAAAGAGGGGGGAGAAGGAGAAGTAAGAGATGCAAAGATTCATCCTTCCGTTGCCCTCCCGTGAGGACTCGCCCGGGTTCGGCCTCAGAACCCCGGGCGCGACGCTTGTTGTGGGGCGCTGGGGAGCTAGGCCCGGCCTTCGCGTCCCCGCCTGCCGCGGACCTCGGGGTTCTTTTTGGTCTCCGAGTCGCCCGCCCAGGCCTCCGTGCCGGCCGACTCCAGAAAAAGAAAACATTTTCCACACCCCTTCCGCGGCCGCGCTGGGATCTCCTAGGCGGACGCCCCGCCGCAGGCCCTCCTATTCGAGTGGAGCCGGGACGAGACCGGTCCTCCGAAAAGGCGGCCTGGCGCCAGCCCTCGCCCGGTGGTGCCGGCCGCCTCCTCTCCGACCCCGCCGGGGCTCCCGGGGCTCCAGGGGCCCGGGCTGGGAAGGGGACGGAGGTCGGGGACTGGGGTGGGCGGTGCTGGCAGATCGCGAACCTCGGGCCGGCGTCCACTTTCCCAGGGGGGACGCGGGCCACATCCTCCTCCCTCCTGCCTCTTCCAGTTCGACCAGCAGGACCGCAGCCGTTGCCAGGGACCGACGGCAACAAAGGGCGGGTTCCGCGCAGCCGGCGTCATCAATGGCGGCCGGGACGCCGGTTGCCCTGGTGACGCAATAGAACAGTTGCCTGGCACCGGACTTGGCCGCGCGAATGGCGAGCAGCTAGGTCGAACAGTTGACCGGATCTCTAAAAGGCCCCTGGGAGTGTGGGGCTGGGAGGAAAACAGAGAGGGCGCGAGTGAGTGTGCGTGCGTGCGTGTGTGTGTGTGTGTGTGTGTGTGTGTTCTGTGTGTGTGTTTCGTGTGTGTGGGCGTGTGTATATGTGTGCGCGCGTGTGTACAACAGGGCCCACATACACAAAGGAAACCTGGCAGGCTGAGGGGAGGCCTGTGTGGAGGCCCCACACCCTCAGAGACGTACGCTGACCTCGAAGGATGGTCCGAAGTATAAATATGTTCACTGAAAACACTTTACGGTGGGTGCGTGCTGATGCCCCAGGCCCGCACTTTCCCGTGGAATGTGGTGGGTGGAGGGAGGACCGGTGTGTCCCTACCCTCCCGTGAGCAGTATCGTCAGCTGGAGCACAGTGTTTCGGTAAGAGTGTGCTTGCTGTTCCCGAGACAAATGGTTAGTGAGTCCAATCTTCCCCTACCAGGCCTCCCTGGTCCCTCATCACTCCACGCCAGCCTTTGGCCTAGGGAATGTAAGACGCCGAGAGGGACTTTTTAACATCTCCTTGGTTGCCCTGGACTCGCACCCCTAAACTACCCCAGCACAACCCCCTGGCCCCCTCGCTGATTCTCAAAGGCTTGAAGGTAGTTTCTTTGTTTGGCGCGTGGAGGGGACCCTTTCAGCCCCAGAACGCTCATCCTCCCCTCCTGCCACTTGGGTTCGGTGGCCTAAGTGTGGGGGAGTTGTAGAAGCCCCAGGCGCAGTCCAAGGCTTTCTGCCTTTGAATGCAGCCATTGAGTGAGGTCCTTTGCAATCAATCTCCCTGAACTTCCTAACCTCATCCGCACACCCCTCCCACCCCAGCACTCTCGCTAAGGCCCAGGCCCCAAGCCTGTGCGTTTGGGGAATGGAAGGCTAGCGTTTTCACCCTAACTGGTGCACCAGGCTCATGGGCCTCAGGAAAAACACGCAGTCGGTAAAGCTGAGTTGCTATCTCAGGCAAAGCATGCGGGGCGGCAAGACGCTTGTCATTGAGAACAGACTAACCGAAGTCTCCGCAGTAGATTCCAGTAAAAATGACAAAGAAAGGAAAGAAAAGGAAAGAAAAGAAAAGCAAAGAAAAGCAAAGAAAAGAAAAGCAAAGAAAAGAAAAGAAAAGAGGGGGGAGAAGGAGAAGTAAGAGATGCAAAGATTCATCCTTCCGTTGCCCTCCCGTGAGGACTCGCCCGGGTTCGGCCTCAGAACCCCGGGCGCGACGCTTGTTGTGGGGCGCTGGGGAGCTAGGCCCGGCCTTCGCGTCCCCGCCTGCCGCGGACCTCGGGGTCCTTTTTGGTCTCCGAGTCGCCCGCCCAGGCCTCCGTGCCGGCCGACTCCAGAAAAAGAAAACATTTTCCACACCCCTTCCGCGGCCGCGCTGGGATCTCCTAGGCGGACGCCCCGCCGCAGGCCCTCCTATTCGAGTGGAGCCGGGACGAGACCGGTCCTCCGAAAAGGCGGCCTGGCGCCAGCCCTCGCCCGGTGGTGCCGGCCGCCTCCTCTCCGACCCCGCCGGGGCTCCCGGGGCTCCAGGGGCCCGGGCTGGGAAGGGGACGGAGGTCGGGGACTGGGGTGGGCGGTGCTGGCAGATCGCGAACCTCGGGCCGGCGTCCACTTTCCCAGGGGGGATGCGGGCCACATCCTCCTCCCTCCTGCCTCTTCCAGGTCGACCAGCAGGACCGCAGCCGTTGCCAGGGACCGAGGGCAACAAAGGGCGGGTTCCGCGCAGCCGGCGTCATCAATGGCGGCCGGGACGCCGGTTGCCCTGGTGACGCAATAGAACAGTTGCCTGGCACCGGACTTGGCCGCGCGAATGGCGAGCAGCTAGGTCGAACAGTTGACCGGATCTCTAAAAGGCCCCTGGGAGTGTGGGGCTGGGAGGAAAACAGAGAGGGCGCGAGTGAGTGTGCGTGCGTGTGTGTGTGTGTGTGTGTGTGTGTGTGTGTGTGTGTGTGTTCTGTGTGTGTGTTTCGTGTGTGTGGGCGTGTGTATATGTGTGCGCGCGTGTGTACAACAGGGCCCACATACACAAAGGAAACCTGGCAGGCTGAGGGGAGGCCTGTGTGGAGGCCCCACACCCTCAGAGACGTACGCTGACCTCGAAGGATGGTCCGAAGTATAAATATGTTCACTGAAAACACTTTACGGTGGGTGCGTGCTGATGCCCCAGGCCCGCACTTTCCCGTGGAATGTGGTGGGTGGAGGGAGGACCGGTGTGTCCCTACCCTCCCGTGAGCAGTATCGTCAGCTGGAGCACAGTGTTTCGGTAAGAGTGTGCTTGCTGTTCCCGAGACAAATGGTTAGTGAGTCCAATCTTCCCCTACCAGGCCTCCCTGGTCCCTCATCACTCCATGCCAGCCTTTGGCCTAGGGAATGTAAGACGCCGAGAGGGACTTTTAAACATCTCCTTGGTTGTCCTGGACTCGCACCCCTAAACTACCCCAGCACAACCCCCTGGCCCCCTCGCTGATTCTCAAAGGCTTGAAGGTAGTTTCTTTGTTTGGCGCGTGGAGGGGACCCTTTCAGCCCCAGAACGCTCATCCTCCCCTCCTGCCACTTGGGTTCGGTGGCCTAAGTGTGGGGGAGTTGTAGAAGCCCCAGGCGCAGTCCAAGGCTTTCTGCCTTTGAATGCAGCCATTGAGTGAGGTCCTTTGCAATCAATCTCCCTGAACTTCCTAACCTCATCCGCACACCCCTCCCACCCCAGCACTCTCGCTAAGACCCAGGCCCCAAGCCTGTGCGTTTGGGGAATGGAAGGCTAGCGTTTTCACCCTAACTGGTGCACCAGGCTCATGGGCCTCAGGAAAAACACGCAGTCGGTAAAGCTGAGTTGCTATCTCAGGCAAAGCATGCGGGGCGGCAAGACGCTTGTCATTGAGAACAGACTAACCGAAGTCTCCGCAGTAGATTCCAGTAAAAATGAAAAAGAAAGGAAAGAAAAGAAAAGAAAAGAAAAGAAAAGCAAAGAAAAGAAAAGAGTGGGGAGAAGGAGAAGTAAGAGATGCAAAGATTCATCCTTCCGTTGCCCTCCCGTGAGGACTCGCCCGGGTTCGGCCTCAGGACCCCGGGCGCGACGCTTGTTGTGGGGCGCTGGGGAGCTAGGCCCGGCCTTCGCGTCCCCGCCTGCCGCGGACCTCGGGGTCCTTTTTGGTCTCCGAGTCGCCCGCCCAGGCCTCCGTGCCGGCCGACTCCAGAAAAAGAAAACATTTTCCACACCCCTTCCGCGGCCGCGCTGGGATTTCCTAGGCGGACGCCCCGCCGCAGGCCCTCCTATTCGAGTGGAGCCGGGACGAGACCGGTCCTCCGAAAAGGCGGCCTGGCGCCAGCCCTCGCCCGGTGGTGCCGGCCGCCTCCTCTCCGACCCCGCCGGGGCTCCCGGGGCTCCAGGGGCTCGGGCTGGGAAGGGGACGGAGGTCGGGGACTGGGGTGGGCGGTGCTGGCAGATCGCGAACCTCGGGCCGGCGTCCACTTTCCCAGGGGGGACGCGGGCCACATCCTCCTCCCTCCTGCCTCTTCCAGGTCGACCAGCAGGACCGCAGCCGTTGCCAGGGACCGACGGCAACAAAGGGCGGGTTCCGCGCAGCCGGCGTCATCAATGGCGGCCGGGACGCCGGTTGCCCTGGTGACGCAATAGAACAGTTGCCTGGCACCGGACTTGGCCGCGCGAATGGCGAGCAGCTAGGTCGAACAGTTGACCGGATCTCTAAAAGGCCCCTGGGAGTGTGGGGCTGGGAGGAAAACAGAGAGGGCGCGAGTGAGTGTGCGTGCGTGTGTGTGTGTGTGTGTGTGTGTGTGTGTGTGTGTTCTGTGTGTGTGTTTCGTGTGTGTGGGCGTGTGTATATGTGTGCGCGCGTGTGTACAACAGGGCCCACATACACAAAGGAAACCTGGCAGGCTGAGGGGAGGCCTGTGTGGAGGCCCCACACCCTCAGAGACGTACGCTGACCTCGAAGGATGGTCCGAAGTATAAATATGTTCACTGAAAACACTTTACGGTGGGTGCGTGCTGATGCCCCAGGCCCGCACTTTCCCGTGGAATGTGGTGGGTGGAGGGAGGACCGGTGTGTCCCTACCCTCCCGTGAGCAGTATCTTCAGCTGGAGCACAGTGTTTCGGTAAGAGTGTGCTTGCTGTTCCCGAGACAAATGGTTAGTGAGTCCAATCTTCCCCTACCAGGCCTCCCTGGTCCCTCATCACTCCACGCCAGCCTTTGGCCTAGGGCATGTAAGACGCCGAGAGGGACTTTTTAACATCTCCTTGGTTGCCCTGGACTCGCACCCCTAAACTACCCCAGCACAACCCCCTGGCCCCCTCGCTGATTCTCAAAGGCTTGAAGGTAGTTTCTTTGTTTGGCGCGTGGAGGGGACCCTTTCAGCCCCAGAACGCTCATCCTCCCCTCCTGCCACTTGGGTTCGGTGGCCTAAGTGTGGGGGAGTTGTAGAAGCCCCAGGCGCAGTCCAAGGCTTTCTGCCTTTGAATGCAGCCATTGAGTGAGGTCCTTTGCAATCAATCTCCCTGAACTTCCTAACCTCATCCGCACACCCCTCCCACCCCAGCACTCTCGCTAAGGCCCAGGCCCCAAGCCTGTGCGTTTGGGGAATGGAAGGCTAGCGTTTTCACCCTAACTGGTGCACCAGGCTCATGGGCCTCAGGAAAAACACGCAGTCGGTAAAGCTGAGTTGCTATCTCAGGCAAAGCATGCGGGGCGGCAAGACGCTTGTCATTGAGAACAGACTAACCGAAGTCTCCGCAGTAGATTCCAGTAAAAATGAAAAAGAAAGGAAAGAAAAGAAAAGAAAAGAAAAGAAAAGAAAAGCAAAGAAAAGAAAAGAGGGGGGAGAAGGAGAAGTAAGAGATGCAAAGATTCATCCTTCCGTTGCCCTCCCGTGAGGACTCGCCCGGGTTCGGCCTCAGAACCCCGGGCGCGACGCTTGTTGTGGGGCGCTGGGGAGCTAGGCCCGGCCTTCGCGTCCCCGCCTGCCGCGGACCTCGGGGTCCTTTTTGGTCTCCGAGTCGCCCGCCCAGGCCTCCGTGCCGGCCGACTCCAGAAAAAGAAAACATTTTCCACACCCCTTCCGCGGCCGCGCTGGGATCTCCTAGGCGGACGCCCCGCCGCAGGCCCTCCTATTCGAGTGGAGCCGGGACGAGACCGGTCCTCCGAAAAGGCGGCCTGGCGCCAGCCCTCGCCCGGTGGTGCCGGCCGCCTCCTCTCCGACCCCGCCGGGGCTCCCGGGGCTCCAGGGGCCCGGGCTGGGAAGGGGACGGAGGTCGGGGACTGGGGTGGGCGGTGCTGGCAGATCGCGAACCTCGGGCCGGCGTCCACTTTCCCAGGGGGGACGCGGGCCACATCCTCCTCCCTCCTGCCTCTTCCAGGTCGACCAGCAGGACCGCAGCCGTTGCCAGGGACCGACGGCAACAAAGGGCGGGTTCCGCGCAGCCGGCGTCATCAATGGCGGCCGGGACGCCGGTTGCCCTGGTGACGCAATAGAACAGTTGCCTGGCACCGGACTTGGCCGCGCGAATGGCGAGCAGCTAGGTCGAACAGTTGACCGGATCTCTAAAAGGCCCCTGGGAGTGTGGGGCTGGGAGGAAAACAGAGAGGGCGCGAGTGAGTGTGCGTGCGTGCGTGTGTGTGTGTGTGTGTGTGTGTGTGTGTGTGTTCTGTGTGTGTGTTTCGTGTGTGTGGGCGTGTGTATATGTGTGCGCGCGTGTGTACAACAGGGCCCACATACACAAAGGAAACCTGGCAGGCTGAGGGGAGGCCTGTGTGGAGGCCCCACACCCTCGGAGACGTACGCTGACCTCGAAGGATGGTCCGAAGTATAAATATGTTCACTGAAAACACTTTACGGTGGGTGCGTGCTGATGCCCCAGGCCCGCACTTTCCCGTGGAATGTGGTGGGTGGAGGGAGGACCGGTGTGTCCCTACCCTCCCGTGAGCAGTATCGTCAGCTGGAGCACAGTGTTTCGGTAAGAGTGTGCTTGCTGTTCCCGAGACAAATGGTTAGTGAGTCCAATCTTCCCCTACCAGGCCTCCCTGGTCCCTCATCACTCCACGCCAGCCTTTGGCCTAGGGAATGTAAGACGCCGAGAGGGACTTTTTAACATCTCCTTGGTTGCCCTGGACTCGCACCCCTAAACTACCCCAGCACAACCCCCTGGCCCCCTCGCTGATTCTCAAAGGCTTGAAGGTAGTTTCTTTGTTTGGCGCGTGGAGGGGACCCTTTCAGCCCCAGAACGCTCATCCTCCCCTCCTGCCACTTGGGTTCGGTGGCCTAAGTGTGGGGGAGTTGTAGAAGCCCCAGGCGCAGTCCAAGGCTTTCTGCCTTTGAATGCAGCCATTGAGTGAGGTCCTTTGCAATCAATCTCCCTGAACTTCCTAACCTCATCCGCACACCCCTCCCACCCCAGCACTCTCGCTAAGGCCCAGGCCCCAAGCCTGTGCGTTTGGGGAATGGAAGGCTAGCGTTTTCACCCTAACTGGTGCACCAGGCTCATGGGCCTCAGGAAAAACACGCAGTCGGTAAAGCTGAGTTGCTATCTCAGGCAAAGCATGCGGGGCGGCAAGACGCTTGTCATTGAGAACAGACTAACCGAAGTCTCCGCAGTAGATTCCAGTAAAAATGAAAAAGAAAGGAAAGAAAAGAAAAGCAAAGAAAAGAAAAGCAAAGAAAAGCAAAGAAAAGAAAAGAGGGGGGAGAAGGAGAAGTAAGAGATGCAAAGATTCATCCTTCCGTTGCCCTCCCGTGAGGACTCGCCCGGGTTCGGCCTCAGAACCCCGGGCGCGACGCTTGTTGTGCGGCGCTGGGGAGCTAGGCCCGGCCTTCGCGTCCCCGCCTGCCGCGGACCTCGGGGTCCTTTTTGGTCTCCGAGTCGCCCGCCCAGGCCTCCGTGCCGGCCGACTCCAGAAAAAGAAAACATTTTCCACACCCCTTCCGCGGCCGCGCTGGGATCTCCTAGGCGGACGCCCCGCCGCAGGCCCTCCTATTCGAGTGGAGCCGGGACGAGACCGGTCCTCCGAAAAGGCGGCCTGGCGCCAGCCCTCGCCCGGTGGTGCCGGCCGCCTCCTCTCCGACCCCGCCGGGGCTCCCGGGGCTCCAGGGGCCCGGGCTGGGGAGGGGACGGAGGTCGGGGACTGGGGTGGGCGGTGCTGGCAGATCGCGAACCTCGGGCCGGCGTCCACTTTCCCAGGGGGGACGCGGGCCACATCCTCCTCCCTCCTGCCTCTTCCAGGTCGACCAGCAGGACCGCAGCCGTTGCCAGGGACCGACGGCAACAAAGGGCGGGTTCCGCGCAGCCGGCGTCATCAATGGCGGCCGGGACGCCGGTTGCCCTGGTGACGCAATAGAACAGTTGCCTGGCACCGGACTTGGCCGCGCGAATGGCGAGCAGCTAGGTCGAACAGTTGACCGGATCTCTAAAAGGCCCCTGGGAGTGTGGGGCTGGGAGGAAAACAGAGAGGGCGCGAGTGAGTGTGCGTGCGTGTGCGTGTGTGTGTGTGTGTGTGTGTGTTCTGTGTGTGTGTTTCGTGTGTGTGGGCGTGTGTATATGTGTGCGCGCGTGTGTACAACAGGGCCCACATACACAAAGGAAACCTGGCAGGCTGAGGGGAGGCCTGTGTGGAGGCCCCACACCCTCAGAGACGTACGCTGACCTCGAAGGATGGTCCGAAGTATAAATATGTTCACTGAAAACACTTTACGGTGGGTGCGTGCTGATGCCCCAGGCCCGCACTTTCCCGTGGAATGTGGTGGGTGGAGGGAGGACCGGTGTGTCCCTACCCTCCCGTGAGCAGTATCGTCAGCTGGAGCACAGTGTTTCGGTAAGAGTGTGCTTGCTGTTCCCGAGACAAATGGTTAGTGAGTCCAAACTTCCCCTACCAGGCCTCCCTGGTCCCTCATCACTCCATGCCAGCCTTTGGCCTAGGGAATGTAAGACGCCGAGAGGGACTTTTAAACATCTCCTTGGTTGTCCTGGACTCGCACCCCTAAACTACCCCAGCACAACCCCCTGGCCCCCTCGCTGATTCTCAAAGGCTTGAAGGTAGTTTCTTTGTTTGGCGCGTGGAGGGGACCCTTTCAGCCCCAGAACGCTCATCCTCCCCTCCTGCCACTTGGGTTCGGTGGCCTAAGTGTGGGGGAGTTGTAGAAGCCCCAGGCGCAGTCCAAGGCTTTCTGCCTTTGAATGCAGCCATTGAGTGAGGTCCTTTGCAATCAATCTCCCTGAACTTCCTAACCTCATCCGCACACCCCTCCCACCCCAGCACTCTCGCTAAGACCCAGGCCCCAAGCCTGTGCGTTTGGGGAATGGAAGGCTAGCGTTTTCACCCTAACTGGTGCACCAGGCTCATGGGCCTCAGGAAAAACACGCAGTCGGTAAAGCTGAGTTGCTATCTCAGGCAAAGCATGCGGGGCGGCAAGACGCTTGTCATTGAGAACAGACTAACCGAAGTCTCCGCAGTAGATTCCAGTAAAAATGAAAAAGAAAGGAAAGAAAAGAAAAGAAAAGAAAAGAAAAGCAAAGAAAAGAAAAGAGGGGGGAGAAGGAGAAGTAAGAGATGCAAAGATTCATCCTTCCGTTGCCCTCCCGTGAGGACTCGCCCGGGTTCGGCCTCAGAACCCCGGGCGCGACGCTTGTTGTGGGGCGCTGGGGAGCTAGGCCCGGCCTTCGCGTCCCCGCCTGCCGCGGACCTCGGGGTCCTTTTTGGTCTCCGAGTCGCCCGCCCAGGCCTCCGTGCCGGCCGACTCCAGAAAAAGAAAACATTTTCCACACCCCTTCCGCGGCCGCGCTGGGATCTCCTAGGCGGACGCCCCGCCGCAGGCCCTCCTATTCGAGTGGAGCCGGGACGAGACCGGTCCTCCGAAAAGGCGGCCTGGCGCCAGCCCTCGCCCGGTGGTGCCGGCCGCCTCCTCTCCGACCCCGCCGGGGCTCCCGGGGCTCCAGGGGCCCGGGCTGGGAAGGGGACGGAGGTCGGGGACTGGGGTGGGCGGTGCTGGCAGATCGCGAACCTCGGGCCGGCGTCCACTTTCCCAGGGGGGACGCGGGCCACATCCTCCTCCCTCCTGCCTCTTCCAGGTCGACCAGCAGGACCGCAGCCGTTGCCAGGGACCGACGGCAACAAAGGGCGGGTTCCGCGCAGCCGGCGTCATCAATGGCGGCCGGGACGCCGGTTGCCCTGGTGACGCAATAGAACAGTTGCCTGGCACCGGACTTGGCCGCGCGAATGGCGAGCAGCTAGGTCGAACAGTTGACCGGATCTCTAAAAGGCCCCTGGGAGTGTGGGGCTGGGAGGAAAACAGAGAGGGCGCGAGTGAGTGTGCGTGCGTGTGCGTGTGTGTGTGTGTGTGTGTGTGTGTGTTCTGTGTGTGTGTTTCGTGTGTGTGGGCGTGTGTATATGTGTGCGCGCGTGTGTACAACAGGGCCCACATACACAAAGGAAACCTGGCAGGCTGAGGGGAGGCCTGTGTGGAGGCCCCACACCCTCAGAGACGTACGCTGACCTCGAAGGATGGTCCGAAGTATAAATATGTTCACTGAAAACACTTTACGGTGGGTGCGTGCTGATGCCCCAGGCCCGCACTTTCCCGTGGAATGTGGTGGGTGGAGGGAGGACCGGTGTGTCCCTACCCTCCCGTGAGCAGTATCGTCAGCTGGAGCACAGTGTTTCGGTAAGAGTGTGCTTGCTGTTCCCGAGACAAATGGTTAGTGAGTCCAATCTTCCCCTACCAGGCCTCCCTGGTCCCTCATCACTCCACGCCAGCCTTTGGCCTAGGGAATGTAAGACGCCGAGAGGGACTTTTTAACATCTCCTTGGTTGCCCTGGACTCGCACCCCTAAACTACCCCAGCACAACCCCCTGGCCCCCTCGCTGATTCTCAAAGGCTTGAAGGTAGTTTCTTTGTTTGGCGCGTGGAGGGGACCCTTTCAGCCCCAGAACGCTCATCCTCCCCTCCTGCCACTTGGGTTCGGTGGCCTAAGTGTGGGGGAGTTGTAGAAGCCCCAGGCGCAGTCCAAGGCTTTCTGCCTTTGAATGCAGCCATTGAGTGAGGTCCTTTGCAATCAATCTCCCTGAACTTCCTAACCTCATCCGCACACCCCTCCCACCCCAGCACTCTCGCTAAGACCCAGGCCCCAAGCCTGTGCGTTTGGGGAATGGAAGGCTAGCGTTTTCACCCTAACTGGTGCACCAGGCTCATGGGCCTCAGGAAAAACACGCAGTCGGTAAAGCTGAGTTGCTATCTCAGGCAAAGCATGCGGGGCGGCAAGACGCTTGTCATTGAGAACAGACTAACCGAAGTCTCCGCAGTAGATTCCAGTAAAAATGAAAAAGAAAGGAAAGAAAAGAAAAGAAAAGCAAAGAAAAGAAAAGAAAAGAAAAGAGGGGGGAGAAGGAGAAGTAAGAGATGCAAAGATTCATCCTTCCGTTGCCCTCCCGTGAGGACTCGCCCGGGTTCGGCCTCAGAACCCCGGGCGCGACGCTTGTTGTGGGGCGCTGGGGAGCTAGGCCCGGCCTTCGCGTCCCCGCCTGCCGCGGACCTCGGGGTCCTTTTTGGTCTCCGAGTCGCCCGCCCAGGCCTCCGTGCCGGCCGACTCCAGAAAAAGAAAACATTTTCCACACCCCTTCCGCGGCCGCGCTGGGATCTCCTAGGCGGACGCCCCGCCGCAGGCCCTCCTATTCGAGTGGAGCCGGGACGAGACCGGTCCTCCGAAAAGGCGGCCTGGCGCCAGCCCTCGCCCGGTGGTGCCGGCCGCCTCCTCTCCGACCCCGCCGGGGCTCCCGGGGCTCCAGGGGCCCGGGCTGGGAAGGGGACGGAGGTCGGGGACTGGGGTGGGCGGTGCTGGCAGATCGCGAACCTCGGGCCGGCGTCCACTTTCCCAGGGGGGACGCGGGCCACATCCTCCTCCCTCCTGCCTCTTCCAGTTCGACCAGCAGGACCGCAGCCGTTGCCAGGGACCGACGGCAACAAAGGGCGGGTTCCGCGCAGCCGGCGTCATCAATGGCGGCCGGGACGCCGGTTGCCCTGGTGACGCAATAGAACAGTTGCCTGGCACCGGACTTGGCCGCGCGAATGGCGAGCAGCTAGGTCGAACAGTTGACCGGATCTCTAAAAGGCCCCTGGGAGTGTGGGGCTGGGAGGAAAACAGAGAGGGCGCGAGTGAGTGTGCGTGCGTGCGTGTGTGTGTGTGTGTGTGTGTGTGTGTTCTGTGTGTGTGTTTCGTGTGTGTGGGCGTGTGTATATGTGTGCGCGCGTGTGTACAACAGGGCCCACATACACAAAGGAAACCTGGCAGGCTGAGGGGAGGCCTGTGTGGAGGCCCCACACCCTCAGAGACGTACGCTGACCTCGAAGGATGGTCCGAAGTATAAATATGTTCACTGAAAACACTTTACGGTGGGTGCGTGCTGATGCCCCAGGCCCGCACTTTCCCGTGGAATGTGGTGGGTGGAGGGAGGACCGGTGTGTCCCTACCCTCCCGTGAGCAGTATCGTCAGCTGGAGCACAGTGTTTCGGTAAGAGTGTGCTTGC
The DNA here is from genome assembly GCA_030848825.1 of Tadarida brasiliensis. NCBI lineage: Eukaryota > Metazoa > Chordata > Mammalia > Chiroptera > Molossidae > Tadarida > Tadarida brasiliensis. Next base: position 2,069,694 of record CM061265.1, read on the forward strand.
TGTTCCCGAGACAAATGGTTAGTGAGTCCAATCTTCCCCTACCAGGCCTCCCTGGTCCCTCATCACTCCACGCCAGCCTTTGGCCTAGGGAATGTAAGACGCCGAGAGGGACTTTTTAACATCTCCTTGGTTGCCCTGGACTCGCACCCCTAAACTACCCCAGCACAACCCCCTGGCCCCCTCGCTGATTCTCAAAGGCTTGAAGGTAGTTTCTTTGTTTGGCGCGTGGAGGGGACCCTTTCAGCCCCAGAACGCTCATCCTCCCCTCCTGCCACTTGGGTTCGGTGGCCTAAGTGTGGGGGAGTTGTAGAAGCCCCAGGCGCAGTCCAAGGCTTTCTGCCTTTGAATGCAGCCATTGAGTGAGGTCCTTTGCAATCAATCTCCCTGAACTTCCTAACCTCATCCGCACACCCCTCCCACCCCAGCACTCTCGCTAAGGCCCAGGCCCCAAGCCTGTGCGTTTGGGGAATGGAAGGCTAGCGTTTTCACCCTAACTGGTGCACCAGGCTCATGGGCCTCAGGAAAAACACGCAGTCGGTAAAGCTGAGTTGCTATCTCAGGCAAAGCATGCGGGGCGGCAAGACGCTTGTCATTGAGAACAGACTAACCGAAGTCTCCGCAGTAGATTCCAGTAAAAATGACAAAGAAAGGAAAGAAAAGGAAAGAAAAGAAAAGCAAAGAAAAGCAAAGAAAAGAAAAGCAAAGAAAAGAAAAGAAAAGAGGGGGGAGAAGGAGAAGTAAGAGATGCAAAGATTCATCCTTCCGTTGCCCTCCCGTGAGGACTCGCCCGGGTTCGGCCTCAGAACCCCGGGCGCGACGCTTGTTGTGGGGCGCTGGGGAGCTAGGCCCGGCCTTCGCGTCCCCGCCTGCCGCGGACCTCGGGGTCCTTTTTGGTCTCCGAGTCGCCCGCCCAGGCCTCCGTGCCGGCCGACTCCAGAAAAAGAAAACATTTTCCACACCCCTTCCGCGGCCGCGCTGGGATCTCCTAGGCGGACGCCCCGCCGCAGGCCCTCCTATTCGAGTGGAGCCGGGACGAGACCGGTCCTCCGAAAAGGCGGCCTGGCGCCAGCCCTCGCCCGGTGGTGCCGGCCGCCTCCTCTCCGACCCCGCCGGGGCTCCCGGGGCTCCAGGGGCCCGGGCTGGGAAGGGGACGGAGGTCGGGGACTGGGGTGGGCGGTGCTGGCAGATCGCGAACCTCGGGCCGGCGTCCACTTTCCCAGGGGGGATGCGGGCCACATCCTCCTCCCTCCTGCCTCTTCCAGGTCGACCAGCAGGACCGCAGCCGTTGCCAGGGACCGAGGGCAACAAAGGGCGGGTTCCGCGCAGCCGGCGTCATCAATGGCGGCCGGGACGCCGGTTGCCCTGGTGACGCAATAGAACAGTTGCCTGGCACCGGACTTGGCCGCGCGAATGGCGAGCAGCTAGGTCGAACAGTTGACCGGATCTCTAAAAGGCCCCTGGGAGTGTGGGGCTGGGAGGAAAACAGAGAGGGCGCGAGTGAGTGTGCGTGCGTGTGTGTGTGTGTGTGTGTGTGTGTGTGTGTGTGTGTGTGTTCTGTGTGTGTGTTTCGTGTGTGTGGGCGTGTGTATATGTGTGCGCGCGTGTGTACAACAGGGCCCACATACACAAAGGAAACCTGGCAGGCTGAGGGGAGGCCTGTGTGGAGGCCCCACACCCTCAGAGACGTACGCTGACCTCGAAGGATGGTCCGAAGTATAAATATGTTCACTGAAAACACTTTACGGTGGGTGCGTGCTGATGCCCCAGGCCCGCACTTTCCCGTGGAATGTGGTGGGTGGAGGGAGGACCGGTGTGTCCCTACCCTCCCGTGAGCAGTATCGTCAGCTGGAGCACAGTGTTTCGGTAAGAGTGTGCTTGCTGTTCCCGAGACAAATGGTTAGTGAGTCCAATCTTCCCCTACCAGGCCTCCCTGGTCCCTCATCACTCCATGCCAGCCTTTGGCCTAGGGAATGTAAGACGCCGAGAGGGACTTTTAAACATCTCCTTGGTTGTCCTGGACTCGCACCCCTAAACTACCCCAGCACAACCCCCTGGCCCCCTCGCTGATTCTCAAAGGCTTGAAGGTAGTTTCTTTGTTTGGCGCGTGGAGGGGACCCTTTCAGCCCCAGAACGCTCATCCTCCCCTCCTGCCACTTGGGTTCGGTGGCCTAAGTGTGGGGGAGTTGTAGAAGCCCCAGGCGCAGTCCAAGGCTTTCTGCCTTTGAATGCAGCCATTGAGTGAGGTCCTTTGCAATCAATCTCCCTGAACTTCCTAACCTCATCCGCACACCCCTCCCACCCCAGCACTCTCGCTAAGACCCAGGCCCCAAGCCTGTGCGTTTGGGGAATGGAAGGCTAGCGTTTTCACCCTAACTGGTGCACCAGGCTCATGGGCCTCAGGAAAAACACGCAGTCGGTAAAGCTGAGTTGCTATCTCAGGCAAAGCATGCGGGGCGGCAAGACGCTTGTCATTGAGAACAGACTAACCGAAGTCTCCGCAGTAGATTCCAGTAAAAATGAAAAAGAAAGGAAAGAAAAGAAAAGAAAAGAAAAGAAAAGCAAAGAAAAGAAAAGAGGGGGGAGAAGGAGAAGTAAGAGATGCAAAGATTCATCCTTCCGTTGCCCTCCCGTGAGGACTCGCCCGGGTTCGGCCTCAGGACCCCGGGCGCGACGCTTGTTGTGGGGCGCTGGGGAGCTAGGCCCGGCCTTCGCGTCCCCGCCTGCCGCGGACCTCGGGGTCCTTTTTGGTCTCCGAGTCGCCCGCCCAGGCCTCCGTGCCGGCCGACTCCAGAAAAAGAAAACATTTTCCACACCCCTTCCGCGGCCGCGCTGGGATTTCCTAGGCGGACGCCCCGCCGCAGGCCCTCCTATTCGAGTGGAGCCGGGACGAGACCGGTCCTCCGAAAAGGCGGCCTGGCGCCAGCCCTCGCCCGGTGGTGCCGGCCGCCTCCTCTCCGACCCCGCCGGGGCTCCCGGGGCTCCAGGGGCTCGGGCTGGGAAGGGGACGGAGGTCGGGGACTGGGGTGGGCGGTGCTGGCAGATCGCGAACCTCGGGCCGGCGTCCACTTTCCCAGGGGGGACGCGGGCCACATCCTCCTCCCTCCTGCCTCTTCCAGGTCGACCAGCAGGACCGCAGCCGTTGCCAGGGACCGACGGCAACAAAGGGCGGGTTCCGCGCAGCCGGCGTCATCAATGGCGGCCGGGACGCCGGTTGCCCTGGTGACGCAATAGAACAGTTGCCTGGCACCGGACTTGGCCGCGCGAATGGCGAGCAGCTAGGTCGAACAGTTGACCGGATCTCTAAAAGGCCCCTGGGAGTGTGGGGCTGGGAGGAAAACAGAGAGGGCGCGAGTGAGTGTGCGTGCGTGTGTGTGTGTGTGTGTGTGTGTGTGTGTGTGTTCTGTGTGTGTGTTTCGTGTGTGTGGGCGTGTGTATATGTGTGCGCGCGTGTGTACAACAGGGCCCACATACACAAAGGAAACCTGGCAGGCTGAGGGGAGGCCTGTGTGGAGGCCCCACACCCTCAGAGACGTACGCTGACCTCGAAGGATGGTCCGAAGTATAAATATGTTCACTGAAAACACTTTACGGTGGGTGCGTGCTGATGCCCCAGGCCCGCACTTTCCCGTGGAATGTGGTGGGTGGAGGGAGGACCGGTGTGTCCCTACCCTCCCGTGAGCAGTATCTTCAGCTGGAGCACAGTGTTTCGGTAAGAGTGTGCTTGCTGTTCCCGAGACAAATGGTTAGTGAGTCCAATCTTCCCCTACCAGGCCTCCCTGGTCCCTCATCACTCCACGCCAGCCTTTGGCCTAGGGCATGTAAGACGCCGAGAGGGACTTTTTAACATCTCCTTGGTTGCCCTGGACTCGCACCCCTAAACTACCCCAGCACAACCCCCTGGCCCCCTCGCTGATTCTCAAAGGCTTGAAGGTAGTTTCTTTGTTTGGCGCGTGGAGGGGACCCTTTCAGCCCCAGAACGCTCATCCTCCCCTCCTGCCACTTGGGTTCGGTGGCCTAAGTGTGGGGGAGTTGTAGAAGCCCCAGGCGCAGTCCAAGGCTTTCTGCCTTTGAATGCAGCCATTGAGTGAGGTCCTTTGCAATCAATCTCCCTGAACTTCCTAACCTCATCCGCACACCCCTCCCACCCCAGCACTCTCGCTAAGGCCCAGGCCCCAAGCCTGTGCGTTTGGGGAATGGAAGGCTAGCGTTTTCACCCTAACTGGTGCACCAGGCTCATGGGCCTCAGGAAAAACACGCAGTCGGTAAAGCTGAGTTGCTATCTCAGGCAAAGCATGCGGGGCGGCAAGACGCTTGTCATTGAGAACAGACTAACCGAAGTCTCCGCAGTAGATTCCAGTAAAAATGACAAAGAAAGGAAAGAAAAGGAAAGAAAAGAAAAGCAAAGAAAAGCAAAGAAAAGAAAAGCAAAGAAAAGAAAAGAAAAGAGGGGGGAGAAGGAGAAGTAAGAGATGCAAAGATTCATCCTTCCGTTGCCCTCCCGTGAGGACTCGCCCGGGTTCGGCCTCAGAACCCCGGGCGCGACGCTTGTTGTGGGGCGCTGGGGAGCTAGGCCCGGCCTTCGCGTCCCCGCCTGCCGCGGACCTCGGGGTCCTTTTTGGTCTCCGAGTCGCCCGCCCAGGCCTCCGTGCCGGCCGACTCCAGAAAAAGAAAACATTTTCCACACCCCTTCCGCGGCCGCGCTGGGATCTCCTAGGCGGACGCCCCGCCGCAGGCCCTCCTATTCGAGTGGAGCCGGGACGAGACCGGTCCTCCGAAAAGGCGGCCTGGCGCCAGCCCTCGCCCGGTGGTGCCGGCCGCCTCCTCTCCGACCCCGCCGGGGCTCCCGGGGCTCCAGGGGCCCGGGCTGGGAAGGGGACGGAGGTCGGGGACTGGGGTGGGCGGTGCTGGCAGATCGCGAACCTCGGGCCGGCGTCCACTTTCCCAGGGGGGACGCGGGCCACATCCTCCTCCCTCCTGCCTCTTCCAGGTCGACCAGCAGGACCGCAGCCGTTGCCAGGGACCGACGGCAACAAAGGGCGGGTTCCGCGCAGCCGGCGTCATCAATGGCGGCCGGGACGCCGGTTGCCCTGGTGACGCAATAGAACAGTTGCCTGGCACCGGACTTGGCCGCGCGAATGGCGAGCAGCTAGGTCGAACAGTTGACCGGATCTCTAAAAGGCCCCTGGGAGTGTGGGGCTGGGAGGAAAACAGAGAGGGCGCGAGTGAGTGTGCGTGCGTGTGTGTGTGTGTGTGTGTGTGTGTGTGTGTGTGTGTTCTGTGTGTGTGTTTCGTGTGTGTGGGCGTGTGTATATGTGTGCGCGCGTGTGTACAACAGGGCCCACATACACAAAGGAAACCTGGCAGGCTGAGGGGAGGCCTGTGTGGAGGCCCCACACCCTCAGAGACGTACGCTGACCTCGAAGGATGGTCCGAAGTATAAATATGTTCACTGAAAACACTTTACGGTGGGTGCGTGCTGATGCCCCAGGCCCGCACTTTCCCGTGGAATGTGGTGGGTGGAGGGAGGACCGGTGTGTCCCTACCCTCCCGTGAGCAGTATCGTCAGCTGGAGCACAGTGTTTCGGTAAGAGTGTGCTTGCTGTTCCCGAGACAAATGGTTAGTGAGTCCAAACTTCCCCTACCAGGCCTCCCTGGTCCCTCATCACTCCATGCCAGCCTTTGGCCTAGGGAATGTAAGACGCCGAGAGGGACTTTTAAACATCTCCTTGGTTGTCCTGGACTCGCACCCCTAAACTACCCCAGCACAACCCCCTGGCCCCCTCGCTGATTCTCAAAGGCTTGAAGGTAGTTTCTTTGTTTGGCGCGTGGAGGGGACCCTTTCAGCCCCAGAACGCTCATCCTCCCCTCCTGCCACTTGGGTTCGGTGGCCTAAGTGTGGGGGAGTTGTAGAAGCCCCAGGCGCAGTCCAAGGCTTTCTGCCTTTGAATGCAGCCATTGAGTGAGGTCCTTTGCAATCAATCTCCCTGAACTTCCTAACCTCATCCGCACACCCCTCCCACCCCAGCACTCTCGCTAAGACCCAGGCCCCAAGCCTGTGCGTTTGGGGAATGGAAGGCTAGCGTTTTCACCCTAACTGGTGCACCAGGCTCATGGGCCTCAGGAAAAACACGCAGTCGGTAAAGCTGAGTTGCTATCTCAGGCAAAGCATGCGGGGCGGCAAGACGCTTGTCATTGAGAACAGACTAACCGAAGTCTCCGCAGTAGATTCCAGTAAAAATGACAAAGAAAGGAAAGAAAAGGAAAGAAAAGAAAAGCAAAGAAAAGCAAAGAAAAGAAAAGCAAAGAAAAGAAAAGAAAAGAGGGGGGAGAAGGAGAAGTAAGAGATGCAAAGATTCATCCTTCCGTTGCCCTCCCGTGAGGACTCGCCCGGGTTCGGCCTCAGAACCCCGGGCGCGACGCTTGTTGTGGGGCGCTGGGGAGCTAGGCCCGGCCTTCGCGTCCCCGCCTGCCGCGGACCTCGGGGTCCTTTTTGGTCTCCGAGTCGCCCGCCCAGGCCTCCGTGCCGGCCGACTCCAGAAAAAGAAAACATTTTCCACACCCCTTCCGCGGCCGCGCTGGGATCTCCTAGGCGGACGCCCCGCCGCAGGCCCTCCTATTCGAGTGGAGCCGGGACGAGACCGGTCCTCCGAAAAGGCGGCCTGGCGCCAGCCCTCGCCCGGTGGTGCCGGCCGCCTCCTCTCCGACCCCGCCGGGGCTCCCGGGGCTCCAGGGGCCCGGGCTGGGAAGGGGACGGAGGTCGGGGACTGGGGTGGGCGGTGCTGGCAGATCGCGAACCTCGGGCCGGCGTCCACTTTCCCAGGGGGGATGCGGGCCACATCCTCCTCCCTCCTGCCTCTTCCAGGTCGACCAGCAGGACCGCAGCCGTTGCCAGGGACCGAGGGCAACAAAGGGCGGGTTCCGCGCAGCCGGCGTCATCAATGGCGGCCGGGACGCCGGTTGCCCTGGTGACGCAATAGAACAGTTGCCTGGCACCGGACTTGGCCGCGCGAATGGCGAGCAGCTAGGTCGAACAGTTGACCGGATCTCTAAAAGGCCCCTGGGAGTGTGGGGCTGGGAGGAAAACAGAGAGGGCGCGAGTGAGTGTGCGTGCGTGTGTGTGTGTGTGTGTGTGTGTGTGTGTGTGTGTGTGTGTGTTCTGTGTGTGTGTTTCGTGTGTGTGGGCGTGTGTATATGTGTGCGCGCGTGTGTACAACAGGGCCCACATACACAAAGGAAACCTGGCAGGCTGAGGGGAGGCCTGTGTGGAGGCCCCACACCCTCAGAGACGTACGCTGACCTCGAAGGATGGTCCGAAGTATAAATATGTTCACTGAAAACACTTTACGGTGGGTGCGTGCTGATGCCCCAGGCCCGCACTTTCCCGTGGAATGTGGTGGGTGGAGGGAGGACCGGTGTGTCCCTACCCTCCCGTGAGCAGTATCGTCAGCTGGAGCACAGTGTTTCGGTAAGAGTGTGCTTGCTGTTCCCGAGACAAATGGTTAGTGAGTCCAATCTTCCCCTACCAGGCCTCCCTGGTCCCTCATCACTCCATGCCAGCCTTTGGCCTAGGGAATGTAAGACGCCGAGAGGGACTTTTAAACATCTCCTTGGTTGTCCTGGACTCGCACCCCTAAACTACCCCAGCACAACCCCCTGGCCCCCTCGCTGATTCTCAAAGGCTTGAAGGTAGTTTCTTTGTTTGGCGCGTGGAGGGGACCCTTTCAGCCCCAGAACGCTCATCCTCCCCTCCTGCCACTTGGGTTCGGTGGCCTAAGTGTGGGGGAGTTGTAGAAGCCCCAGGCGCAGTCCAAGGCTTTCTGCCTTTGAATGCAGCCATTGAGTGAGGTCCTTTGCAATCAATCTCCCTGAACTTCCTAACCTCATCCGCACACCCCTCCCACCCCAGCACTCTCGCTAAGACCCAGGCCCCAAGCCTGTGCGTTTGGGGAATGGAAGGCTAGCGTTTTCACCCTAACTGGTGCACCAGGCTCATGGGCCTCAGGAAAAACACGCAGTCGGTAAAGCTGAGTTGCTATCTCAGGCAAAGCATGCGGGGCGGCAAGACGCTTGTCATTGAGAACAGACTAACCGAAGTCTCCGCAGTAGATTCCAGTAAAAATGAAAAAGAAAGGAAAGAAAAGAAAAGAAAAGAAAAGAAAAGCAAAGAAAAGAAAAGAGGGGGGAGAAGGAGAAGTAAGAGATGCAAAGATTCATCCTTCCGTTGCCCTCCCGTGAGGACTCGCCCGGGTTCGGCCTCAGGACCCCGGGCGCGACGCTTGTTGTGGGGCGCTGGGGAGCTAGGCCCGGCCTTCGCGTCCCCGCCTGCCGCGGACCTCGGGGTCCTTTTTGGTCTCCGAGTCGCCCGCCCAGGCCTCCGTGCCGGCCGACTCCAGAAAAAGAAAACATTTTCCACACCCCTTCCGCGGCCGCGCTGGGATTTCCTAGGCGGACGCCCCGCCGCAGGCCCTCCTATTCGAGTGGAGCCGGGACGAGACCGGTCCTCCGAAAAGGCGGCCTGGCGCCAGCCCTCGCCCGGTGGTGCCGGCCGCCTCCTCTCCGACCCCGCCGGGGCTCCCGGGGCTCCAGGGGCTCGGGCTGGGAAGGGGACGGAGGTCGGGGACTGGGGTGGGCGGTGCTGGCAGATCGCGAACCTCGGGCCGGCGTCCACTTTCCCAGGGGGGACGCGGGCCACATCCTCCTCCCTCCTGCCTCTTCCAGGTCGACCAGCAGGACCGCAGCCGTTGCCAGGGACCGACGGCAACAAAGGGCGGGTTCCGCGCAGCCGGCGTCATCAATGGCGGCCGGGACGCCGGTTGCCCTGGTGACGCAATAGAACAGTTGCCTGGCACCGGACTTGGCCGCGCGAATGGCGAGCAGCTAGGTCGAACAGTTGACCGGATCTCTAAAAGGCCCCTGGGAGTGTGGGGCTGGGAGGAAAACAGAGAGGGCGCGAGTGAGTGTGCGTGCGTGTGTGTGTGTGTGTGTGTGTGTGTGTGTGTGTTCTGTGTGTGTGTTTCGTGTGTGTGGGCGTGTGTATATGTGTGCGCGCGTGTGTACAACAGGGCCCACATACACAAAGGAAACCTGGCAGGCTGAGGGGAGGCCTGTGTGGAGGCCCCACACCCTCAGAGACGTACGCTGACCTCGAAGGATGGTCCGAAGTATAAATATGTTCACTGAAAACACTTTACGGTGGGTGCGTGCTGATGCCCCAGGCCCGCACTTTCCCGTGGAATGTGGTGGGTGGAGGGAGGACCGGTGTGTCCCTACCCTCCCGTGAGCAGTATCTTCAGCTGGAGCACAGTGTTTCGGTAAGAGTGTGCTTGCTGTTCCCGAGACAAATGGTTAGTGAGTCCAATCTTCCCCTACCAGGCCTCCCTGGTCCCTCATCACTCCACGCCAGCCTTTGGCCTAGGGCATGTAAGACGCCGAGAGGGACTTTTTAACATCTCCTTGGTTGCCCTGGACTCGCACCCCTAAACTACCCCAGCACAACCCCCTGGCCCCCTCGCTGATTCTCAAAGGCTTGAAGGTAGTTTCTTTGTTTGGCGCGTGGAGGGGACCCTTTCAGCCCCAGAACGCTCATCCTCCCCTCCTGCCACTTGGGTTCGGTGGCCTAAGTGTGGGGGAGTTGTAGAAGCCCCAGGCGCAGTCCAAGGCTTTCTGCCTTTGAATGCAGCCATTGAGTGAGGTCCTTTGCAATCAATCTCCCTGAACTTCCTAACCTCATCCGCACACCCCTCCCACCCCAGCACTCTCGCTAAGGCCCAGGCCCCAAGCCTGTGCGTTTGGGGAATGGAAGGCTAGCGTTTTCACCCTAACTGGTGCACCAGGCTCATGGGCCTCAGGAAAAACACGCAGTCGGTAAAGCTGAGTTGCTATCTCAGGCAAAGCATGCGGGGCGGCAAGACGCTTGTCATTGAGAACAGACTAACCGAAGTCTCCGCAGTAGATTCCAGTAAAAATGACAAAGAAAGGAAAGAAAAGGAAAGAAAAGAAAAGCAAAGAAAAGCAAAGAAAAGAAAAGCAAAGAAAAGAAAAGAAAAGAGGGGGGAGAAGGAGAAGTAAGAGATGCAAAGATTCATCCTTCCGTTGCCCTCCCGTGAGGACTCGCCCGGGTTCGGCCTCAGAACCCCGGGCGCGACGCTTGTTGTGGGGCGCTGGGGAGCTAGGCCCGGCCTTCGCGTCCCCGCCTGCCGCGGACCTCGGGGTCCTTTTTGGTCTCCGAGTCGCCCGCCCAGGCCTCCGTGCCGGCCGACTCCAGAAAAAGAAAACATTTTCCACACCCCTTCCGCGGCCGCGCTGGGATCTCCTAGGCGGACGCCCCGCCGCAGGCCCTCCTATTCGAGTGGAGCCGGGACGAGACCGGTCCTCCGAAAAGGCGGCCTGGCGCCAGCCCTCGCCCGGTGGTGCCGGCCGCCTCCTCTCCGACCCCGCCGGGGCTCCCGGGGCTCCAGGGGCCCGGGCTGGGAAGGGGACGGAGGTCGGGGACTGGGGTGGGCGGTGCTGGCAGATCGCGAACCTCGGGCCGGCGTCCACTTTCCCAGGGGGGACGCGGGCCACATCCTCCTCCCTCCTGCCTCTTCCAGGTCGACCAGCAGGACCGCAGCCGTTGCCAGGGACCGACGGCAACAAAGGGCGGGTTCCGCGCAGCCGGCGTCATCAATGGCGGCCGGGACGCCGGTTGCCCTGGTGACGCAATAGAACAGTTGCCTGGCACCGGACTTGGCCGCGCGAATGGCGAGCAGCTAGGTCGAACAGTTGACCGGATCTCTAAAAGGCCCCTGGGAGTGTGGGGCTGGGAGGAAAACAGAGAGGGCGCGAGTGAGTGTGCGTGCGTGTGTGTGTGTGTGTGTGTGTGTGTGTGTGTGTGTGTTCTGTGTGTGTGTTTCGTGTGTGTGGGCGTGTGTATATGTGTGCGCGCGTGTGTACAACAGGGCCCACATACACAAAGGAAACCTGGCAGGCTGAGGGGAGGCCTGTGTGGAGGCCCCACACCCTCAGAGACGTACGCTGACCTCGAAGGATGGTCCGAAGTATAAATATGTTCACTGAAAACACTTTACGGTGGGTGCGTGCTGATGCCCCAGGCCCGCACTTTCCCGTGGAATGTGGTGGGTGGAGGGAGGACCGGTGTGTCCCTACCCTCCCGTGAGCAGTATCGTCAGCTGGAGCACAGTGTTTCGGTAAGAGTGTGCTTGCTGTTCCCGAGACAAATGGTTAGTGAGTCCAAACTTCCCCTACCAGGCCTCCCTGGTCCCTCATCACTCCATGCCAGCCTTTGGCCTAGGGAATGTAAGACGCCGAGAGGGACTTTTAAACATCTCCTTGGTTGTCCTGGACTCGCACCCCTAAACTACCCCAGCACAACCCCCTGGCCCCCTCGCTGATTCTCAAAGGCTTGAAGGTAGTTTCTTTGTTTGGCGCGTGGAGGGGACCCTTTCAGCCCCAGAACGCTCATCCTCCCCTCCTGCCACTTGGGTTCGGTGGCCTAAGTGTGGGGGAGTTGTAGAAGCCCCAGGCGCAGTCCAAGGCTTTCTGCCTTTGAATGCAGCCATTGAGTGAGGTCCTTTGCAATCAATCTCCCTGAACTTCCTAACCTCATCCGCACACCCCTCCCACCCCAGCACTCTCGCTAAGACCCAGGCCCCAAGCCTGTGCGTTTGGGGAATGGAAGGCTAGCGTTTTCACCCTAACTGGTGCACCAGGCTCATGGGCCTCAGGAAAAACACGCAGTCGGTAAAGCTGAGTTGCTATCTCAGGCAAAGCATGCGGGGCGGCAAGACGCTTGTCATTGAGAACAGACTAACCGAAGTCTCCGCAGTAGATTCCAGTAAAAATGAAAAAGAAAGGAAAGAAAAGAAAAGAAAAGAAAAGAAAAGCAAAGAAAAGAAAAGAGGGGGGAGAAGGAGAAGTAAGAGATGCAAAGATTCATCCTTCCGTTGCCCTCCCGTGAGGACTCGCCCGGGTTCGGCCTCAGAACCCCGGGCGCGACGCTTGTTGTGGGGCGCTGGGGAGCTAGGCCCGGCCTTCGCGTCCCCGCCTGCCGCGGACCTCGGGGTCCTTTTTGGTCTCCGAGTCGCCCGCCCAGGCCTCCGTGCCGGCCGACTCCAGAAAAAGAAAACATTTTCCACACCCCTTCCGCGGCCGCGCTGGGATCTCCTAGGCGGACGCCCCGCCGCAGGCCCTCCTATTCGAGTGGAGCCGGGACGAGACCGGTCCTCCGAAAAGGCGGCCTGGCGCCAGCCCTCGCCCGGTGGTGCCGGCCGCCTCCTCTCCGACCCCGCCGGGGCTCCCGGGGCTCCAGGGGCCCGGGCTGGGAAGGGGACGGAGGTCGGGGACTGGGGTGGGCGGTGCTGGCAGATCGCGAACCTCGGGCCGGCGTCCACTTTCCCAGGGGGGACGCGGGCCACATCCTCCTCCCTCCTGCCTCTTCCAGGTCGACCAGCAGGACCGCAGCCGTTGCCAGGGACCGACGGCAACAAAGGGCGGGTTCCGCGCAGCCGGCGTCATCAATGGCGGCCGGGACGCCGGTTGCCCTGGTGACGCAATAGAACAGTTGCCTGGCACCGGACTTGGCCGCGCGAATGGCGAGCAGCTAGGTCGAACAGTTGACCGGATCTCTAAAAGGCCCCTGGGAGTGTGGGGCTGGGAGGAAAACAGAGAGGGCGCGAGTGAGTGTGCGTGCGTGTGCGTGTGTGTGTGTGTGTGTGTGTGTGTGTTCTGTGTGTGTGTTTCGTGTGTGTGGGCGTGTGTATATGTGTGCGCGCGTGTGTACAACAGGGCCCACATACACAAAGGAAACCTGGCAGGCTGAGGGGAGGCCTGTGTGGAGGCCCCACACCCTCAGAGACGTACGCTGACCTCGAAGGATGGTCCGAAGTATAAATATGTTCACTGAAAACACTTTACGGTGGGTGCGTGCTGATGCCCCAGGCCCGCACTTTCCCGTGGAATGTGGTGGGTGGAGGGAGGACCGGTGTGTCCCTACCCTCCCGTGAGCAGTATCGTCAGCTGGAGCACAGTGTTTCGGTAAGAGTGTGCTTGCTGTTCCCGAGACAAATGGTTAGTGAGTCCAATCTTCCCCTACCAGGCCTCCCTGGTCCCTCATCACTCCACGCCAGCCTTTGGCCTAGGGAATGTAAGACGCCGAGAGGGACTTTTTAACATCTCCTTGGTTGCCCTGGACTCGCACCCCTAAACTACCCCAGCACAACCCCCTGGCCCCCTCGCTGATTCTCAAAGGCTTGAAGGTAGTTTCTTTGTTTGGCGCGTGGAGGGGACCCTTTCAGCCCCAGAACGCTCATCCTCCCCTCCTGCCACTTGGGTTCGGTGGCCTAAGTGTGGGGGAGTTGTAGAAGCCCCAGGCGCAGTCCAAGGCTTTCTGCCTTTGAATGCAGCCATTGAGTGAGGTCCTTTGCAATCAATCTCCCTGAACTTCCTAACCTCATCCGCACACCCCTCCCACCCCAGCACTCTCGCTAAGACCCAGGCCCCAAGCCTGTGCGTTTGGGGAATGGAAGGCTAGCGTTTTCACCCTAACTGGTGCACCAGGCTCATGGGCCTCAGGAAAAACACGCAGTCGGTAAAGCTGAGTTGCTATCTCAGGCAAAGCATGCGGGGCGGCAAGACGCTTGTCATTGAGAACAGACTAACCGAAGTCTCCGCAGTAGATTCCAGTAAAAATGAAAAAGAAAGGAAAGAAAAGAAAAGAAAAGCAAAGAAAAGAAAAGAAAAGAAAAGAGGGGGGAGAAGGAGAAGTAAGAGATGCAAAGATTCATCCTTCCGTTGCCCTCCCGTGAGGACTCGCCCGGGTTCGGCCTCAGAACCCCGGGCGCGACGCTTGTTGTGGGGCGCTGGGGAGCTAGGCCCGGCCTTCGCGTCCCCGCCTGCCGCGGACCTCGGGGTCCTTTTTGGTCTCCGAGTCGCCCGCCCAGGCCTCCGTGCCGGCCGACTCCAGAAAAAGAAAACATTTTCCACACCCCTTCCGCGGCCGCGCTGGGATCTCCTAGGCGGACGCCCCGCCGCAGGCCCTCCTATTCGAGTGGAGCCGGGACGAGACCGGTCCTCCGAAAAGGCGGCCTGGCGCCAGCCCTCGCCCGGTGGTGCCGGCCGCCTCCTCTCCGACCCCGCCGGGGCTCCCGGGGCTCCAGGGGCCCGGGCTGGGAAGGGGACGGAGGTCGGGGACTGGGGTGGGCGGTGCTGGCAGATCGCGAACCTCGGGCCGGCGTCCACTTTCCCAGGGGGGACGCGGGCCACATCCTCCTCCCTCCTGCCTCTTCCAGTTCGACCAGCAGGACCGCAGCCGTTGCCAGGGACCGACGGCAACAAAGGGCGGGTTCCGCGCAGCCGGCGTCATCAATGGCGGCCGGGACGCCGGTTGCCCTGGTGACGCAATAGAACAGTTGCCTGGCACCGGACTTGGCCGCGCGAATGGCGAGCAGCTAGGTCGAACAGTTGACCGGATCTCTAAAAGGCCCCTGGGAGTGTGGGGCTGGGAGGAAAACAGAGAGGGCGCGAGTGAGTGTGCGTGCGTGTGTGTGTGTGTGTGTGTGTGTGTGTGTGTTCTGTGTGTGTGTTTCGTGTGTGTGGGCGTGTGTATATGTGTGCGCGCGTGTGTACAACAGGGCCCACATACACAAAGGAAACCTGGCAGGCTGAGGGGAGGCCTGTGTGGAGGCCCCACACCCTCAGAGACGTACGCTGACCTCGAAGGATGGTCCGAAGTATAAATATGTTCACTGAAAACACTTTACGGTGGGTGCGTGCTGATGCCCCAGGCCCGCACTTTCCCGTGGAATGTGGTGGGTGGAGGGAGGACCGGTGTGTCCCTACCCTCCCGTGAGCAGTATCGTCAGCTGGAGCACAGTGTTTCGGTAAGAGTGTGCTTGCTGTTCCCGAGACAAATGGTTAGTGAGTCCAATCTTCCCCTACCAGGCCTCCCTGGTCCCTCATCACTCCACGCCAGCCTTTGGCCTAGGGAATGTAAGACGCCGAGAGGGACTTTTTAACATCTCCTTGGTTGCCCTGGACTCGCACCCCTAAACTACCCCAGCACAACCCCCTGGCCCCCTCGCTGATTCTCAAAGGCTTGAAGGTAGTTTCTTTGTTTGGCGCGTGGAGGGGACCCTTTCAGCCCCAGAACGCTCATCCTCCCCTCCTGCCACTTGGGTTCGGTGGCCTAAGTGTGGGGGAGTTGTAGAAGCCCCAGGCGCAGTCCAAGGCTTTCTGCCTTTGAATGCAGCCATTGAGTGAGGTCCTTTGCAATCAATCTCCCTGAACTTCCTAACCTCATCCGCACACCCCTCCCACCCCAGCACTCTCGCTAAGGCCCAGGCCCCAAGCCTGTGCGTTTGGGGAATGGAAGGCTAGCGTTTTCACCCTAACTGGTGCACCAGGCTCATGGGCCTCAGGAAAAACACGCAGTCGGTAAAGCTGAGTTGCTATCTCAGGCAAAGCATGCGGGGCGGCAAGACGCTTGTCATTGAGAACAGACTAACCGAAGTCTCCGCAGTAGATTCCAGTAAAAATGACAAAGAAAGGAAAGAAAAGGAAAGAAAAGAAAAGCAAAGAAAAGCAAAGAAAAGAAAAGCAAAGAAAAGAAAAGAAAAGAGGGGGGAGAAGGAGAAGTAAGAGATGCAAAGATTCATCCTTCCGTTGCCCTCCCGTGAGGACTCGCCCGGGTTCGGCCTCAGAACCCCGGGCGCGACGCTTGTTGTGGGGCGCTGGGGAGCTAGGCCCGGCCTTCGCGTCCCCGCCTGCCGCGGACCTCGGGGTCCTTTTTGGTCTCCGAGTCGCCCGCCCAGGCCTCCGTGCCGGCCGACTCCAGAAAAAGAAAACATTTTCCACACCCCTTCCGCGGCCGCGCTGGGATCTCCTAGGCGGACGCCCCGCCGCAGGCCCTCCTATTCGAGTGGAGCCGGGACGAGACCGGTCCTCCGAAAAGGCGGCCTGGCGCCAGCCCTCGCCCGGTGGTGCCGGCCGCCTCCTCTCCGACCCCGCCGGGGCTCCCGGGGCTCCAGGGGCCCGGGCTGGGAAGGGGACGGAGGTCGGGGACTGGGGTGGGCGGTGCTGGCAGATCGCGAACCTCGGGCCGGCGTCCACTTTCCCAGGGGGGATGCGGGCCACATCCTCCTCCCTCCTGCCTCTTCCAGGTCGACCAGCAGGACCGCAGCCGTTGCCAGGGACCGAGGGCAACAAAGGGCGGGTTCCGCGCAGCCGGCGTCATCAATGGCGGCCGGGACGCCGGTTGCCCTGGTGACGCAATAGAACAGTTGCCTGGCACCGGACTTGGCCGCGCGAATGGCGAGCAGCTAGGTCGAACAGTTGACCGGATCTCTAAAAGGCCCCTGGGAGTGTGGGGCTGGGAGGAAAACAGAGAGGGCGCGAGTGAGTGTGCGTGTGTGTGTGTGTGTGTGTGTGTGTGTGTGTGTGTGTGTGTGTGTTCTGTGTGTGTGTTTCGTGTGTGTGGGCGTGTGTATATGTGTGCGCGCGTGTGTACAACAGGGCCCACATACACAAAGGAAACCTGGCAGGCTGAGGGGAGGCCTGTGTGGAGGCCCCACACCCTCAGAGACGTACGCTGACCTCGAAGGATGGTCCGAAGTATAAATATGTTCACTGAAAACACTTTACGGTGGGTGCGTGCTGATGCCCCAGGCCCGCACTTTCCCGTGGAATGTGGTGGGTGGAGGGAGGACCGGTGTGTCCCTACCCTCCCGTGAGCAGTATCGTCAGCTGGAGCACAGTGTTTCGGTAAGAGTGTGCTTGCTGTTCCCGAGACAAATGGTTAGTGAGTCCAATCTTCCCCTACCAGGCCTCCCTGGTCCCTCATCACTCCATGCCAGCCTTTGGCCTAGGGAATGTAAGACGCCGAGAGGGACTTTTAAACATCTCCTTGGTTGTCCTGGACTCGCACCCCTAAACTACCCCAGCACAACCCCCTGGCCCCCTCGCTGATTCTCAAAGGCTTGAAGGTAGTTTCTTTGTTTGGCGCGTGGAGGGGACCCTTTCAGCCCCAGAACGCTCATCCTCCCCTCCTGCCACTTGGGTTCGGTGGCCTAAGTGTGGGGGAGTTGTAGAAGCCCCAGGCGCAGTCCAAGGCTTTCTGCCTTTGAATGCAGCCATTGAGTGAGGTCCTTTGCAATCAATCTCCCTGAACTTCCTAACCTCATCCGCACACCCCTCCCACCCCAGCACTCTCGCTAAGACCCAGGCCCCAAGCCTGTGCGTTTGGGGAATGGAAGGCTAGCGTTTTCACCCTAACTGGTGCACCAGGCTCATGGGCCTCAGGAAAAACACGCAGTCGGTAAAGCTGAGTTGCTATCTCAGGCAAAGCATGCGGGGCGGCAAGACGCTTGTCATTGAGAACAGACTAACCGAAGTCTCCGCAGTAGATTCCAGTAAAAATGAAAAAGAAAGGAAAGAAAAGAAAAGAAAAGAAAAGAAAAGCAAAGAAAAGAAAAGAGTGGGGAGAAGGAGAAGTAAGAGATGCAAAGATTCATCCTTCCGTTGCCCTCCCGTGAGGACTCGCCCGGGTTCGGCCTCAGGACCCCGGGCGCGACGCTTGTTGTGGGGCGCTGGGGAGCTAGGCCCGGCCTTCGCGTCCCCGCCTGCCGCGGACCTCGGGGTCCTTTTTGGTCTCCGAGTCGCCCGCCCAGGCCTCCGTGCCGGCCGACTCCAGAAAAAGAAAACATTTTCCACACCCCTTCCGCGGCCGCGCTGGGATTTCCTAGGCGGACGCCCCGCCGCAGGCCCTCCTATTCGAGTGGAGCCGGGACGAGACCGGTCCTCCGAAAAGGCGGCCTGGCGCCAGCCCTCGCCCGGTGGTGCCGGCCGCCTCCTCTCCGACCCCGCCGGGGCTCCCGGGGCTCCAGGGGCTCGGGCTGGGAAGGGGACGGAGGTCGGGGACTGGGGTGGGCGGTGCTGGCAGATCGCGAACCTCGGGCCGGCGTCCACTTTCCCAGGGGGGACGCGGGCCACATCCTCCTCCCTCCTGCCTCTTCCAGGTCGACCAGCAGGACCGCAGCCGTTGCCAGGGACCGACGGCAACAAAGGGCGGGTTCCGCGCAGCCGGCGTCATCAATGGCGGCCGGGACGCCGGTTGCCCTGGTGACGCAATAGAACAGTTGCCTGGCACCGGACTTGGCCGCGCGAATGGCGAGCAGCTAGGTCGAACAGTTGACCGGATCTCTAAAAGGCCCCTGGGAGTGTGGGGCTGGGAGGAAAACAGAGAGGGCGCGAGTGAGTGTGCGTGCGTGCGTGTGTGTGTGTGTGTGTGTGTGTGTGTGTTCTGTGTGTGTGTTTCGTGTGTGTGGGCGTGTGTATATGTGTGCGCGCGTGTGTACAACAGGGCCCACATACACAAAGGAAACCTGGCAGGCTGAGGGGAGGCCTGTGTGGAGGCCCCACACCCTCAGAGACGTACGCTGACCTCGAAGGATGGTCCGAAGTATAAATATGTTCACTGAAAACACTTTACGGTGGGTGCGTGCTGATGCCCCAGGCCCGCACTTTCCCGTGGAATGTGGTGGGTGGAGGGAGGACCGGTGTGTCCCTACCCTCCCGTGAGCAGTATCTTCAGCTGGAGCACAGTGTTTCGGTAAGAGTGTGCTTGCTGTTCCCGAGACAAATGGTTAGTGAGTCCAATCTTCCCCTACCAGGCCTCCCTGGTCCCTCATCACTCCACGCCAGCCTTTGGCCTAGGGCATGTAAGACGCCGAGAGGGACTTTTTAACATCTCCTTGGTTGCCCTGGACTCGCACCCCTAAACTACCCCAGCACAACCCCCTGGCCCCCTCGCTGATTCTCAAAGGCTTGAAGGTAGTTTCTTTGTTTGGCGCGTGGAGGGGACCCTTTCAGCCCCAGAACGCTCATCCTCCCCTCCTGCCACTTGGGTTCGGTGGCCTAAGTGTGGGGGAGTTGTAGAAGCCCCAGGCGCAGTCCAAGGCTTTCTGCCTTTGAATGCAGCCATTGAGTGAGGTCCTTTGCAATCAATCTCCCTGAACTTCCTAACCTCATCCGCACACCCCTCCCACCCCAGCACTCTCGCTAAGGCCCAGGCCCCAAGCCTGTGCGTTTGGGGAATGGAAGGCTAGCGTTTTCACCCTAACTGGTGCACCAGGCTCATGGGCCTCAGGAAAAACACGCAGTCGGTAAAGCTGAGTTGCTATCTCAGGCAAAGCATGCGGGGCGGCAAGACGCTTGTCATTGAGAACAGACTAACCGAAGTCTCCGCAGTAGATTCCAGTAAAAATGAAAAAGAAAGGAAAGAAAAGAAAAGAAAAGAAAAGAAAAGAAAAGCAAAGAAAAGAAAAGAGGGGGGAGAAGGAGAAGTAAGAGATGCAAAGATTCATCCTTCCGTTGCCCTCCCGTGAGGACTCGCCCGGGTTCGGCCTCAGAACCCCGGGCGCGACGCTTGTTGTGGGGCGCTGGGGAGCTAGGCCCGGCCTTCGCGTCCCCGCCTGCCGCGGACCTCGGGGTCCTTTTTGGTCTCCGAGTCGCCCGCCCAGGCCTCCGTGCCGGCCGACTCCAGAAAAAGAAAACATTTTCCACACCCCTTCCGCGGCCGCGCTGGGATCTCCTAGGCGGACGCCCCGCCGCAGGCCCTCCTATTCGAGTGGAGCCGGGACGAGACCGGTCCTCCGAAAAGGCGGCCTGGCGCCAGCCCTCGCCCGGTGGTGCCGGCCGCCTCCTCTCCGACCCCGCCGGGGCTCCCGGGGCTCCAGGGGCCCGGGCTGGGAAGGGGACGGAGGTCGGGGACTGGGGTGGGCGGTGCTGGCAGATCGCGAACCTCGGGCCGGCGTCCACTTTCCCAGGGGGGACGCGGGCCACATCCTCCTCCCTCCTGCCTCTTCCAGGTCGACCAGCAGGACCGCAGCCGTTGCCAGGGACCGACGGCAACAAAGGGCGGGTTCCGCGCAGCCGGCGTCATCAATGGCGGCCGGGACGCCGGTTGCCCTGGTGACGCAATAGAACAGTTGCCTGGCACCGGACTTGGCCGCGCGAATGGCGAGCAGCTAGGTCGAACAGTTGACCGGATCTCTAAAAGGCCCCTGGGAGTGTGGGGCTGGGAGGAAAACAGAGAGGGCGCGAGTGAGTGTGCGTGCGTGCGTGTGTGTGTGTGTGTGTGTGTGTGTGTGTGTGTTCTGTGTGTGTGTTTCGTGTGTGTGGGCGTGTGTATATGTGTGCGCGCGTGTGTACAACAGGGCCCACATACACAAAGGAAACCTGGCAGGCTGAGGGGAGGCCTGTGTGGAGGCCCCACACCCTCGGAGACGTACGCTGACCTCGAAGGATGGTCCGAAGTATAAATATGTTCACTGAAAACACTTTACGGTGGGTGCGTGCTGATGCCCCAGGCCCGCACTTTCCCGTGGAATGTGGTGGGTGGAGGGAGGACCGGTGTGTCCCTACCCTCCCGTGAGCAGTATCGTCAGCTGGAGCACAGTGTTTCGGTAAGAGTGTGCTTGCTGTTCCCGAGACAAATGGTTAGTGAGTCCAATCTTCCCCTACCAGGCCTCCCTGGTCCCTCATCACTCCACGCCAGCCTTTGGCCTAGGGAATGTAAGACGCCGAGAGGGACTTTTTAACATCTCCTTGGTTGCCCTGGACTCGCACCCCTAAACTACCCCAGCACAACCCCCTGGCCCCCTCGCTGATTCTCAAAGGCTTGAAGGTAGTTTCTTTGTTTGGCGCGTGGAGGGGACCCTTTCAGCCCCAGAACGCTCATCCTCCCCTCCTGCCACTTGGGTTCGGTGGCCTAAGTGTGGGGGAGTTGTAGAAGCCCCAGGCGCAGTCCAAGGCTTTCTGCCTTTGAATGCAGCCATTGAGTGAGGTCCTTTGCAATCAATCTCCCTGAACTTCCTAACCTCATCCGCACACCCCTCCCACCCCAGCACTCTCGCTAAGGCCCAGGCCCCAAGCCTGTGCGTTTGGGGAATGGAAGGCTAGCGTTTTCACCCTAACTGGTGCACCAGGCTCATGGGCCTCAGGAAAAACACGCAGTCGGTAAAGCTGAGTTGCTATCTCAGGCAAAGCATGCGGGGCGGCAAGACGCTTGTCATTGAGAACAGACTAACCGAAGTCTCCGCAGTAGATTCCAGTAAAAATGAAAAAGAAAGGAAAGAAAAGAAAAGAAAAGAAAAGAAAAGCAAAGAAAAGAAAAGAAAAGAAAAGAGGGGGGAGAAGGAGAAGTAAGAGATGCAAAGATTCATCCTTCCGTTGCCCTCCCGTGAGGACTCGCCCGGGTTCGGCCTCAGAACCCCGGGCGCGACGCTTGTTGTGCGGCGCTGGGGAGCTAGGCCCGGCCTTCGCGTCCCCGCCTGCCGCGGACCTCGGGGTCCTTTTTGGTCTCCGAGTCGCCCGCCCAGGCCTCCGTGCCGGCCGACTCCAGAAAAAGAAAACATTTTCCACACCCCTTCCGCGGCCGCGCTGGGATCTCCTAGGCGGACGCCCCGCCGCAGGCCCTCCTATTCGAGTGGAGCCGGGACGAGACCGGTCCTCCGAAAAGGCGGCCTGGCGCCAGCCCTCGCCCGGTGGTGCCGGCCGCCTCCTCTCCGACCCCGCCGGGGCTCCCGGGGCTCCAGGGGCCCGGGCTGGGAAGGGGACGGAGGTCGGGGACTGGGGTGGGCGGTGCTGGCAGATCGCGAACCTCGGGCCGGCGTCCACTTTCCCAGGGGGGACGCGGGCCACATCCTCCTCCCTCCTGCCTCTTCCAGGTCGACCAGCAGGACCGCAGCCGTTGCCAGGGACCGACGGCAACAAAGGGCGGGTTCCGCGCAGCCGGCGTCATCAATGGCGGCCGGGACGCCGGTTGCCCTGGTGACGCAATAGAACAGTTGCCTGGCACCGGACTTGGCCGCGCGAATGGCGAGCAGCTAGGTCGAACAGTTGACCGGATCTCTAAAAGGCCCCTGGGAGTGTGGGGCTGGGAGGAAAACAGAGAGGGCGCGAGTGAGTGTGCGTGCGTGCGTGTGTGTGTGTGTGTGTGTGTGTGTGTGTGTTCTGTGTGTGTGTTTCGTGTGTGTGGGCGTGTGTATATGTGTGCGCGCGTGTGTACAACAGGGCCCACATACACAAAGGAAACCTGGCAGGCTGAGGGGAGGCCTGTGTGGAGGCCCCACACCCTCGGAGACGTACGCTGACCTCGAAGGATGGTCCGAAGTATAAATATGTTCACTGAAAACACTTTACGGTGGGTGCGTGCTGATGCCCCAGGCCCGCACTTTCCCGTGGAATGTGGTGGGTGGAGGGAGGACCGGTGTGTCCCTACCCTCCCGTGAGCAGTATCGTCAGCTGGAGCACAGTGTTTCGGTAAGAGTGTGCTTGCTGTTCCCGAGACAAATGGTTAGTGAGTCCAATCTTCCCCTACCAGGCCTCCCTGGTCCCTCATCACTCCACGCCAGCCTTTGGCCTAGGGAATGTAAGACGCCGAGAGGGACTTTTTAACATCTCCTTGGTTGCCCTGGACTCGCACCCCTAAACTACCCCAGCACAACCCCCTGGCCCCCTCGCTGATTCTCAAAGGCTTGAAGGTAGTTTCTTTGTTTGGCGCGTGGAGGGGACCCTTTCAGCCCCAGAACGCTCATCCTCCCCTCCTGCCACTTGGGTTCGGTGGCCTAAGTGTGGGGGAGTTGTAGAAGCCCCAGGCGCAGTCCAAGGCTTTCTGCCTTTGAATGCAGCCATTGAGTGAGGTCCTTTGCAATCAATCTCCCTGAACTTCCTAACCTCATCCGCACACCCCTCCCACCCCAGCACTCTCGCTAAGGCCCAGGCCCCAAGCCTGTGCGTTTGGGGAATGGAAGGCTAGCGTTTTCACCCTAACTGGTGCACCAGGCTCATGGGCCTCAGGAAAAACACGCAGTCGGTAAAGCTGAGTTGCTATCTCAGGCAAAGCATGCGGGGCGGCAAGACGCTTGTCATTGAGAACAGACTAACCGAAGTCTCCGCAGTAGATTCCAGTAAAAATGAAAAAGAAAGGAAAGAAAAGAAAAGCAAAGAAAAGAAAAGCAAAGAAAAGAAAAGAAAAGAAAAGAGGGGGGAGAAGGAGAAGTAAGAGATGCAAAGATTCATCCTTCCGTTGCCCTCCCGTGAGGACTCGCCCGGGTTCGGCCTCAGGACCCCGGGCGCGACGCTTGTTGTGGGGCGCTGGGGAGCTAGGCCCGGCCTTCGCGTCCCCGCCTGCCGCGGACCTCGGGGTCCTTTTTGGTCTCCGAGTCGCCCGCCCCGGCCGACTCCAGAAAAAGAAAACATTTTCCACACCCCTTCCGCGGCCGCGCTGGGATCTCCTAGGCGGACGCCCCGCCGCAGGCCCTCCTATTCGAGTGGAGCCGGGACGAGACCGGTCCTCCGAAAAGGCGGCCTGGCGCCAGCCCTCGCCCGGTGGTGCCGGCCGCCTCCTCTCCGACCCCGCCGGGGCTCCCGGGGCTCCAGGGGCCCGGGCTGGGAAGGGGACGGAGGTCGGGGACTGGGGTGGGCGGTGCTGGCAGATCGCGAACCTCGGGCCGGCGTCCACTTTCCCAGGGGGGACGCGGGCCACATCCTCCTCCCTCCTGCCTCTTCCAGTTCGACCAGCAGGACCGCAGCCGTTGCCAGGGACCGACGGCAACAAAGGGCGGGTTCCGCGCAGCCGGCGTCATCAATGGCGGCCGGGACGCCGGTTGCCCTGGTGACGCAATAGAACAGTTGCCTGGCACCGGACTTGGCCGCGCGAATGGCGAGCAGCTAGGTCGAACAGTTGACCGGATCTCTAAAAGGCCCCTGGGAGTGTGGGGCTGGGAGGAAAACAGAGAGGGCGCGAGTGAGTGTGCGTGCGTGCGTGTGTGTGTGTGTGTGTGTGTGTGTGTGTGTTCTGTGTGTGTGTTTCGTGTGTGTGGGCGTGTGTATATGTGTGCGCGCGTGTGTACAACAGGGCCCACATACACAAAGGAAACCTGGCAGGCTGAGGGGAGGCCTGTGTGGAGGCCCCACACCCTCAGAGACGTACGCTGACCTCGAAGGATGGTCCGAAGTATAAATATGTTCACTGAAAACACTTTACGGTGGGTGCGTGCTGATGCCCCAGGCCCGCACTTTCCCGTGGAATGTGGTGGGTGGAGGGAGGACCGGTGTGTCCCTACCCTCCCGTGAGCAGTATCGTCAGCTGGAGCACAGTGTTTCGGTAAGAGTGTGCTTGCTGTTCCCGAGACAAATGGTTAGTGAGTCCAATCTTCCCCTACCAGGCCTCCCTGGTCCCTCATCACTCCACGCCAGCCTTTGGCCTAGGGAATGTAAGACGCCGAGAGGGACTTTTTAACATCTCCTTGGTTGCCCTGGACTCGCACCCCTAAACTACCCCAGCACAACCCCCTGGCCCCCTCGCTGATTCTCAAAGGCTTGAAGGTAGTTTCTTTGTTTGGCGCGTGGAGGGGACCCTTTCAGCCCCAGAACGCTCATCCTCCCCTCCTGCCACTTGGGTTCGGTGGCCTAAGTGTGGGGGAGTTGTAGAAGCCCCAGGCGCAGTCCAAGGCTTTCTGCCTTTGAATGCAGCCATTGAGTGAGGTCCTTTGCAATCAATCTCCCTGAACTTCCTAACCTCATCCGCACACCCCTCCCACCCCAGCACTCTCGCTAAGGCCCAGGCCCCAAGCCTGTGCGTTTGGGGAATGGAAGGCTAGCGTTTTCACCCTAACTGGTGCACCAGGCTCATGGGCCTCAGGAAAAACACGCAGTCGGTAAAGCTGAGTTGCTATCTCAGGCAAAGCATGCGGGGCGGCAAGACGCTTGTCATTGAGAACAGACTAACCGAAGTCTCCGCAGTAGATTCCAGTAAAAATGAAAAAGAAAGGAAAGAAAAGAAAAGCAAAGAAAAGAAAAGCAAAGAAAAGAAAAGAAAAGAAAAGAGGGGGGAGAAGGAGAAGTAAGAGATGCAAAGATTCATCCTTCCGTTGCCCTCCCGTGAGGACTCGCCCGGGTTCGGCCTCAGAACCCCGGGCGCGACGCTTGTTGTGGGGCGCTGGGGAGCTAGGCCCGGCCTTCGCGTCCCCGCCTGCCGCGGACCTCGGGGTCCTTTTTGGTCTCCGAGTCGCCCGCCCAGGCCTCCGTGCCGGCCGACTCCAGAAAAAGAAAACATTTTCCACACCCCTTCCGCGGCCGCGCTGGGATCTCCTAGGCGGACGCCCCGCCGCAGGCCCTCCTATTCGAGTGGAGCCGGGACGAGACCGGTCCTCCGAAAAGGCGGCCTGGCGCCAGCCCTCGCCCGGTGGTGCCGGCCGCCTCCTCTCCGACCCCGCCGGGGCTCCCGGGGCTCCAGGGGCCCGGGCTGGGAAGGGGACGGAGGTCGGGGACTGGGGTGGGCGGTGCTGGCAGATCGCGAACCTCGGGCCGGCGTCCACTTTCCCAGGGGGGACGCGGGCCACATCCTCCTCCCTCCTGCCTCTTCCAGTTCGACCAGCAGGACCGCAGCCGTTGCCAGGGACCGACGGCAACAAAGGGCGGGTTCCGCGCAGCCGGCGTCATCAATGGCGGCCGGGACGCCGGTTGCCCTGGTGACGCAATAGAACAGTTGCCTGGCACCGGACTTGGCCGCGCGAATGGCGAGCAGCTAGGTCGAACAGTTGACCGGATCTCTAAAAGGCCCCTGGGAGTGTGGGGCTGGGAGGAAAACAGAGAGGGCGCGAGTGAGTGTGCGTGCGTGCGTGTGTGTGTGTGTGTGTGTGTGTGTGTGTGTTCTGTGTGTGTGTTTCGTGTGTGTGGGCGTGTGTATATGTGTGCGCGCGTGTGTACAACAGGGCCCACATACACAAAGGAAACCTGGCAGGCTGAGGGGAGGCCTGTGTGGAGGCCCCACACCCTCAGAGACGTACGCTGACCTCGAAGGATGGTCCGAAGTATAAATATGTTCACTGAAAACACTTTACGGTGGGTGCGTGCTGATGCCCCAGGCCCGCACTTTCCCGTGGAATGTGGTGGGTGGAGGGAGGACCGGTGTGTCCCTACCCTCCCGTGAGCAGTATCGTCAGCTGGAGCACAGTGTTTCGGTAAGAGTGTGCTTGCTGTTCCCGAGACAAATGGTTAGTGAGTCCAATCTTCCCCTACCAGGCCTCCCTGGTCCCTCATCACTCCACGCCAGCCTTTGGCCTAGGGAATGTAAGACGCCGAGAGGGACTTTTTAACATCTCCTTGGTTGCCCTGGACTCGCACCCCTAAACTACCCCAGCACAACCCCCTGGCCCCCTCGCTGATTCTCAAAGGCTTGAAGGTAGTTTCTTTGTTTGGCGCGTGGAGGGGACCCTTTCAGCCCCAGAACGCTCATCCTCCCCTCCTGCCACTTGGGTTCGGTGGCCTAAGTGTGGGGGAGTTGTAGAAGCCCCAGGCGCAGTCCAAGGCTTTCTGCCTTTGAATGCAGCCATTGAGTGAGGTCCTTTGCAATCAATCTCCCTGAACTTCCTAACCTCATCCGCACACCCCTCCCACCCCAGCACTCTCGCTAAGGCCCAGGCCCCAAGCCTGTGCGTTTGGGGAATGGAAGGCTAGCGTTTTCACCCTAACTGGTGCACCAGGCTCATGGGCCTCAGGAAAAACACGCAGTCGGTAAAGCTGAGTTGCTATCTCAGGCAAAGCATGCGGGGCGGCAAGACGCTTGTCATTGAGAACAGACTAACCGAAGTCTCCGCAGTAGATTCCAGTAAAAATGACAAAGAAAGGAAAGAAAAGGAAAGAAAAGAAAAGCAAAGAAAAGAAAAGCAAAGAAAAGAAAAGAAAAGAGGGGGGAGAAGGAGAAGTAAGAGATGCAAAGATTCATCCTTCCGTTGCCCTCCCGTGAGGACTCGCCCGGGTTCGGCCTCAGAACCCCGGGCGCGACGCTTGTTGTGGGGCGCTGGGGAGCTAGGCCCGGCCTTCGCGTCCCCGCCTGCCGCGGACCTCGGGGTCCTTTTTGGTCTCCGAGTCGCCCGCCCAGGCCTCCGTGCCGGCCGACTCCAGAAAAAGAAAACATTTTCCACACCCCTTCCGCGGCCGCGCTGGGATCTCCTAGGCGGACGCCCCGCCGCAGGCCCTCCTATTCGAGTGGAGCCGGGACGAGACCGGTCCTCCGAAAAGGCGGCCTGGCGCCAGCCCTCGCCCGGTGGTGCCGGCCGCCTCCTCTCCGACCCCGCCGGGGCTCCCGGGGCTCCAGGGGCCCGGGCTGGGAAGGGGACGGAGGTCGGGGACTGGGGTGGGCGGTGCTGGCAGATCGCGAACCTCGGGCCGGCGTCCACTTTCCCAGGGGGGACGCGGGCCACATCCTCCTCCCTCCTGCCTCTTCCAGGTCGACCAGCAGGACCGCAGCCGTTGCCAGGGACCGACGGCAACAAAGGGCGGGTTCCGCGCAGCCGGCGTCATCAATGGCGGCCGGGACGCCGGTTGCCCTGGTGACGCAATAGAACAGTTGCCTGGCACCGGACTTGGCCGCGCGAATGGCGAGCAGCTAGGTCGAACAGTTGACCGGATCTCTAAAAGGCCCCTGGGAGTGTGGGGCTGGGAGGAAAACAGAGAGGGCGCGAGTGAGTGTGCGTGCGTGTGTGTGTGTGTGTGTGTGTGTGTGTGTGTGTGTGTGTGTGTGTTCTGTGTGTGTGTTTCGTGTGTGTGGGCGTGTGTATATGTGTGCGCGCGTGTGTACAACAGGGCCCACATACACAAAGGAAACCTGGCAGGCTGAGGGGAGGCCTGTGTGGAGGCCCCACACCCTCAGAGACGTACGCTGACCTCGAAGGATGGTCCGAAGTATAAATATGTTCACTGAAAACACTTTACGGTGGGTGCGTGCTGATGCCCCAGGCCCGCACTTTCCCGTGGAATGTGGTGGGTGGAGGGAGGACCGGTGTGTCCCTACCCTCCCGTGAGCAGTATCGTCAGCTGGAGCACAGTGTTTCGGTAAGAGTGTGCTTGCTGTTCCCGAGACAAATGGTTAGTGAGTCCAATCTTCCCCTACCAGGCCTCCCTGGTCCCTCATCACTCCATGCCAGCCTTTGGCCTAGGGAATGTAAGACGCCGAGAGGGACTTTTAAACATCTCCTTGGTTGCCCTGGACTCGCACCCCTAAACTACCCCAGCACAACCCCCTGGCCCCCTCGCTGATTCTCAAAGGCTTGAAGGTAGTTTCTTTGT
The DNA here is from genome assembly GCA_030848825.1 of Tadarida brasiliensis. Taxonomy (NCBI): domain Eukaryota; kingdom Metazoa; phylum Chordata; class Mammalia; order Chiroptera; family Molossidae; genus Tadarida; species Tadarida brasiliensis. Next base: position 2,097,819 of record CM061265.1, read on the forward strand.
TTGGCGCGTGGAGGGGACCCTTTCAGCCCCAGAACGCTCATTCTCCCCTCCTGCCACTTGGGTTCGGTGGCCTAAGTGTGGGGGAGTTGTAGAAGCCCCAGGCGCAGTCCAAGGCTTTCTGCCTTTGAATGCAGCCATTGAGTGAGGTCCTTTGCAATCAATCTCCCTGAACTTCCTAACCTCATCCGCACACCCCTCCCACCCCAGCACTCTCGCTAAGACCCAGGCCCCAAGCCTGTGCGTTTGGGGAATGGAAGGCTAGCGTTTTCACCCTAACTGGTGCACCAGGCTCATGGGCCTCAGGAAAAACACGCAGTCGGTAAAGCTGAGTTGCTATCTCAGGCAAAGCATGCGGGGCGGCAAGACGCTTGTCATTGAGAACAGACTAACCGAAGTCTCCGCAGTAGATTCCAGTAAAAATGAAAAAGAAAGGAAAGAAAAGAAAAGAAAAGAAAAGAAAAGCAAAGAAAAGAAAAGAGGGGGGAGAAGGAGAAGTAAGAGATGCAAAGATTCATCCTTCCGTTGCCCTCCCGTGAGGACTCGCCCGGGTTCGGCCTCAGGACCCCGGGCGCGACGCTTGTTGTGGGGCGCTGGGGAGCTAGGCCCGGCCTTCGCGTCCCCGCCTGCCGCGGACCTCGGGGTCCTTTTTGGTCTCCGAGTCGCCCGCCCAGGCCTCCGTGCCGGCCGACTCCAGAAAAAGAAAACATTTTCCACACCCCTTCCGCGGCCGCGCTGGGATCTCCTAGGCGGACGCCCCGCCGCAGGCCCTCCTATTCGAGTGGAGCCGGGACGAGACCGGTCCTCCGAAAAGGCGGCCTGGCGCCAGCCCTCGCCCGGTGGTGCCGGCCGCCTCCTCTCCGACCCCGCCGGGGCTCCCGGGGCTCCAGGGGCCCGGGCTGGGAAGGGGACGGAGGTCGGGGACTGGGGTGGGCGGTGCTGGCAGATCGCGAACCTCGGGCCGGCGTCCACTTTCCCAGGGGGGACGCGGGCCACATCCTCCTCCCTCCTGCCTCTTCCAGGTCGACCAGCAGGACCGCAGCCGTTGCCAGGGACCGACGGCAACAAAGGGCGGGTTCCGCGCAGCCGGCGTCATCAATGGCGGCCGGGACGCCGGTTGCCCTGGTGACGCAATAGAACAGTTGCCTGGCACCGGACTTGGCCGCGCGAATGGCGAGCAGCTAGGTCGAACAGTTGACCGGATCTCTAAAAGGCCCCTGGGAGTGTGGGGCTGGGAGGAAAACAGAGAGGGCGCGAGTGAGTGTGCGTGCGTGCGTGTGTGTGTGTGTGTGTGTGTGTGTGTGTGTGTGTTCTGTGTGTGTGTTTCGTGTGTGTGGGCGTGTGTATATGTGTGCGCGCGTGTGTACAACAGGGCCCACATACACAAAGGAAACCTGGCAGGCTGAGGGGAGGCCTGTGTGGAGGCCCCACACCCTCAGAGACGTACGCTGACCTCGAAGGATGGTCCGAAGTATAAATATGTTCACTGAAAACACTTTACGGTGGGTGCGTGCTGATGCCCCAGGCCCGCACTTTCCCGTGGAATGTGGTGGGTGGAGGGAGGACCGGTGTGTCCCTACCCTCCCGTGAGCAGTATCGTCAGCTGGAGCACAGTGTTTCGGTAAGAGTGTGCTTGCTGTTCCCGAGACAAATGGTTAGTGAGTCCAATCTTCCCCTACCAGGCCTCCCTGGTCCCTCATCACTCCATGCCAGCCTTTGGCCTAGGGAATGTAAGACGCCGAGAGGGACTTTTAAACATCTCCTTGGTTGCCCTGGACTCGCACCCCTAAACTACCCCAGCACAACCCCCTGGCCCCCTCGCTGATTCTCAAAGGCTTGAAGGTAGTTTCTTTGTTTGGCGCGTGGAGGGGACCCTTTCAGCCCCAGAACGCTCATCCTCCCCTCCTGCCACTTGGGTTCGGTGGCCTAAGTGTGGGGGAGTTGTAGAAGCCCCAGGCGCAGTCCAAGGCTTTCTGCCTTTGAATGCAGCCATTGAGTGAGGTCCTTTGCAATCAATCTCCCTGAACTTCCTAACCTCATCCGCACACCCCTCCCACCCCAGCACTCTCGCTAAGGCCCAGGCCCCAAGCCTGTGCGTTTGGGGAATGGAAGGCTAGCGTTTTCACCCTAACTGGTGCACCAGGCTCATGGGCCTCAGGAAAACCACGCAGTCGGTAAAGCTGAGTTGCTATCTCAGGCAAAGCATGCGGGGCGGCAAGACGCTTGTCATTGAGAACAGACTAACCGAAGTCTCCGCAGTAGATTCCAGTAAAAATGAAAAAGAAAGGAAAGAAAAGAAAAGAAAAGAAAAGAAAAGAAAAGCAAAGAAAAGAAAAGAAAAGAGGGGGGAGAAGGAGAAGTAAGAGATGCAAAGATTCATCCTTCCGTTGCCCTCCCGTGAGGACTCGCCCGGGTTCGGCCTCAGAACCCCGGGCGCGACGCTTGTTGTGGGGCGCTGGGGAGCTAGGCCCGGCCTTCGCGTCCCCGCCTGCCGCGGACCTCGGGGTCCTTTTTGGTCTCCGAGTCGCCCGCCCAGGCCTCCGTGCCGGCCGACTCCAGAAAAAGAAAACATTTTCCACACCCCTTCCGCGGCCGCGCTGGGATCTCCTAGGCGGACGCCCCGCCGCAGGCCCTCCTATTCGAGTGGAGCCGGGACGAGACCGGTCCTCCGAAAAGGCGGCCTGGCGCCAGCCCTCGCCCGGTGGTGCCGGCCGCCTCCTCTCCGACCCCGCCGGGGCTCCCGGGGCTCCAGGGGCCCGGGCTGGGAAGGGGACGGAGGTCGGGGACTGGGGTGGGCGGTGCTGGCAGATCGCGAACCTCGGGCCGGCGTCCACTTTCCCAGGGGGGACGCGGGCCACATCCTCCTCCCTCCTGCCTCTTCCAGGTCGACCAGCAGGACCGCAGCCGTTGCCAGGGACCGACGGCAACAAAGGGCGGGTTCCGCGCAGCCGGCGTCATCAATGGCGGCCGGGACGCCGGTTGCCCTGGTGACGCAATAGAACAGTTGCCTGGCACCGGACTTGGCCGCGCGAATGGCGAGCAGCTAGGTCGAACAGTTGACCGGATCTCTAAAAGGCCCCTGGGAGTGTGGGGCTGGGAGGAAAACAGAGAGGGCGCGAGTGAGTGTGCGTGCGTGTGTGTGTGTGTGTGTGTGTGTGTGTGTGTGTTCTGTGTGTGTGTTTCGTGTGTGTGGGCGTGTGTATATGTGTGCGCGCGTGTGTACAACAGGGCCCACATACACAAAGGAAACCTGGCAGGCTGAGGGGAGGCCTGTGTGGAGGCCCCACACCCTCGGAGACGTACGCTGACCTCGAAGGATGGTCCGAAGTATAAATATGTTCACTGAAAACACTTTACGGTGGGTGCGTGCTGATGCCCCAGGCCCGCACTTTCCCGTGGAATGTGGTGGGTGGAGGGAGGACCGGTGTGTCCCTACCCTCCCGTGAGCAGTATCGTCAGCTGGAGCACAGTGTTTCGGTAAGAGTGTGCTTGCTGTTCCCGAGACAAATGGTTAGTGAGTCCAATCTTCCCCTACCAGGCCTCCCTGGTCCCTCATCACTCCACGCCAGCCTTTGGCCTAGGGAATGTAAGACGCCGAGAGGGACTTTTTAACATCTCCTTGGTTGCCCTGGACTCGCACCCCTAAACTACCCCAGCACAACCCCCTGGCCCCCTCGCTGATTCTCAAAGGCTTGAAGGTAGTTTCTTTGTTTGGCGCGTGGAGGGGACCCTTTCAGCCCCAGAACGCTCATCCTCCCCTCCTGCCACTTGGGTTCGGTGGCCTAAGTGTGGGGGAGTTGTAGAAGCCCCAGGCGCAGTCCAAGGCTTTCTGCCTTTGAATGCAGCCATTGAGTGAGGTCCTTTGCAATCAATCTCCCTGAACTTCCTAACCTCATCCGCACACCCCTCCCACCCCAGCACTCTCGCTAAGGCCCAGGCCCCAAGCCTGTGCGTTTGGGGAATGGAAGGCTAGCGTTTTCACCCTAACTGGTGCACCAGGCTCATGGGCCTCAGGAAAAACACGCAGTCGGTAAAGCTGAGTTGCTATCTCAGGCAAAGCATGCGGGGCGGCAAGACGCTTGTCATTGAGAACAGACTAACCGAAGTCTCCGCAGTAGATTCCAGTAAAAATGAAAAAGAAAGGAAAGAAAAGAAAAGAAAAGAAAAGAAAAGCAAAGAAAAGAAAAGAGGGGGGAGAAGGAGAAGTAAGAGATGCAAAGATTCATCCTTCCGTTGCCCTCCCGTGAGGACTCGCCCGGGTTCGGCCTCAGGACCCCGGGCGCGACGCTTGTTGTGGGGCGCTGGGGAGCTAGGCCCGGCCTTCGCGTCCCCGCCTGCCGCGGACCTCGGGGTCCTTTTTGGTCTCCGAGTCGCCCGCCCAGGCCTCCGTGCCGGCCGACTCCAGAAAAAGAAAACATTTTCCACACCCCTTCCGCGGCCGCGCTGGGATTTCCTAGGCGGACGCCCCGCCGCAGGCCCTCCTATTCGAGTGGAGCCGGGACGAGACCGGTCCTCCGAAAAGGCGGCCTGGCGCCAGCCCTCGCCCGGTGGTGCCGGCCGCCTCCTCTCCGACCCCGCCGGGGCTCCCGGGGCTCCAGGGGCTCGGGCTGGGAAGGGGACGGAGGTCGGGGACTGGGGTGGGCGGTGCTGGCAGATCGCGAACCTCGGGCCGGCGTCCACTTTCCCAGGGGGGACGCGGGCCACATCCTCCTCCCTCCTGCCTCTTCCAGGTCGACCAGCAGGACCGCAGCCGTTGCCAGGGACCGACGGCAACAAAGGGCGGGTTCCGCGCAGCCGGCGTCATCAATGGCGGCCGGGACGCCGGTTGCCCTGGTGACGCAATAGAACAGTTGCCTGGCACCGGACTTGGCCGCGCGAATGGCGAGCAGCTAGGTCGAACAGTTGACCGGATCTCTAAAAGGCCCCTGGGAGTGTGGGGCTGGGAGGAAAACAGAGAGGGCGCGAGTGAGTGTGCGTGCGTGTGTGTGTGTGTGTGTGTGTGTGTGTGTGTGTGTGTTCTGTGTGTGTGTTTCGTGTGTGTGGGCGTGTGTATATGTGTGCGCGCGTGTGTACAACAGGGCCCACATACACAAAGGAAACCTGGCAGGCTGAGGGGAGGCCTGTGTGGAGGCCCCACACCCTCAGAGACGTACGCTGACCTCGAAGGATGGTCCGAAGTATAAATATGTTCACTGAAAACACTTTACGGTGGGTGCGTGCTGATGCCCCAGGCCCGCACTTTCCCGTGGAATGTGGTGGGTGGAGGGAGGACCGGTGTGTCCCTACCCTCCCGTGAGCAGTATCTTCAGCTGGAGCACAGTGTTTCGGTAAGAGTGTGCTTGCTGTTCCCGAGACAAATGGTTAGTGAGTCCAATCTTCCCCTACCAGGCCTCCCTGGTCCCTCATCACTCCATGCCAGCCTTTGGCCTAGGGAATGTAAGACGCCGAGAGGGACTTTTTAACATCTCCTTGGTTGCCCTGGACTCGCACCCCTAAACTACCCCAGCACAACCCCCTGGCCCCCTCGCTGATTCTCAAAGGCTTGAAGGTAGTTTCTTTGTTTGGCGCGTGGAGGGGACCCTTTCAGCCCCAGAACGCTCATCCTCCCCTCCTGCCACTTGGGTTCGGTGGCCTAAGTGTGGGGGAGTTGTAGACGCCCCAGGCGCAGTCCAAGGCTTTCTGCCTTTGAATGCAGCCATTGAGTGAGGTCCTTTGCAATCAATCTCCCTGAACTTCCTAACCTCATCCGCACACCCCTCCCACCCCAGCACTCTCGCTAAGACCCAGGCCCCAAGCCTGTGCGTTTGGGGAATGGAAGGCTAGCGTTTTCACCCTAACTGGTGCACCAGGCTCATGGGCCTCAGGAAAAACACGCAGTCGGTAAAGCTGAGTTGCTATCTCAGGCAAAGCATGCGGGGCGGCAAGACGCTTGTCATTGAGAACAGACTAACCGAAGTCTCCGCAGTAGATTCCAGTAAAAATGAAAAAGAAAGGAAAGAAAAGAAAAGAAAAGAAAAGCAAAGAAAAGAAAAGAGGGGGGAGAAGGAGAAGTAAGAGATGCAAAGATTCATCCTTCCGTTGCCCTCCCGTGAGGACTCGCCCGGGTTCGGCCTCAGAACCCCGGGCGCGACGCTTGTTGTGGGGCGCTGGGGAGCTAGGCCCGGCCTTCGCGTCCCCGCCTGCCGCGGACCTCGGGGTCCTTTTTGGTCTCCGAGTCGCCCGCCCAGGCCTCCGTGCCGGCCGACTCCAGAAAAAGAAAACATTTTCCACACCCCTTCCGCGGCCGCGCTGGGATCTCCTAGGCGGACGCCCCGCCGCAGGCCCTCCTATTCGAGTGGAGCCGGGACGAGACCGGTCCTCCGAAAAGGCGGCCTGGCGCCAGCCCTCGCCCGGTGGTGCCGGCCGCCTCCTCTCCGACCCCGCCGGGGCTCCCGGGGCTCCAGGGGCTCGGGCTGGGAAGGGGACGGAGGTCGGGGACTGGGGTGGGCGGTGCTGGCAGATCGCGAACCTCGGGCCGGCGTCCACTTTCCCAGGGGGGACGCGGGCCACATCCTCCTCCCTCCTGCCTCTTCCAGGTCGACCAGCAGGACCGCAGCCGTTGCCAGGGACCGACGGCAACAAAGGGCGGGTTCCGCGCAGCCGGCGTCATCAATGGCGGCCGGGACGCCGGTTGCCCTGGTGACGCAATAGAACAGTTGCCTGGCACCGGACTTGGCCGCGCGAATGGCGAGCAGCTAGGTCGAACAGTTGACCGGATCTCTAAAAGGCCCCTGGGAGTGTGGGGCTGGGAGGAAAACAGAGAGGGCGCGAGTGAGTGTGCGTGCGTGTGTGTGTGTGTGTGTGTGTGTGTGTGTGTGTGTGTTCTGTGTGTGTGTTTCGTGTGTGTGGGCGTGTGTATATGTGTGCGCGCGTGTGTACAACAGGGCCCACATACACAAAGGAAACCTGGCAGGCTGAGGGGAGGCCTGTGTGGAGGCCCCACACCCTCAGAGACGTACGCTGACCTCGAAGGATGGTCCGAAGTATAAATATGTTCACTGAAAACACTTTACGGTGGGTGCGTGCTGATGCCCCAGGCCCGCACTTTCCCGTGGAATGTGGTGGGTGGAGGGAGGACCGGTGTGTCCCTACCCTCCCGTGAGCAGTATCTTCAGCTGGAGCACAGTGTTTCGGTAAGAGTGTGCTTGCTGTTCCCGAGACAAATGGTTAGTGAGTCCAATCTTCCCCTACCAGGCCTCCCTGGTCCCTCATCACTCCATGCCAGCCTTTGGCCTAGGGAATGTAAGACGCCGAGAGGGACTTTTTAACATCTCCTTGGTTGCCCTGGACTCGCACCCCTAAACTACCCCAGCACAACCCCCTGGCCCCCTCGCTGATTCTCAAAGGCTTGAAGGTAGTTTCTTTGTTTGGCGCGTGGAGGGGACCCTTTCAGCCCCAGAACGCTCATCCTCCCCTCCTGCCACTTGGGTTCGGTGGCCTAAGTGTGGGGGAGTTGTAGACGCCCCAGGCGCAGTCCAAGGCTTTCTGCCTTTGAATGCAGCCATTGAGTGAGGTCCTTTGCAATCAATCTCCCTGAACTTCCTAACCTCATCCGCACACCCCTCCCACCCCAGCACTCTCGCTAAGACCCAGGCCCCAAGCCTGTGCGTTTGGGGAATGGAAGGCTAGCGTTTTCACCCTAACTGGTGCACCAGGCTCATGGGCCTCAGGAAAAACACGCAGTCGGTAAAGCTGAGTTGCTATCTCAGGCAAAGCATGCGGGGCGGCAAGACGCTTGTCATTGAGAACAGACTAACCGAAGTCTCCGCAGTAGATTCCAGTAAAAATGAAAAAGAAAGGAAAGAAAAGAAAAGAAAAGAAAAGCAAAGAAAAGAAAAGAGGGGGGAGAAGGAGAAGTAAGAGATGCAAAGATTCATCCTTCCGTTGCCCTCCCGTGAGGACTCGCCCGGGTTCGGCCTCAGAACCCCGGGCGCGACGCTTGTTGTGGGGCGCTGGGGAGCTAGGCCCGGCCTTCGCGTCCCCGCCTGCCGCGGACCTCGGGGTCCTTTTTGGTCTCCGAGTCGCCCGCCCAGGCCTCCGTGCCGGCCGACTCCAGAAAAAGAAAACATTTTCCACACCCCTTCCGCGGCCGCGCTGGGATCTCCTAGGCGGACGCCCCGCCGCAGGCCCTCCTATTCGAGTGGAGCCGGGACGAGACCGGTCCTCCGAAAAGGCGGCCTGGCGCCAGCCCTCGCCCGGTGGTGCCGGCCGCCTCCTCTCCGACCCCGCCGGGGCTCCCGGGGCTCCAGGGGCCCGGGCTGGGAAGGGGACGGAGGTCGGGGACTGGGGTGGGCGGTGCTGGCAGATCGCGAACCTCGGGCCGGCGTCCACTTTCCCAGGGGGGACGCGGGCCACATCCTCCTCCCTCCTGCCTCTTCCAGTTCGACCAGCAGGACCGCAGCCGTTGCCAGGGACCGACGGCAACAAAGGGCGGGTTCCGCGCAGCCGGCGTCATCAATGGCGGCCGGGACGCCGGTTGCCCTGGTGACGCAATAGAACAGTTGCCTGGCACCGGACTTGGCCGCGCGAATGGCGAGCAGCTAGGTCGAACAGTTGACCGGATCTCTAAAAGGCCCCTGGGAGTGTGGGGCTGGGAGGAAAACAGAGAGGGCGCGAGTGAGTGTGCGTGCGTGCGTGTGTGTGTGTGTGTGTGTGTGTGTGTGTGTTCTGTGTGTGTGTTTCGTGTGTGTGGGCGTGTGTATATGTGTGCGCGCGTGTGTACAACAGGGCCCACATACACAAAGGAAACCTGGCAGGCTGAGGGGAGGCCTGTGTGGAGGCCCCACACCCTCAGAGACGTACGCTGACCTCGAAGGATGGTCCGAAGTATAAATATGTTCACTGAAAACACTTTACGGTGGGTGCGTGCTGATGCCCCAGGCCCGCACTTTCCCGTGGAATGTGGTGGGTGGAGGGAGGACCGGTGTGTCCCTACCCTCCCGTGAGCAGTATCGTCAGCTGGAGCACAGTGTTTCGGTAAGAGTGTGCTTGCTGTTCCCGAGACAAATGGTTAGTGAGTCCAATCTTCCCCTACCAGGCCTCCCTGGTCCCTCATCACTCCACGCCAGCCTTTGGCCTAGGGAATGTAAGACGCCGAGAGGGACTTTTTAACATCTCCTTGGTTGCCCTGGACTCGCACCCCTAAACTACCCCAGCACAACCCCCTGGCCCCCTCGCTGATTCTCAAAGGCTTGAAGGTAGTTTCTTTGTTTGGCGCGTGGAGGGGACCCTTTCAGCCCCAGAACGCTCATCCTCCCCTCCTGCCACTTGGGTTCGGTGGCCTAAGTGTGGGGGAGTTGTAGAAGCCCCAGGCGCAGTCCAAGGCTTTCTGCCTTTGAATGCAGCCATTGAGTGAGGTCCTTTGCAATCAATCTCCCTGAACTTCCTAACCTCATCCGCACACCCCTCCCACCCCAGCACTCTCGCTAAGGCCCAGGCCCCAAGCCTGTGCGTTTGGGGAATGGAAGGCTAGCGTTTTCACCCTAACTGGTGCACCAGGCTCATGGGCCTCAGGAAAAACACGCAGTCGGTAAAGCTGAGTTGCTATCTCAGGCAAAGCATGCGGGGCGGCAAGACGCTTGTCATTGAGAACAGACTAACCGAAGTCTCCGCAGTAGATTCCAGTAAAAATGACAAAGAAAGGAAAGAAAAGGAAAGAAAAGAAAAGCAAAGAAAAGCAAAGAAAAGAAAAGCAAAGAAAAGAAAAGAAAAGAGGGGGGAGAAGGAGAAGTAAGAGATGCAAAGATTCATCCTTCCGTTGCCCTCCCGTGAGGACTCGCCCGGGTTCGGCCTCAGAACCCCGGGCGCGACGCTTGTTGTGGGGCGCTGGGGAGCTAGGCCCGGCCTTCGCGTCCCCGCCTGCCGCGGACCTCGGGGTCCTTTTTGGTCTCCGAGTCGCCCGCCCAGGCCTCCGTGCCGGCCGACTCCAGAAAAAGAAAACATTTTCCACACCCCTTCTGCGGCCGCGCTGGGATCTCCTAGGCGGACGCCCCGCCGCAGGCCCTCCTATTCGAGTGGAGCCGGGACGAGACCGGTCCTCCGAAAAGGCGGCCTGGCGCCAGCCCTCGCCCGGTGGTGCCGGCCGCCTCCTCTCCGACCCCGCCGGGGCTCCCGGGGCTCCAGGGGCCCGGGCTGGGAAGGGGACGGAGGTCGGGGACTGGGGTGGGCGGTGCTGGCAGATCGCGAACCTCGGGCCGGCGTCCACTTTCCCAGGGGGGACGCGGGCCACATCCTCCTCCCTCCTGCCTCTTCCAGGTCGACCAGCAGGACCGCAGCCGTTGCCAGGGACCGACGGCAACAAAGGGCGGGTTCCGCGCAGCCGGCGTCATCAATGGCGGCCGGGACGCCGGTTGCCCTGGTGACGCAATAGAACAGTTGCCTGGCACCGGACTTGGCCGCGCGAATGGCGAGCAGCTAGGTCGAACAGTTGACCGGATCTCTAAAAGGCCCCTGGGAGTGTGGGGCTGGGAGGAAAACAGAGAGGGCGCGAGTGAGTGTGCGTGCGTGTGTGTGTGTGTGTGTGTGTGTGTGTGTGTGTGTTCTGTGTGTGTGTTTCGTGTGTGTGGGCGTGTGTATATGTGTGCGCGCGTGTGTACAACAGGGCCCACATACACAAAGGAAACCTGGCAGGCTGAGGGGAGGCCTGTGTGGAGGCCCCACACCCTCAGAGACGTACGCTGACCTCGAAGGATGGTCCGAAGTATAAATATGTTCACTGAAAACACTTTACGGTGGGTGCGTGCTGATGCCCCAGGCCCGCACTTTCCCGTGGAATGTGGTGGGTGGAGGGAGGACCGGTGTGTCCCTACCCTCCCGTGAGCAGTATCGTCAGCTGGAGCACAGTGTTTCGGTAAGAGTGTGCTTGCTGTTCCCGAGACAAATGGTTAGTGAGTCCAATCTTCCCCTACCAGGCCTCCCTGGTCCCTCATCACTCCATGCCAGCCTTTGGCCTAGGGAATGTAAGACGCCGAGAGGGACTTTTAAACATCTCCTTGGTTGTCCTGGACTCGCACCCCTAAACTACCCCAGCACAACCCCCTGGCCCCCTCGCTGATTCTCAAAGGCTTGAAGGTAGTTTCTTTGTTTGGCGCGTGGAGGGGACCCTTTCAGCCCCAGAACGCTCATCCTCCCCTCCTGCCACTTGGGTTCGGTGGCCTAAGTGTGGGGGAGTTGTAGAAGCCCCAGGCGCAGTCCAAGGCTTTCTGCCTTTGAATGCAGCCATTGAGTGAGGTCCTTTGCAATCAATCTCCCTGAACTTCCTAACCTCATCCGCACACCCCTCCCACCCCAGCACTCTCGCTAAGACCCAGGCCCCAAGCCTGTGCGTTTGGGGAATGGAAGGCTAGCGTTTTCACCCTAACTGGTGCACCAGGCTCATGGGACTCAGGAAAAACACGCAGTCGGTAAAGCTGAGTTGCTATCTCAGGCAAAGCATGCGGGGCGGCAAGACGCTTGTCATTGAGAACAGACTAACCGAAGTCTCCGCAGTAGATTCCAGTAAAAATGAAAAAGAAAGGAAAGAAAAGAAAAGAAAAGAAAAGAAAAGCAAAGAAAAGAAAAGAGGGGGGAGAAGGAGAAGTAAGAGATGCAAAGATTCATCCTTCCGTTGCCCTCCCGTGAGGACTCGCCCGGGTTCGGCCTCAGGACCCCGGGCGCGACGCTTGTTGTGGGGCGCTGGGGAGCTAGGCCCGGCCTTCGCGTCCCCGCCTGCCGCGGACCTCGGGGTCCTTTTTGGTCTCCGAGTCGCCCGCCCAGGCCTCCGTGCCGGCCGACTCCAGAAAAAGAAAACATTTTCCACACCCCTTCCGCGGCCGCGCTGGGATCTCCTAGGCGGACGCCCCGCCGCAGGCCCTCCTATTCGAGTGGAGCCGGGACGAGACCGGTCCTCCGAAAAGGCGGCCTGGCGCCAGCCCTCGCCCGGTGGTGCCGGCCGCCTCCTCTCCGACCCCGCCGGGGCTCCCGGGGCTCCAGGGGCCCGGGCTGGGAAGGGGACGGAGGTCGGGGACTGGGGTGGGCGGTGCTGGCAGATCGCGAACCTCGGGCCGGCGTCCACTTTCCCAGGGGGGACGCGGGCCACATCCTCCTCCCTCCTGCCTCTTCCAGGTCGACCAGCAGGACCGCAGCCGTTGCCAGGGACCGACGGCAACAAAGGGCGGGTTCCGCGCAGCCGGCGTCATCAATGGCGGCCGGGACGCCGGTTGCCCTGGTGACGCAATAGAACAGTTGCCTGGCACCGGACTTGGCCGCGCGAATGGCGAGCAGCTAGGTCGAACAGTTGACCGGATCTCTAAAAGGCCCCTGGGAGTGTGGGGCTGGGAGGAAAACAGAGAGGGCGCGAGTGAGTGTGCGTGCGTGTGCGTGTGTGTGTGTGTGTGTGTGTGTGTGTTCTGTGTGTGTGTTTCGTGTGTGTGGGCGTGTGTATATGTGTGCGCGCGTGTGTACAACAGGGCCCACATACACAAAGGAAACCTGGCAGGCTGAGGGGAGGCCTGTGTGGAGGCCCCACACCCTCAGAGACGTACGCTGACCTCGAAGGATGGTCCGAAGTATAAATATGTTCACTGAAAACACTTTACGGTGGGTGCGTGCTGATGCCCCAGGCCCGCACTTTCCCGTGGAATGTGGTGGGTGGAGGGAGGACCGGTGTGTCCCTACCCTCCCGTGAGCAGTATCGTCAGCTGGAGCACAGTGTTTCGGTAAGAGTGTGCTTGCTGTTCCCGAGACAAATGGTTAGTGAGTCCAATCTTCCCCTACCAGGCCTCCCTGGTCCCTCATCACTCCACGCCAGCCTTTGGCCTAGGGAATGTAAGACGCCGAGAGGGACTTTTTAACATCTCCTTGGTTGCCCTGGACTCGCACCCCTAAACTACCCCAGCACAACCCCCTGGCCCCCTCGCTGATTCTCAAAGGCTTGAAGGTAGTTTCTTTGTTTGGCGCGTGGAGGGGACCCTTTCAGCCCCAGAACGCTCATCCTCCCCTCCTGCCACTTGGGTTCGGTGGCCTAAGTGTGGGGGAGTTGTAGAAGCCCCAGGCGCAGTCCAAGGCTTTCTGCCTTTGAATGCAGCCATTGAGTGAGGTCCTTTGCAATCAATCTCCCTGAACTTCCTAACCTCATCCGCACACCCCTCCCACCCCAGCACTCTCGCTAAGACCCAGGCCCCAAGCCTGTGCGTTTGGGGAATGGAAGGCTAGCGTTTTCACCCTAACTGGTGCACCAGGCTCATGGGCCTCAGGAAAAACACGCAGTCGGTAAAGCTGAGTTGCTATCTCAGGCAAAGCATGCGGGGCGGCAAGACGCTTGTCATTGAGAACAGACTAACCGAAGTCTCCGCAGTAGATTCCAGTAAAAATGAAAAAGAAAGGAAAGAAAAGAAAAGAAAAGAAAAGAAAAGCAAAGAAAAGAAAAGAGGGGGGAGAAGGAGAAGTAAGAGATGCAAAGATTCATCCTTCCGTTGCCCTCCCGTGAGGACTCGCCCGGGTTCGGCCTCAGGACCCCGGGCGCGACGCTTGTTGTGGGGCGCTGGGGAGCTAGGCCCGGCCTTCGCGTCCCCGCCTGCCGCGGACCTCGGGGTCCTTTTTGGTCTCCGAGTCGCCCGCCCAGGCCTCCGTGCCGGCCGACTCCAGAAAAAGAAAACATTTTCCACACCCCTTCCGCGGCCGCGCTGGGATTTCCTAGGCGGACGCCCCGCCGCAGGCCCTCCTATTCGAGTGGAGCCGGGACGAGACCGGTCCTCCGAAAAGGCGGCCTGGCGCCAGCCCTCGCCCGGTGGTGCCGGCCGCCTCCTCTCCGACCCCACGGGGCTCCCGGGGCTCCAGGGGCTCGGGCTGGGAAGGGGACGGAGGTCGGGGACTGGGGTGGGCGGTGCTGGCAGATCGCGAACCTCGGGCCGGCGTCCACTTTCCCAGGGGGGACGCGGGCCACATCCTCCTCCCTCCTGCCTCTTCCAGGTCGACCAGCAGGACCGCAGCCGTTGCCAGGGACCGACGGCAACAAAGGGCGGGTTCCGCGCAGCCGGCGTCATCAATGGCGGCCGGGACGCCGGTTGCCCTGGTGACGCAATAGAACAGTTGCCTGGCACCGGACTTGGCCGCGCGAATGGCGAGCAGCTAGGTCGAACAGTTGACCGGATCTCTAAAAGGCCCCTGGGAGTGTGGGGCTGGGAGGAAAACAGAGAGGGCGCGAGTGAGTGTGCGTGCGTGCGTGTGTGTGTGTGTGTGTGTGTGTGTGTTCTGTGTGTGTGTTTCGTGTGTGTGGGCGTGTGTATATGTGTGCGCGCGTGTGTACAACAGGGCCCACATACACAAAGGAAACCTGGCAGGCTGAGGGGAGGCCTGTGTGGAGGCCCCACACCCTCGGAGACGTACGCTGACCTCGAAGGATGGTCCGAAGTATAAATATGTTCACTGAAAACACTTTACGGTGGGTGCGTGCTGATGCCCCAGGCCCGCACTTTCCCGTGGAATGTGGTGGGTGGAGGGAGGACCGGTGTGTCCCTACCCTCCCGTGAGCAGTATCGTCAGCTGGAGCACAGTGTTTCGGTAAGAGTGTGCTTGCTGTTCCCGAGACAAATGGTTAGTGAGTCCAATCTTCCCCTACCAGGCCTCCCTGGTCCCTCATCACTCCACGCCAGCCTTTGGCCTAGGGAATGTAAGACGCCGAGAGGGACTTTTTAACATCTCCTTGGTTGCCCTGGACTCGCACCCCTAAACTACCCCAGCACAACCCCCTGGCCCCCTCGCTGATTCTCAAAGGCTTGAAGGTAGTTTCTTTGTTTGGCGCGTGGAGGGGACCCTTTCAGCCCCAGAACGCTCATCCTCCCCTCCTGCCACTTGGGTTCGGTGGCCTAAGTGTGGGGGAGTTGTAGAAGCCCCAGGCGCAGTCCAAGGCTTTCTGCCTTTGAATGCAGCCATTGAGTGAGGTCCTTTGCAATCAATCTCCCTGAACTTCCTAACCTCATCCGCACACCCCTCCCACCCCAGCACTCTCGCTAAGGCCCAGGCCCCAAGCCTGTGCGTTTGGGGAATGGAAGGCTAGCGTTTTCACCCTAACTGGTGCACCAGGCTCATGGGCCTCAGGAAAAACACGCAGTCGGTAAAGCTGAGTTGCTATCTCAGGCAAAGCATGCGGGGCGGCAAGACGCTTGTCATTGAGAACAGACTAACCGAAGTCTCCGCAGTAGATTCCAGTAAAAATGAAAAAGAAAGGAAAGAAAAGAAAAGCAAAGAAAAGAAAAGAAAAGAAAAGAGGGGGGAGAAGGAGAAGTAAGAGATGCAAAGATTCATCCTTCCGTTGCCCTCCCGTGAGGACTCGCCCGGGTTCGGCCTCAGAACCCCGGGCGCGACGCTTGTTGTGGGGCGCTGGGGAGCTAGGCCCGGCCTTCGCGTCCCCGCCTGCCGCGGACCTCGGGGTCCTTTTTGGTCTCCGAGTCGCCCGCCCAGGCCTCCGTGCCGGCCGACTCCAGAAAAAGAAAACATTTTCCACACCCCTTCCGCGGCCGCGCTGGGATCTCCTAGGCGGACGCCCCGCCGCAGGCCCTCCTATTCGAGTGGAGCCGGGACGAGACCGGTCCTCCGAAAAGGCGGCCTGGCGCCAGCCCTCGCCCGGTGGTGCCGGCCGCCTCCTCTCCGACCCCACGGGGCTCCCGGGGCTCCAGGGGCTCGGGCTGGGAAGGGGACGGAGGTCGGGGACTGGGGTGGGCGGTGCTGGCAGATCGCGAACCTCGGGCCGGCGTCCACTTTCCCAGGGGGGACGCGGGCCACATCCTCCTCCCTCCTGCCTCTTCCAGGTCGACCAGCAGGACCGCAGCCGTTGCCAGGGACCGACGGCAACAAAGGGCGGGTTCCGCGCAGCCGGCGTCATCAATGGCGGCCGGGACGCCGGTTGCCCTGGTGACGCAATAGAACAGTTGCCTGGCACCGGACTTGGCCGCGCGAATGGCGAGCAGCTAGGTCGAACAGTTGACCGGATCTCTAAAAGGCCCCTGGGAGTGTGGGGCTGGGAGGAAAACAGAGAGGGCGCGAGTGAGTGTGCGTGCGTGTGCGTGTGTGTGTGTGTGTGTGTGTGTGTGTTCTGTGTGTGTGTTTCGTGTGTGTGGGCGTGTGTATATGTGTGCGCGCGTGTGTACAACAGGGCCCACATACACAAAGGAAACCTGGCAGGCTGAGGGGAGGCCTGTGTGGAGGCCCCACACCCTCAGAGACGTACGCTGACCTCGAAGGATGGTCCGAAGTATAAATATGTTCACTGAAAACACTTTACGGTGGGTGCGTGCTGATGCCCCAGGCCCGCACTTTCCCGTGGAATGTGGTGGGTGGAGGGAGGACCGGTGTGTCCCTACCCTCCCGTGAGCAGTATCGTCAGCTGGAGCACAGTGTTTCGGTAAGAGTGTGCTTGCTGTTCCCGAGACAAATGGTTAGTGAGTCCAATCTTCCCCTACCAGGCCTCCCTGGTCCCTCATCACTCCACGCCAGCCTTTGGCCTAGGGAATGTAAGACGCCGAGAGGGACTTTTTAACATCTCCTTGGTTGCCCTGGACTCGCACCCCTAAACTACCCCAGCACAACCCCCTGGCCCCCTCGCTGATTCTCAAAGGCTTGAAGGTAGTTTCTTTGTTTGGCGCGTGGAGGGGACCCTTTCAGCCCCAGAACGCTCATCCTCCCCTCCTGCCACTTGGGTTCGGTGGCCTAAGTGTGGGGGAGTTGTAGAAGCCCCAGGCGCAGTCCAAGGCTTTCTGCCTTTGAATGCAGCCATTGAGTGAGGTCCTTTGCAATCAATCTCCCTGAACTTCCTAACCTCATCCGCACACCCCTCCCACCCCAGCACTCTCGCTAAGACCCAGGCCCCAAGCCTGTGCGTTTGGGGAATGGAAGGCTAGCGTTTTCACCCTAACTGGTGCACCAGGCTCATGGGCCTCAGGAAAAACACGCAGTCGGTAAAGCTGAGTTGCTATCTCAGGCAAAGCATGCGGGGCGGCAAGACGCTTGTCATTGAGAACAGACTAACCGAAGTCTCCGCAGTAGATTCCAGTAAAAATGAAAAAGAAAGGAAAGAAAAGAAAAGAAAAGAAAAGAAAAGCAAAGAAAAGAAAAGAGGGGGGAGAAGGAGAAGTAAGAGATGCAAAGATTCATCCTTCCGTTGCCCTCCCGTGAGGACTCGCCCGGGTTCGGCCTCAGGACCCCGGGCGCGACGCTTGTTGTGGGGCGCTGGGGAGCTAGGCCCGGCCTTCGCGTCCCCGCCTGCCGCGGACCTCGGGGTCCTTTTTGGTCTCCGAGTCGCCCGCCCAGGCCTCCGTGCCGGCCGACTCCAGAAAAAGAAAACATTTTCCACACCCCTTCCGCGGCCGCGCTGGGATTTCCTAGGCGGACGCCCCGCCGCAGGCCCTCCTATTCGAGTGGAGCCGGGACGAGACCGGTCCTCCGAAAAGGCGGCCTGGCGCCAGCCCTCGCCCGGTGGTGCCGGCCGCCTCCTCTCCGACCCCACGGGGCTCCCGGGGCTCCAGGGGCTCGGGCTGGGAAGGGGACGGAGGTCGGGGACTGGGGTGGGCGGTGCTGGCAGATCGCGAACCTCGGGCCGGCGTCCACTTTCCCAGGGGGGACGCGGGCCACATCCTCCTCCCTCCTGCCTCTTCCAGGTCGACCAGCAGGACCGCAGCCGTTGCCAGGGACCGACGGCAACAAAGGGCGGGTTCCGCGCAGCCGGCGTCATCAATGGCGGCCGGGACGCCGGTTGCCCTGGTGACGCAATAGAACAGTTGCCTGGCACCGGACTTGGCCGCGCGAATGGCGAGCAGCTAGGTCGAACAGTTGACCGGATCTCTAAAAGGCCCCTGGGAGTGTGGGGCTGGGAGGAAAACAGAGAGGGCGCGAGTGAGTGTGCGTGCGTGTGCGTGTGTGTGTGTGTGTGTGTGTGTGTGTTCTGTGTGTGTGTTTCGTGTGTGTGGGCGTGTGTATATGTGTGCGCGCGTGTGTACAACAGGGCCCACATACACAAAGGAAACCTGGCAGGCTGAGGGGAGGCCTGTGTGGAGGCCCCACACCCTCAGAGACGTACGCTGACCTCGAAGGATGGTCCGAAGTATAAATATGTTCACTGAAAACACTTTACGGTGGGTGCGTGCTGATGCCCCAGGCCCGCACTTTCCCGTGGAATGTGGTGGGTGGAGGGAGGACCGGTGTGTCCCTACCCTCCCGTGAGCAGTATCGTCAGCTGGAGCACAGTGTTTCGGTAAGAGTGTGCTTGCTGTTCCCGAGACAAATGGTTAGTGAGTCCAATCTTCCCCTACCAGGCCTCCCTGGTCCCTCATCACTCCACGCCAGCCTTTGGCCTAGGGAATGTAAGACGCCGAGAGGGACTTTTTAACATCTCCTTGGTTGCCCTGGACTCGCACCCCTAAACTACCCCAGCACAACCCCCTGGCCCCCTCGCTGATTCTCAAAGGCTTGAAGGTAGTTTCTTTGTTTGGCGCGTGGAGGGGACCCTTTCAGCCCCAGAACGCTCATCCTCCCCTCCTGCCACTTGGGTTCGGTGGCCTAAGTGTGGGGGAGTTGTAGAAGCCCCAGGCGCAGTCCAAGGCTTTCTGCCTTTGAATGCAGCCATTGAGTGAGGTCCTTTGCAATCAATCTCCCTGAACTTCCTAACCTCATCCGCACACCCCTCCCACCCCAGCACTCTCGCTAAGACCCAGGCCCCAAGCCTGTGCGTTTGGGGAATGGAAGGCTAGCGTTTTCACCCTAACTGGTGCACCAGGCTCATGGGCCTCAGGAAAAACACGCAGTCGGTAAAGCTGAGTTGCTATCTCAGGCAAAGCATGCGGGGCGGCAAGACGCTTGTCATTGAGAACAGACTAACCGAAGTCTCCGCAGTAGATTCCAGTAAAAATGAAAAAGAAAGGAAAGAAAAGAAAAGAAAAGAAAAGAAAAGCAAAGAAAAGAAAAGAGGGGGGAGAAGGAGAAGTAAGAGATGCAAAGATTCATCCTTCCGTTGCCCTCCCGTGAGGACTCGCCCGGGTTCGGCCTCAGGACCCCGGGCGCGACGCTTGTTGTGGGGCGCTGGGGAGCTAGGCCCGGCCTTCGCGTCCCCGCCTGCCGCGGACCTCGGGGTCCTTTTTGGTCTCCGAGTCGCCCGCCCAGGCCTCCGTGCCGGCCGACTCCAGAAAAAGAAAACATTTTCCACACCCCTTCCGCGGCCGCGCTGGGATTTCCTAGGCGGACGCCCCGCCGCAGGCCCTCCTATTCGAGTGGAGCCGGGACGAGACCGGTCCTCCGAAAAGGCGGCCTGGCGCCAGCCCTCGCCCGGTGGTGCCGGCCGCCTCCTCTCCGACCCCACGGGGCTCCCGGGGCTCCAGGGGCTCGGGCTGGGAAGGGGACGGAGGTCGGGGACTGGGGTGGGCGGTGCTGGCAGATCGCGAACCTCGGGCCGGCGTCCACTTTCCCAGGGGGGACGCGGGCCACATCCTCCTCCCTCCTGCCTCTTCCAGGTCGACCAGCAGGACCGCAGCCGTTGCCAGGGACCGACGGCAACAAAGGGCGGGTTCCGCGCAGCCGGCGTCATCAATGGCGGCCGGGACGCCGGTTGCCCTGGTGACGCAATAGAACAGTTGCCTGGCACCGGACTTGGCCGCGCGAATGGCGAGCAGCTAGGTCGAACAGTTGACCGGATCTCTAAAAGGCCCCTGGGAGTGTGGGGCTGGGAGGAAAACAGAGAGGGCGCGAGTGAGTGTGCGTGCGTGCGTGTGTGTGTGTGTGTGTGTGTGTGTGTTCTGTGTGTGTGTTTCGTGTGTGTGGGCGTGTGTATATGTGTGCGCGCGTGTGTACAACAGGGCCCACATACACAAAGGAAACCTGGCAGGCTGAGGGGAGGCCTGTGTGGAGGCCCCACACCCTCGGAGACGTACGCTGACCTCGAAGGATGGTCCGAAGTATAAATATGTTCACTGAAAACACTTTACGGTGGGTGCGTGCTGATGCCCCAGGCCCGCACTTTCCCGTGGAATGTGGTGGGTGGAGGGAGGACCGGTGTGTCCCTACCCTCCCGTGAGCAGTATCGTCAGCTGGAGCACAGTGTTTCGGTAAGAGTGTGCTTGCTGTTCCCGAGACAAATGGTTAGTGAGTCCAATCTTCCCCTACCAGGCCTCCCTGGTCCCTCATCACTCCACGCCAGCCTTTGGCCTAGGGAATGTAAGACGCCGAGAGGGACTTTTTAACATCTCCTTGGTTGCCCTGGACTCGCACCCCTAAACTACCCCAGCACAACCCCCTGGCCCCCTCGCTGATTCTCAAAGGCTTGAAGGTAGTTTCTTTGTTTGGCGCGTGGAGGGGACCCTTTCAGCCCCAGAACGCTCATCCTCCCCTCCTGCCACTTGGGTTCGGTGGCCTAAGTGTGGGGGAGTTGTAGAAGCCCCAGGCGCAGTCCAAGGCTTTCTGCCTTTGAATGCAGCCATTGAGTGAGGTCCTTTGCAATCAATCTCCCTGAACTTCCTAACCTCATCCGCACACCCCTCCCACCCCAGCACTCTCGCTAAGGCCCAGGCCCCAAGCCTGTGCGTTTGGGGAATGGAAGGCTAGCGTTTTCACCCTAACTGGTGCACCAGGCTCATGGGCCTCAGGAAAAACACGCAGTCGGTAAAGCTGAGTTGCTATCTCAGGCAAAGCATGCGGGGCGGCAAGACGCTTGTCATTGAGAACAGACTAACCGAAGTCTCCGCAGTAGATTCCAGTAAAAATGAAAAAGAAAGGAAAGAAAAGAAAAGCAAAGAAAAGAAAAGAAAAGAAAAGAGGGGGGAGAAGGAGAAGTAAGAGATGCAAAGATTCATCCTTCCGTTGCCCTCCCGTGAGGACTCGCCCGGGTTCGGCCTCAGAACCCCGGGCGCGACGCTTGTTGTGGGGCGCTGGGGAGCTAGGCCCGGCCTTCGCGTCCCCGCCTGCCGCGGACCTCGGGGTCCTTTTTGGTCTCCGAGTCGCCCGCCCAGGCCTCCGTGCCGGCCGACTCCAGAAAAAGAAAACATTTTCCACACCCCTTCCGCGGCCGCGCTGGGATCTCCTAGGCGGACGCCCCGCCGCAGGCCCTCCTATTCGAGTGGAGCCGGGACGAGACCGGTCCTCCGAAAAGGCGGCCTGGCGCCAGCCCTCGCCCGGTGGTGCCGGCCGCCTCCTCTCCGACCCCGCCGGGGCTCCCGGGGCTCCAGGGGCCCGGGCTGGGAAGGGGACGGAGGTCGGGGACTGGGGTGGGCGGTGCTGGCAGATCGCGAACCTCGGGCCGGCGTCCACTTTCCCAGGGGGGACGCGGGCCACATCCTCCTCCCTCCTGCCTCTTCCAGGTCGACCAGCAGGACCGCAGCCGTTGCCAGGGACCGACGGCAACAAAGGGCGGGTTCCGCGCAGCCGGCGTCATCAATGGCGGCCGGGACGCCGGTTGCCCTGGTGACGCAATAGAACAGTTGCCTGGCACCGGACTTGGCCGCGCGAATGGCGAGCAGCTAGGTCGAACAGTTGACCGGATCTCTAAAAGGCCCCTGGGAGTGTGGGGCTGGGAGGAAAACAGAGAGGGCGCGAGTGAGTGTGCGTGCGTGCGTGCGTGTGTGTGTGTGTGTGTGTGTGTGTGTGTTCTGTGTGTGTGTTTCGTGTGTGTGGGCGTGTGTATATGTGTGCGCGCGTGTGTACAACAGGGCCCACATACACAAAGGAAACCTGGCAGGCTGAGGGGAGGCCTGTGTGGAGGCCCCACACCCTCGGAGACGTACGCTGACCTCGAAGGATGGTCCGAAGTATAAATATGTTCACTGAAAACACTTTACGGTGGGTGCGTGCTGATG
Organism: Tadarida brasiliensis; assembly: GCA_030848825.1. Taxonomy (NCBI): domain Eukaryota; kingdom Metazoa; phylum Chordata; class Mammalia; order Chiroptera; family Molossidae; genus Tadarida; species Tadarida brasiliensis. The sequence goes on from CM061265.1 coordinate 2,119,664, forward strand.
CCCCAGGCCCGCACTTTCCCGTGGAATGTGGTGGGTGGAGGGAGGACCGGTGTGTCCCTACCCTCCCGTGAGCAGTATCGTCAGCTGGAGCACAGTGTTTCGGTAAGAGTGTGCTTGCTGTTCCCGAGACAAATGGTTAGTGAGTCCAATCTTCCCCTACCAGGCCTCCCTGGTCCCTCATCACTCCACGCCAGCCTTTGGCCTAGGGAATGTAAGACGCCGAGAGGGACTTTTTAACATCTCCTTGGTTGCCCTGGACTCGCACCCCTAAACTACCCCAGCACAACCCCCTGGCCCCCTCGCTGATTCTCAAAGGCTTGAAGGTAGTTTCTTTGTTTGGCGCGTGGAGGGGACCCTTTCAGCCCCAGAACGCTCATCCTCCCCTCCTGCCACTTGGGTTCGGTGGCCTAAGTGTGGGGGAGTTGTAGAAGCCCCAGGCGCAGTCCAAGGCTTTCTGCCTTTGAATGCAGCCATTGAGTGAGGTCCTTTGCAATCAATCTCCCTGAACTTCCTAACCTCATCCGCACACCCCTCCCACCCCAGCACTCTCGCTAAGGCCCAGGCCCCAAGCCTGTGCGTTTGGGGAATGGAAGGCTAGCGTTTTCACCCTAACTGGTGCACCAGGCTCATGGGCCTCAGGAAAAACACGCAGTCGGTAAAGCTGAGTTGCTATCTCAGGCAAAGCATGCGGGGCGGCAAGACGCTTGTCATTGAGAACAGACTAACCGAAGTCTCCGCAGTAGATTCCAGTAAAAATGAAAAAGAAAGGAAAGAAAAGAAAAGCAAAGAAAAGAAAAGCAAAGAAAAGAAAAGAAAAGAAAAGAGGGGGGAGAAGGAGAAGTAAGAGATGCAAAGATTCATCCTTCCGTTGCCCTCCCGTGAGGACTCGCCCGGGTTCGGCCTCAGAACCCCGGGCGCGACGCTTGTTGTGGGGCGCTGGGGAGCTAGGCCCGGCCTTCGCGTCCCCGCCTGCCGCGGACCTCGGGGTCCTTTTTGGTCTCCGAGTCGCCCGCCCAGGCCTCCGTGCCGGCCGACTCCAGAAAAAGAAAACATTTTCCACACCCCTTCCGCGGCCGCGCTGGGATCTCCTAGGCGGACGCCCCGCCGCAGGCCCTCCTATTCGAGTGGAGCCGGGACGAGACCGGTCCTCCGAAAAGGCGGCCTGGCGCCAGCCCTCGCCCGGTGGTGCCGGCCGCCTCCTCTCCGACCCCGCCGGGGCTCCCGGGGCTCCAGGGGCCCGGGCTGGGAAGGGGACGGAGGTCGGGGACTGGGGTGGGCGGTGCTGGCAGATCGCGAACCTCGGGCCGGCGTCCACTTTCCCAGGGGGGACGCGGGCCACATCCTCCTCCCTCCTGCCTCTTCCAGGTCGACCAGCAGGACCGCAGCCGTTGCCAGGGACCGACGGCAACAAAGGGCGGGTTCCGCGCAGCCGGCGTCATCAATGGCGGCCGGGACGCCGGTTGCCCTGGTGACGCAATAGAACAGTTGCCTGGCACCGGACTTGGCCGCGCGAATGGCGAGCAGCTAGGTCGAACAGTTGACCGGATCTCTAAAAGGCCCCTGGGAGTGTGGGGCTGGGAGGAAAACAGAGAGGGCGCGAGTGAGTGTGCGTGCGTGCGTGCGTGTGTGTGTGTGTGTGTGTGTGTGTGTGTGTGTTCTGTGTGTGTGTTTCGTGTGTGTGGGCGTGTGTATATGTGTGCGCGCGTGTGTACAACAGGGCCCACATACACAAAGGAAACCTGGCAGGCTGAGGGGAGGCCTGTGTGGAGGCCCCACACCCTCGGAGACGTACGCTGACCTCGAAGGATGGTCCGAAGTATAAATATGTTCACTGAAAACACTTTACGGTGGGTGCGTGCTGATGCCCCAGGCCCGCACTTTCCCGTGGAATGTGGTGGGTGGAGGGAGGACCGGTGTGTCCCTACCCTCCCGTGAGCAGTATCGTCAGCTGGAGCACAGTGTTTCGGTAAGAGTGTGCTTGCTGTTCCCGAGACAAATGGTTAGTGAGTCCAATCTTCCCCTACCAGGCCTCCCTGGTCCCTCATCACTCCACGCCAGCCTTTGGCCTAGGGAATGTAAGACGCCGAGAGGGACTTTTTAACATCTCCTTGGTTGCCCTGGACTCGCACCCCTAAACTACCCCAGCACAACCCCCTGGCCCCCTCGCTGATTCTCAAAGGCTTGAAGGTAGTTTCTTTGTTTGGCGCGTGGAGGGGACCCTTTCAGCCCCAGAACGCTCATCCTCCCCTCCTGCCACTTGGGTTCGGTGGCCTAAGTGTGGGGGAGTTGTAGAAGCCCCAGGCGCAGTCCAAGGCTTTCTGCCTTTGAATGCAGCCATTGAGTGAGGTCCTTTGCAATCAATCTCCCTGAACTTCCTAACCTCATCCGCACACCCCTCCCACCCCAGCACTCTCGCTAAGGCCCAGGCCCCAAGCCTGTGCGTTTGGGGAATGGAAGGCTAGCGTTTTCACCCTAACTGGTGCACCAGGCTCATGGGCCTCAGGAAAAACACGCAGTCGGTAAAGCTGAGTTGCTATCTCAGGCAAAGCATGCGGGGCGGCAAGACGCTTGTCATTGAGAACAGACTAACCGAAGTCTCCGCAGTAGATTCCAGTAAAAATGAAAAAGAAAGGAAAGAAAAGAAAAGCAAAGAAAAGAAAAGCAAAGAAAAGCAAAGAAAAGAAAAGAGGGGGGAGAAGGAGAAGTAAGAGATGCAAAGATTCATCCTTCCGTTGCCCTCCCGTGAGGACTCGCCCGGGTTCGGCCTCAGAACCCCGGGCGCGACGCTTGTTGTGGGGCGCTGGGGAGCTAGGCCCGGCCTTCGCGTCCCCGCCTGCCGCGGACCTCGGGGTCCTTTTTGGTCTCCGAGTCGCCCGCCCAGGCCTCCGTGCCGGCCGACTCCAGAAAAAGAAAACATTTTCCACACCCCTTCCGCGGCCGCGCTGGGATCTCCTAGGCGGACGCCCCGCCGCAGGCCCTCCTATTCGAGTGGAGCCGGGACGAGACCGGTCCTCCGAAAAGGCGGCCTGGCGCCAGCCCTCGCCCGGTGGTGCCGGCCGCCTCCTCTCCGACCCCGCCGGGGCTCCCGGGGCTCCAGGGGCCCGGGCTGGGAAGGGGACGGAGGTCGGGGACTGGGGTGGGCGGTGCTGGCAGATCGCGAACCTCGGGCCGGCGTCCACTTTCCCAGGGGGGACGCGGGCCACATCCTCCTCCCTCCTGCCTCTTCCAGGTCGACCAGCAGGACCGCAGCCGTTGCCAGGGACCGACGGCAACAAAGGGCGGGTTCCGCGCAGCCGGCGTCATCAATGGCGGCCGGGACGCCGGTTGCCCTGGTGACGCAATAGAACAGTTGCCTGGCACCGGACTTGGCCGCGCGAATGGCGAGCAGCTAGGTCGAACAGTTGACCGGATCTCTAAAAGGCCCCTGGGAGTGTGGGGCTGGGAGGAAAACAGAGAGGGCGCGAGTGAGTGTGCGTGCGTGTGTGTGTGTGTGTGTGTGTGTGTGTGTGTGTGTGTGTTCTGTGTGTGTGTTTCGTGTGTGTGGGCGTGTGTATATGTGTGCGCGCGTGTGTACAACAGGGCCCACATACACAAAGGAAACCTGGCAGGCTGAGGGGAGGCCTGTGTGGAGGCCCCACACCCTCAGAGACGTACGCTGACCTCGAAGGATGGTCCGAAGTATAAATATGTTCACTGAAAACACTTTACGGTGGGTGCGTGCTGATGCCCCAGGCCCGCACTTTCCCGTGGAATGTGGTGGGTGGAGGGAGGACCGGTGTGTCCCTACCCTCCCGTGAGCAGTATCGTCAGCTGGAGCACAGTGTTTCGGTAAGAGTGTGCTTGCTGTTCCCGAGACAAATGGTTAGTGAGTCCAATCTTCCCCTACCAGGCCTCCCTGGTCCCTCATCACTCCATGCCAGCCTTTGGCCTAGGGAATGTAAGACGCCGAGAGGGACTTTTAAACATCTCCTTGGTTGCCCTGGACTCGCACCCCTAAACTACCCCAGCACAACCCCCTGGCCCCCTCGCTGATTCTCAAAGGCTTGAAGGTAGTTTCTTTGTTTGGCGCGTGGAGGGGACCCTTTCAGCCCCAGAACGCTCATCCTCCCCTCCTGCCACTTGGGTTCGGTGGCCTAAGTGTGGGGGAGTTGTAGAAGCCCCAGGCGCAGTCCAAGGCTTTCTGCCTTTGAATGCAGCCATTGAGTGAGGTCCTTTGCAATCAATCTCCCTGAACTTCCTAACCTCATCCGCACACCCCTCCCACCCCAGCACTCTCGCTAAGGCCCAGGCCCCAAGCCTGTGCGTTTGGGGAATGGAAGGCTAGCGTTTTCACCCTAACTGGTGCACCAGGCTCATGGGCCTCAGGAAAACCACGCAGTCGGTAAAGCTGAGTTGCTATCTCAGGCAAAGCATGCGGGGCGGCAAGACGCTTGTCATTGAGAACAGACTAACCGAAGTCTCCGCAGTAGATTCCAGTAAAAATGAAAAAGAAAGGAAAGAAAAGAAAAGAAAAGAAAAGAAAAGAAAAGAAAAGCAAAGAAAAGAAAAGAAAAGAGGGGGGAGAAGGAGAAGTAAGAGATGCAAAGATTCATCCTTCCGTTGCCCTCCCGTGAGGACTCGCCCGGGTTCGGCCTCAGAACCCCGGGCGCGACGCTTGTTGTGGGGCGCTGGGGAGCTAGGCCCGGCCTTCGCGTCCCCGCCTGCCGCGGACCTCGGGGTCCTTTTTGGTCTCCGAGTCGCCCGCCCAGGCCTCCGTGCCGGCCGACTCCAGAAAAAGAAAACATTTTCCACACCCCTTCCGCGGCCGCGCTGGGATCTCCTAGGCGGACGCCCCGCCGCAGGCCCTCCTATTCGAGTGGAGCCGGGACGAGACCGGTCCTCCGAAAAGGCGGCCTGGCGCCAGCCCTCGCCCGGTGGTGCCGGCCGCCTCCTCTCCGACCCCGCCGGGGCTCCCGGGGCTCCAGGGGCCCGGGCTGGGAAGGGGACGGAGGTCGGGGACTGGGGTGGGCGGTGCTGGCAGATCGCGAACCTCGGGCCGGCGTCCACTTTCCCAGGGGGGACGCGGGCCACATCCTCCTCCCTCCTGCCTCTTCCAGGTCGACCAGCAGGACCGCAGCCGTTGCCAGGGACCGACGGCAACAAAGGGCGGGTTCCGCGCAGCCGGCGTCATCAATGGCGGCCGGGACGCCGGTTGCCCTGGTGACGCAATAGAACAGTTGCCTGGCACCGGACTTGGCCGCGCGAATGGCGAGCAGCTAGGTCGAACAGTTGACCGGATCTCTAAAAGGCCCCTGGGAGTGTGGGGCTGGGAGGAAAACAGAGAGGGCGCGAGTGAGTGTGCGTGCGTGCGTGCGTGTGTGTGTGTGTGTGTGTGTGTGTGTGTGTGTTCTGTGTGTGTGTTTCGTGTGTGTGGGCGTGTGTATATGTGTGCGCGCGTGTGTACAACAGGGCCCACATACACAAAGGAAACCTGGCAGGCTGAGGGGAGGCCTGTGTGGAGGCCCCACACCCTCGGAGACGTACGCTGACCTCGAAGGATGGTCCGAAGTATAAATATGTTCACTGAAAACACTTTACGGTGGGTGCGTGCTGATGCCCCAGGCCCGCACTTTCCCGTGGAATGTGGTGGGTGGAGGGAGGACCGGTGTGTCCCTACCCTCCCGTGAGCAGTATCGTCAGCTGGAGCACAGTGTTTCGGTAAGAGTGTGCTTGCTGTTCCCGAGACAAATGGTTAGTGAGTCCAATCTTCCCCTACCAGGCCTCCCTGGTCCCTCATCACTCCACGCCAGCCTTTGGCCTAGGGAATGTAAGACGCCGAGAGGGACTTTTTAACATCTCCTTGGTTGCCCTGGACTCGCACCCCTAAACTACCCCAGCACAACCCCCTGGCCCCCTCGCTGATTCTCAAAGGCTTGAAGGTAGTTTCTTTGTTTGGCGCGTGGAGGGGACCCTTTCAGCCCCAGAACGCTCATCCTCCCCTCCTGCCACTTGGGTTCGGTGGCCTAAGTGTGGGGGAGTTGTAGAAGCCCCAGGCGCAGTCCAAGGCTTTCTGCCTTTGAATGCAGCCATTGAGTGAGGTCCTTTGCAATCAATCTCCCTGAACTTCCTAACCTCATCCGCACACCCCTCCCACCCCAGCACTCTCGCTAAGGCCCAGGCCCCAAGCCTGTGCGTTTGGGGAATGGAAGGCTAGCGTTTTCACCCTAACTGGTGCACCAGGCTCATGGGCCTCAGGAAAAACACGCAGTCGGTAAAGCTGAGTTGCTATCTCAGGCAAAGCATGCGGGGCGGCAAGACGCTTGTCATTGAGAACAGACTAACCGAAGTCTCCGCAGTAGATTCCAGTAAAAATGAAAAAGAAAGGAAAGAAAAGAAAAGCAAAGAAAAGAAAAGCAAAGAAAAGCAAAGAAAAGAAAAGAGGGGGGAGAAGGAGAAGTAAGAGATGCAAAGATTCATCCTTCCGTTGCCCTCCCGTGAGGACTCGCCCGGGTTCGGCCTCAGAACCCCGGGCGCGACGCTTGTTGTGGGGCGCTGGGGAGCTAGGCCCGGCCTTCGCGTCCCCGCCTGCCGCGGACCTCGGGGTCCTTTTTGGTCTCCGAGTCGCCCGCCCAGGCCTCCGTGCCGGCCGACTCCAGAAAAAGAAAACATTTTCCACACCCCTTCCGCGGCCGCGCTGGGATCTCCTAGGCGGACGCCCCGCCGCAGGCCCTCCTATTCGAGTGGAGCCGGGACGAGACCGGTCCTCCGAAAAGGCGGCCTGGCGCCAGCCCTCGCCCGGTGGTGCCGGCCGCCTCCTCTCCGACCCCGCCGGGGCTCCCGGGGCTCCAGGGGCCCGGGCTGGGAAGGGGACGGAGGTCGGGGACTGGGGTGGGCGGTGCTGGCAGATCGCGAACCTCGGGCCGGCGTCCACTTTCCCAGGGGGGACGCGGGCCACATCCTCCTCCCTCCTGCCTCTTCCAGGTCGACCAGCAGGACCGCAGCCGTTGCCAGGGACCGACGGCAACAAAGGGCGGGTTCCGCGCAGCCGGCGTCATCAATGGCGGCCGGGACGCCGGTTGCCCTGGTGACGCAATAGAACAGTTGCCTGGCACCGGACTTGGCCGCGCGAATGGCGAGCAGCTAGGTCGAACAGTTGACCGGATCTCTAAAAGGCCCCTGGGAGTGTGGGGCTGGGAGGAAAACAGAGAGGGCGCGAGTGAGTGTGCGTGCGTGTGTGTGTGTGTGTGTGTGTGTGTGTGTGTGTGTGTGTTCTGTGTGTGTGTTTCGTGTGTGTGGGCGTGTGTATATGTGTGCGCGCGTGTGTACAACAGGGCCCACATACACAAAGGAAACCTGGCAGGCTGAGGGGAGGCCTGTGTGGAGGCCCCACACCCTCAGAGACGTACGCTGACCTCGAAGGATGGTCCGAAGTATAAATATGTTCACTGAAAACACTTTACGGTGGGTGCGTGCTGATGCCCCAGGCCCGCACTTTCCCGTGGAATGTGGTGGGTGGAGGGAGGACCGGTGTGTCCCTACCCTCCCGTGAGCAGTATCGTCAGCTGGAGCACAGTGTTTCGGTAAGAGTGTGCTTGCTGTTCCCGAGACAAATGGTTAGTGAGTCCAATCTTCCCCTACCAGGCCTCCCTGGTCCCTCATCACTCCATGCCAGCCTTTGGCCTAGGGAATGTAAGACGCCGAGAGGGACTTTTAAACATCTCCTTGGTTGCCCTGGACTCGCACCCCTAAACTACCCCAGCACAACCCCCTGGCCCCCTCGCTGATTCTCAAAGGCTTGAAGGTAGTTTCTTTGTTTGGCGCGTGGAGGGGACCCTTTCAGCCCCAGAACGCTCATCCTCCCCTCCTGCCACTTGGGTTCGGTGGCCTAAGTGTGGGGGAGTTGTAGAAGCCCCAGGCGCAGTCCAAGGCTTTCTGCCTTTGAATGCAGCCATTGAGTGAGGTCCTTTGCAATCAATCTCCCTGAACTTCCTAACCTCATCCGCACACCCCTCCCACCCCAGCACTCTCGCTAAGGCCCAGGCCCCAAGCCTGTGCGTTTGGGGAATGGAAGGCTAGCGTTTTCACCCTAACTGGTGCACCAGGCTCATGGGCCTCAGGAAAACCACGCAGTCGGTAAAGCTGAGTTGCTATCTCAGGCAAAGCATGCGGGGCGGCAAGACGCTTGTCATTGAGAACAGACTAACCGAAGTCTCCGCAGTAGATTCCAGTAAAAATGAAAAAGAAAGGAAAGAAAAGAAAAGAAAAGAAAAGAAAAGAAAAGAAAAGCAAAGAAAAGAAAAGAAAAGAGGGGGGAGAAGGAGAAGTAAGAGATGCAAAGATTCATCCTTCCGTTGCCCTCCCGTGAGGACTCGCCCGGGTTCGGCCTCAGAACCCCGGGCGCGACGCTTGTTGTGGGGCGCTGGGGAGCTAGGCCCGGCCTTCGCGTCCCCGCCTGCCGCGGACCTCGGGGTCCTTTTTGGTCTCCGAGTCGCCCGCCCAGGCCTCCGTGCCGGCCGACTCCAGAAAAAGAAAACATTTTCCACACCCCTTCCGCGGCCGCGCTGGGATCTCCTAGGCGGACGCCCCGCCGCAGGCCCTCCTATTCGAGTGGAGCCGGGACGAGACCGGTCCTCCGAAAAGGCGGCCTGGCGCCAGCCCTCGCCCGGTGGTGCCGGCCGCCTCCTCTCCGACCCCGCCGGGGCTCCCGGGGCTCCAGGGGCCCGGGCTGGGAAGGGGACGGAGGTCGGGGACTGGGGTGGGCGGTGCTGGCAGATCGCGAACCTCGGGCCGGCGTCCACTTTCCCAGGGGGGACGCGGGCCACATCCTCCTCCCTCCTGCCTCTTCCAGGTCGACCAGCAGGACCGCAGCCGTTGCCAGGGACCGACGGCAACAAAGGGCGGGTTCCGCGCAGCCGGCGTCATCAATGGCGGCCGGGACGCCGGTTGCCCTGGTGACGCAATAGAACAGTTGCCTGGCACCGGACTTGGCCGCGCGAATGGCGAGCAGCTAGGTCGAACAGTTGACCGGATCTCTAAAAGGCCCCTGGGAGTGTGGGGCTGGGAGGAAAACAGAGAGGGCGCGAGTGAGTGTGCGTGCGTGTGTGTGTGTGTGTGTGTGTGTGTGTGTGTGTGTTCTGTGTGTGTGTTTCGTGTGTGTGGGCGTGTGTATATGTGTGCGCGCGTGTGTACAACAGGGCCCACATACACAAAGGAAACCTGGCAGGCTGAGGGGAGGCCTGTGTGGAGGCCCCACACCCTCAGAGACGTACGCTGACCTCGAAGGATGGTCCGAAGTATAAATATGTTCACTGAAAACACTTTACGGTGGGTGCGTGCTGATGCCCCAGGCCCACACTTTCCCGTGGAATGTGGTGGGTGGAGGGAGGACCGGTGTGTCCCTACCCTCCCGTGAGCAGTATCGTCAGCTGGAGCACAGTGTTTCGGTAAGAGTGTGCTTGCTGTTCCCGAGACAAATGGTTAGTGAGTCCAATCTTCCCCTACCAGGCCTCCCTGGTCCCTCATCACTCCATGCCAGCCTTTGGCCTAGGGAATGTAAGACGCCGAGAGGGACTTTTAAACATCTCCTTGGTTGCCCTGGACTCGCACCCCTAAACTACCCCAGCACAACCCCCTGGCCCCCTCGCTGATTCTCAAAGGCTTGAAGGTAGTTTCTTTGTTTGGCGCGTGGAGGGGACCCTTTCAGCCCCAGAACGCTCATCCTCCCCTCCTGCCACTTGGGTTCGGTGGCCTAAGTGTGGGGGAGTTGTAGAAGCCCCAGGCGCAGTCCAAGGCTTTCTGCCTTTGAATGCAGCCATTGAGTGAGGTCCTTTGCAATCAATCTCCCTGAACTTCCTAACCTCATCCGCACACCCCTCCCACCCCAGCACTCTCGCTAAGGCCCAGGCCCCAAGCCTGTGCGTTTGGGGAATGGAAGGCTAGCGTTTTCACCCTAACTGGTGCACCAGGCTCATGGGCCTCAGGAAAAACACGCAGTCGGTAAAGCTGAGTTGCTATCTCAGGCAAAGCATGCGGGGCGGCAAGACGCTTGTCATTGAGAACAGACTAACCGAAGTCTCCGCAGTAGATTCCAGTAAAAATGAAAAAGAAAGGAAAGAAAAGAAAAGAAAAGAAAAGAAAAGAAAAGCAAAGAAAAGAAAAGAGGGGGGAGAAGGAGAAGTAAGAGATGCAAAGATTCATCCTTCCGTTGCCCTCCCGTGAGGACTCGCCCGGGTTCGGCCTCAGGACCCCGGGCGCGACGCTTGTTGTGGGGCGCTGGGGAGCTAGGCCCGGCCTTCGCGTCCCCGCCTGCCGCGGACCTCGGGGTCCTTTTTGGTCTCCGAGTCGCCCGCCCAGGCCTCCGTGCCGGCCGACTCCAGAAAAAGAAAACATTTTCCACACCCCTTCCGCGGCCGCGCTGGGATTTCCTAGGCGGACGCCCCGCCGCAGGCCCTCCTATTCGAGTGGAGCCGGGACGAGACCGGTCCTCCGAAAAGGCGGCCTGGCGCCAGCCCTCGCCCGGTGGTGCCGGCCGCCTCCTCTCCGACCCCGCCGGGGCTCCCGGGGCTCCAGGGGCTCGGGCTGGGAAGGGGACGGAGGTCGGGGACTGGGGTGGGCGGTGCTGGCAGATCGCGAACCTCGGGCCGGCGTCCACTTTCCCAGGGGGGACGCGGGCCACATCCTCCTCCCTCCTGCCTCTTCCAGGTCGACCAGCAGGACCGCAGCCGTTGCCAGGGACCGACGGCAACAAAGGGCGGGTTCCGCGCAGCCGGCGTCATCAATGGCGGCCGGGACGCCGGTTGCCCTGGTGACGCAATAGAACAGTTGCCTGGCACCGGACTTGGCCGCGCGAATGGCGAGCAGCTAGGTCGAACAGTTGACCGGATCTCTAAAAGGCCCCTGGGAGTGTGGGGCTGGGAGGAAAACAGAGAGGGCGCGAGTGAGTGTGCGTGCGTGTGTGTGTGTGTGTGTGTGTGTGTGTGTGTGTGTGTTCTGTGTGTGTGTTTCGTGTGTGTGGGCGTGTGTATATGTGTGCGCGCGTGTGTACAACAGGGCCCACATACACAAAGGAAACCTGGCAGGCTGAGGGGAGGCCTGTGTGGAGGCCCCACACCCTCAGAGACGTACGCTGACCTCGAAGGATGGTCCGAAGTATAAATATGTTCACTGAAAACACTTTACGGTGGGTGCGTGCTGATGCCCCAGGCCCGCACTTTCCCGTGGAATGTGGTGGGTGGAGGGAGGACCGGTGTGTCCCTACCCTCCCGTGAGCAGTATCTTCAGCTGGAGCACAGTGTTTCGGTAAGAGTGTGCTTGCTGTTCCCGAGACAAATGGTTAGTGAGTCCAATCTTCCCCTACCAGGCCTCCCTGGTCCCTCATCACTCCATGCCAGCCTTTGGCCTAGGGAATGTAAGACGCCGAGAGGGACTTTTTAACATCTCCTTGGTTGCCCTGGACTCGCACCCCTAAACTACCCCAGCACAACCCCCTGGCCCCCTCGCTGATTCTCAAAGGCTTGAAGGTAGTTTCTTTGTTTGGCGCGTGGAGGGGACCCTTTCAGCCCCAGAACGCTCATCCTCCCCTCCTGCCACTTGGGTTCGGTGGCCTAAGTGTGGGGGAGTTGTAGACGCCCCAGGCGCAGTCCAAGGCTTTCTGCCTTTGAATGCAGCCATTGAGTGAGGTCCTTTGCAATCAATCTCCCTGAACTTCCTAACCTCATCCGCACACCCCTCCCACCCCAGCACTCTCGCTAAGACCCAGGCCCCAAGCCTGTGCGTTTGGGGAATGGAAGGCTAGCGTTTTCACCCTAACTGGTGCACCAGGCTCATGGGCCTCAGGAAAAACACGCAGTCGGTAAAGCTGAGTTGCTATCTCAGGCAAAGCATGCGGGGCGGCAAGACGCTTGTCATTGAGAACAGACTAACCGAAGTCTCCGCAGTAGATTCCAGTAAAAATGAAAAAGAAAGGAAAGAAAAGAAAAGAAAAGAAAAGAAAAGCAAAGAAAAGAAAAGAGGGGGGAGAAGGAGAAGTAAGAGATGCAAAGATTCATCCTTCCGTTGCCCTCCCGTGAGGACTCGCCCGGGTTCGGCCTCAGGACCCCGGGCGCGACGCTTGTTGTGGGGCGCTGGGGAGCTAGGCCCGGCCTTCGCGTCCCCGCCTGCCGCGGACCTCGGGGTCCTTTTTGGTCTCCGAGTCGCCCGCCCAGGCCTCCGTGCCGGCCGACTCCAGAAAAAGAAAACATTTTCCACACCCCTTCCGCGGCCGCGCTGGGATCTCCTAGGCGGACGCCCCGCCGCAGGCCCTCCTATTCGAGTGGAGCCGGGACGAGACCGGTCCTCCGAAAAGGCGGCCTGGCGCCAGCCCTCGCCCGGTGGTGCCGGCCGCCTCCTCTCCGACCCCGCCGGGGCTCCCGGGGCTCCAGGGGCCCGGGCTGGGAAGGGGACGGAGGTCGGGGACTGGGGTGGGCGGTGCTGGCAGATCGCGAACCTCGGGCCGGCGTCCACTTTCCCAGGGGGGACGCGGGCCACATCCTCCTCCCTCCTGCCTCTTCCAGGTCGACCAGCAGGACCGCAGCCGTTGCCAGGGACCGACGGCAACAAAGGGCGGGTTCCGCGCAGCCGGCGTCATCAATGGCGGCCGGGACGCCGGTTGCCCTGGTGACGCAATAGAACAGTTGCCTGGCACCGGACTTGGCCGCGCGAATGGCGAGCAGCTAGGTCGAACAGTTGACCGGATCTCTAAAAGGCCCCTGGGAGTGTGGGGCTGGGAGGAAAACAGAGAGGGCGCGAGTGAGTGTGCGTGCGTGTGTGTGTGTGTGTGTGTGTGTGTGTGTGTGTGTGTTCTGTGTGTGTGTTTCGTGTGTGTGGGCGTGTGTATATGTGTGCGCGCGTGTGTACAACAGGGCCCACATACACAAAGGAAACCTGGCAGGCTGAGGGGAGGCCTGTGTGGAGGCCCCACACCCTCAGAGACGTACGCTGACCTCGAAGGATGGTCCGAAGTATAAATATGTTCACTGAAAACACTTTACGGTGGGTGCGTGCTGATGCCCCAGGCCCGCACTTTCCCGTGGAATGTGGTGGGTGGAGGGAGGACCGGTGTGTCCCTACCCTCCCGTGAGCAGTATCGTCAGCTGGAGCACAGTGTTTCGGTAAGAGTGTGCTTGCTGTTCCCGAGACAAATGGTTAGTGAGTCCAATCTTCCCCTACCAGGCCTCCCTGGTCCCTCATCACTCCATGCCAGCCTTTGGCCTAGGGAATGTAAGACGCCGAGAGGGACTTTTAAACATCTCCTTGGTTGCCCTGGACTCGCACCCCTAAACTACCCCAGCACAACCCCCTGGCCCCCTCGCTGATTCTCAAAGGCTTGAAGGTAGTTTCTTTGTTTGGCGCGTGGAGGGGACCCTTTCAGCCCCAGAACGCTCATCCTCCCCTCCTGCCACTTGGGTTCGGTGGCCTAAGTGTGGGGGAGTTGTAGAAGCCCCAGGCGCAGTCCAAGGCTTTCTGCCTTTGAATGCAGCCATTGAGTGAGGTCCTTTGCAATCAATCTCCCTGAACTTCCTAACCTCATCCGCACACCCCTCCCACCCCAGCACTCTCGCTAAGGCCCAGGCCCCAAGCCTGTGCGTTTGGGGAATGGAAGGCTAGCGTTTTCACCCTAACTGGTGCACCAGGCTCATGGGCCTCAGGAAAACCACGCAGTCGGTAAAGCTGAGTTGCTATCTCAGGCAAAGCATGCGGGGCGGCAAGACGCTTGTCATTGAGAACAGACTAACCGAAGTCTCCGCAGTAGATTCCAGTAAAAATGAAAAAGAAAGGAAAGAAAAGAAAAGAAAAGAAAAGAAAAGAAAAGCAAAGAAAAGAAAAGAAAAGAGGGGGGAGAAGGAGAAGTAAGAGATGCAAAGATTCATCCTTCCGTTGCCCTCCCGTGAGGACTCGCCCGGGTTCGGCCTCAGAACCCCGGGCGCGACGCTTGTTGTGGGGCGCTGGGGAGCTAGGCCCGGCCTTCGCGTCCCCGCCTGCCGCGGACCTCGGGGTCCTTTTTGGTCTCCGAGTCGCCCGCCCAGGCCTCCGTGCCGGCCGACTCCAGAAAAAGAAAACATTTTCCACACCCCTTCCGCGGCCGCGCTGGGATCTCCTAGGCGGACGCCCCGCCGCAGGCCCTCCTATTCGAGTGGAGCCGGGACGAGACCGGTCCTCCGAAAAGGCGGCCTGGCGCCAGCCCTCGCCCGGTGGTGCCGGCCGCCTCCTCTCCGACCCCGCCGGGGCTCCCGGGGCTCCAGGGGCCCGGGCTGGGAAGGGGACGGAGGTCGGGGACTGGGGTGGGCGGTGCTGGCAGATCGCGAACCTCGGGCCGGCGTCCACTTTCCCAGGGGGGACGCGGGCCACATCCTCCTCCCTCCTGCCTCTTCCAGGTCGACCAGCAGGACCGCAGCCGTTGCCAGGGACCGACGGCAACAAAGGGCGGGTTCCGCGCAGCCGGCGTCATCAATGGCGGCCGGGACGCCGGTTGCCCTGGTGACGCAATAGAACAGTTGCCTGGCACCGGACTTGGCCGCGCGAATGGCGAGCAGCTAGGTCGAACAGTTGACCGGATCTCTAAAAGGCCCCTGGGAGTGTGGGGCTGGGAGGAAAACAGAGAGGGCGCGAGTGAGTGTGCGTGCGTGTGTGTGTGTGTGTGTGTGTGTGTGTGTGTGTTCTGTGTGTGTGTTTCGTGTGTGTGGGCGTGTGTATATGTGTGCGCGCGTGTGTACAACAGGGCCCACATACACAAAGGAAACCTGGCAGGCTGAGGGGAGGCCTGTGTGGAGGCCCCACACCCTCAGAGACGTACGCTGACCTCGAAGGATGGTCCGAAGTATAAATATGTTCACTGAAAACACTTTACGGTGGGTGCGTGCTGATGCCCCAGGCCCACACTTTCCCGTGGAATGTGGTGGGTGGAGGGAGGACCGGTGTGTCCCTACCCTCCCGTGAGCAGTATCGTCAGCTGGAGCACAGTGTTTCGGTAAGAGTGTGCTTGCTGTTCCCGAGACAAATGGTTAGTGAGTCCAATCTTCCCCTACCAGGCCTCCCTGGTCCCTCATCACTCCATGCCAGCCTTTGGCCTAGGGAATGTAAGACGCCGAGAGGGACTTTTAAACATCTCCTTGGTTGCCCTGGACTCGCACCCCTAAACTACCCCAGCACAACCCCCTGGCCCCCTCGCTGATTCTCAAAGGCTTGAAGGTAGTTTCTTTGTTTGGCGCGTGGAGGGGACCCTTTCAGCCCCAGAACGCTCATCCTCCCCTCCTGCCACTTGGGTTCGGTGGCCTAAGTGTGGGGGAGTTGTAGAAGCCCCAGGCGCAGTCCAAGGCTTTCTGCCTTTGAATGCAGCCATTGGTCCTTTGCAATCAATCTCCCCTGAACTTCCTAACCTCATCCGCACACCCCTCCCACCCCAGCACTCTCGCTAAGGCCCAGGCCCCAAGCCTGTGCGTTTGGGGAATGGAAGGCTAGCGTTTTCACCCTAACTGGTGCACCAGGCTCATGGGCCTCAGGAAAAACACGCAGGTCGGTAAAGCTGAGTTGCTATCTCAGGCAAAGCATGCGGGGCGGCAAGACGCTTGTCATTGAGAACAGACTAACCGAAGTCTCCGCAGTAGATTCCAGTAAAAATGAAAAAGAAAGGAAAGAAAAGAAAAGAAAAGAAAAGAAAAGCAAAGAAAAGAAAAGAGGGGGGAGAAGGAGAAGTAAGAGATGCAAAGATTCATCCTTCCGTTGCCCTCCCGTGAGGACTCGCCCGGGTTCGGCCTCAGGACCCCGGGCGCGACGCTTGTTGTGGGGCGCTGGGGAGCTAGGCCCGGCCTTCGCGTCCCCGCCTGCCGCGGACCTCGGGGTCCTTTTTGGTCTCCGAGTCGCCCGCCCAGGCCTCCGTGCCGGCCGACTCCAGAAAAAGAAAACATTTTCCCACACCCCTTCCGCGGCCGCGCTGGGATTTCCTAGGCGGACGCCCCGCCGCAGGCCCTCCTATTCGAGTGGAGCCGGGACGAGACCGGTCCTCCGAAAAGGCGGCCTGGCGCCAGCCCTCGCCCGGTGGTGCCGGCCGCCTCCTCTCCGACCCCGCCGCCGGGGCTCCCGGGGCTCCAGGGGCTCGGGCTGGGAAGGGGACGGAGGTCGGGGACTGGGGTGGGCGGTGCTGGCAGATCGCGAACCTCGGGCCGGCGTCCACTTTCCCAGGGGGGACGCGGGCCACATCCTCCTCCCTCCTGCCTCTTCCAGGTCGACCAGCAGGACCGCAGCCGTTGCCAGGGACCGACGGCAACAAAGGGCGGGTTCCGCGCAGCCGGCGTCATCAATGGCGGCCGGGACGCCGGTTGCCCTGGTGACGCAATAGAACAGTTGCCTGGCACCGGACTTGGCCGCGCGAATGGCGAGCAGCTAGGTCGAACAGTTGACCGGATCTCTAAAAGGCCCCTGGGAGTGTGGGGCTGGGAGGAAAACAGAGAGGGCGCGAGTGAGTGTGCGTGCGTGTGTGTGTGTGTGTGTGTGTGTGTGTGTGTGTGTGTTCTGTGTGTGTGTTTCGTGTGTGTGGGCGTGTGTATATGTGTGCGCGCGTGTGTACAACAGGGCCCACATACACAAAGGAAACCTGGCAGGCTGAGGGGAGGCCTGTGTGGAGGCCCCACACCCTCAGAGACGTACGCTGACCTCGAAGGATGGTCCGAAGTATAAATATGTTCACTGAAAACACTTTACGGTGGGTGCGTGCTGATGCCCCAGGCCCGCACTTTCCCGTGGAATGTGGTGGGTGGAGGGAGGACCGGTGTGTCCCTACCCTCCCGTGAGCAGTATCTTCAGCTGGAGCACAGTGTTTCGGTAAGAGTGTGCTTGCTGTTCCCGAGACAAATGGTTAGTGAGTCCAATCTTCCCCTACCAGGCCTCCCTGGTCCCTCATCACTCCATGCCAGCCTTTGGCCTAGGGAATGTAAGACGCCGAGAGGGACTTTTTAACATCTCCTTGGTTGCCCTGGACTCGCACCCCTAAACTACCCCAGCACAACCCCCTGGCCCCCTCGCTGATTCTCAAAGGCTTGAAGGTAGTTTCTTTGTTTGGCGCGTGGAGGGGACCCTTTCAGCCCCAGAACGCTCATCCTCCCCTCCTGCCACTTGGGTTCGGTGGCCTAAGTGTGGGGGAGTTGTAGACGCCCCAGGCGCAGTCCAAGGCTTTCTGCCTTTGAATGCAGCCATTGAGTGAGGTCCTTTGCAATCAATCTCCCTGAACTTCCTAACCTCATCCGCACACCCCTCCCACCCCAGCACTCTCGCTAAGACCCAGGCCCCAAGCCTGTGCGTTTGGGGAATGGAAGGCTAGCGTTTTCACCCTAACTGGTGCACCAGGCTCATGGGCCTCAGGAAAAACACGCAGTCGGTAAAGCTGAGTTGCTATCTCAGGCAAAGCATGCGGGGCGGCAAGACGCTTGTCATTGAGAACAGACTAACCGAAGTCTCCGCAGTAGATTCCAGTAAAAATGAAAAAGAAAGGAAAGAAAAGAAAAGAAAAGAAAAGAAAAGCAAAGAAAAGAAAAGAGGGGGGAGAAGGAGAAGTAAGAGATGCAAAGATTCATCCTTCCGTTGCCCTCCCGTGAGGACTCGCCCGGGTTCGGCCTCAGGACCCCGGGCGCGACGCTTGTTGTGGGGCGCTGGGGAGCTAGGCCCGGCCTTCGCGTCCCCGCCTGCCGCGGACCTCGGGGTCCTTTTTGGTCTCCGAGTCGCCCGCCCAGGCCTCCGTGCCGGCCGACTCCAGAAAAAGAAAACATTTTCCACACCCCTTCCGCGGCCGCGCTGGGATCTCCTAGGCGGACGCCCCGCCGCAGGCCCTCCTATTCGAGTGGAGCCGGGACGAGACCGGTCCTCCGAAAAGGCGGCCTGGCGCCAGCCCTCGCCCGGTGGTGCCGGCCGCCTCCTCTCCGACCCCGCCGGGGCTCCCGGGGCTCCAGGGGCCCGGGCTGGGAAGGGGACGGAGGTCGGGGACTGGGGTGGGCGGTGCTGGCAGATCGCGAACCTCGGGCCGGCGTCCACTTTCCCAGGGGGGACGCGGGCCACATCCTCCTCCCTCCTGCCTCTTCCAGGTCGACCAGCAGGACCGCAGCCGTTGCCAGGGACCGACGGCAACAAAGGGCGGGTTCCGCGCAGCCGGCGTCATCAATGGCGGCCGGGACGCCGGTTGCCCTGGTGACGCAATAGAACAGTTGCCTGGCACCGGACTTGGCCGCGCGAATGGCGAGCAGCTAGGTCGAACAGTTGACCGGATCTCTAAAAGGCCCCTGGGAGTGTGGGGCTGGGAGGAAAACAGAGAGGGCGCGAGTGAGTGTGCGTGCGTGCGTGTGTGTGTGTGTGTGTGTGTGTGTGTGTGTGTTCTGTGTGTGTGTTTCGTGTGTGTGGGCGTGTGTATATGTGTGCGCGCGTGTGTACAACAGGGCCCACATACACAAAGGAAACCTGGCAGGCTGAGGGGAGGCCTGTGTGGAGGCCCCACACCCTCGGAGACGTACGCTGACCTCGAAGGATGGTCCGAAGTATAAATATGTTCACTGAAAACACTTTACGGTGGGTGCGTGCTGATGCCCCAGGCCCGCACTTTCCCGTGGAATGTGGTGGGTGGAGGGAGGACCGGTGTGTCCCTACCCTCCCGTGAACAGTATCGTCAGCTGGAGCACAGTGTTTCGGTAAGAGTGTGCTTGCTGTTCCCGAGACAAATGGTTAGTGAGTCCAATCTTCCCCTACCAGGCCTCCCTGGTCCCTCATCACTCCACGCCAGCCTTTGGCCTAGGGAATGTAAGACGCCGAGAGGGACTTTTTAACATCTCCTTGGTTGCCCTGGACTCGCACCCCTAAACTACCCCAGCACAACCCCCTGGCCCCCTCGCTGATTCTCAAAGGCTTGAAGGTAGTTTCTTTGTTTGGCGCGTGGAGGGGACCCTTTCAGCCCCAGAACGCTCATCCTCCCCTCCTGCCACTTGGGTTCGGTGGCCTAAGTGTGGGGGAGTTGTAGAAGCCCCAGGCGCAGTCCAAGGCTTTCTGCCTTTGAATGCAGCCATTGAGTGAGGTCCTTTGCAATCAATCTCCCTGAACTTCCTAACCTCATCCGCACACCCCTCCCACCCCAGCACTCTCGCTAAGGCCCAGGCCCCAAGCCTGTGCGTTTGGGGAATGGAAGGCTAGCGTTTTCACCCTAACTGGTGCACCAGGCTCATGGGCCTCAGGAAAAACACGCAGTCGGTAAAGCTGAGTTGCTATCTCAGGCAAAGCATGCGGGGCGGCAAGACGCTTGTCATTGAGAACAGACTAACCGAAGTCTCCGCAGTAGATTCCAGTAAAAATGAAAAAGAAAGGAAAGAAAAGAAAAGAAAAGAAAAGAAAAGCAAAGAAAAGAAAAGAAAAGAAAAGAGGGGGGAGAAGGAGAAGTAAGAGATGCAAAGATTCATCCTTCCGTTGCCCTCCCGTGAGGACTCACCCGGGTTCGGCCTCAGGACCCCGGGCGCGACGCTTGTTGTGGGGCGCTGGGGAGCTAGGCCCGGCCTTCGCGTCCCCGCCTGCCGCGGACCTCGGGGTCCTTTTTGGTCTCCGAGTCGCCCGCCCAGGCCTCCGTGCCGGCCGACTCCAGAAAAAGAAAACATTTTCCACACCCCTTCCGCGGCCGCGCTGGGATTTCCTAGGCGGACGCCCCGCCGCAGGCCCTCCTATTCGAGTGGAGCCGGGACGAGACCGGTCCTCCGAAAAGGCGGCCTGGCGCCAGCCCTCGCCCGGTGGTGCCGGCCGCCTCCTCTCCGACCCCGCCGGGGCTCCCGGGGCTCCAGGGGCTCGGGCTGGGAAGGGGACGGAGGTCGGGGACTGGGGTGGGCGGTGCTGGCAGATCGCGAACCTCGGGCCGGCGTCCACTTTCCCAGGGGGGACGCGGGCCACATCCTCCTCCCTCCTGCCTCTTCCAGTTCGACCAGCAGGACCGCAGCCGTTGCCAGGGACCGACGGCAACAAAGGGCGGGTTCCGCGCAGCCGGCGTCATCAATGGCGGCCGGGACGCCGGTTGCCCTGGTGACGCAATAGAACAGTTGCCTGGCACCGGACTTGGCCGCGCGAATGGCGAGCAGCTAGGTCGAACAGTTGACCGGATCTCTAAAAGGCCCCTGGGAGTGTGGGGCTGGGAGGAAAACAGAGAGGGCGCGAGTGAGTGTGCGTGCGTGTGTGTGTGTGTGTGTGTGTGTGTGTGTGTGTGTGTTCTGTGTGTGTGTTTCGTGTGTGTGGGCGTGTGTATATGTGTGCGCGCGTGTGTACAACAGGGCCCACATACACAAAGGAAACCTGGCAGGCTGAGGGGAGGCCTGTGTGGAGGCCCCACACCCTCAGAGACGTACGCTGACCTCGAAGGATGGTCCGAAGTATAAATATGTTCACTGAAAACACTTTACGGTGGGTGCGTGCTGATGCCCCAGGCCCGCACTTTCCCGTGGAATGTGGTGGGTGGAGGGAGGACCGGTGTGTCCCTACCCTCCCGTGAGCAGTATCTTCAGCTGGAGCACAGTGTTTCGGTAAGAGTGTGCTTGCTGTTCCCGAGACAAATGGTTAGTGAGTCCAATCTTCCCCTACCAGGCCTCCCTGGTCCCTCATCACTCCATGCCAGCCTTTGGCCTAGGGAATGTAAGACGCCGAGAGGGACTTTTAAACATCTCCTTGGTTGCCCTGGACTCGCACCCCTAAACTACCCCAGCACAACCCCCTGGCCCCCTCGCTGATTCTCAAAGGCTTGAAGGTAGTTTCTTTGTTTGGCGCGTGGAGGGGACCCTTTCAGCCCCAGAACGCTCATCCTCCCCTCCTGCCACTTGGGTTCGGTGGCCTAAGTGTGGGGGAGTTGTAGACGCCCCAGGCGCAGTCCAAGGCTTTCTGCCTTTGAATGCAGCCATTGAGTGAGGTCCTTTGCAATCAATCTCCCTGAACTTCCTAACCTCATCCGCACACCCCTCCCACCCCAGCACTCTCGCTAAGACCCAGGCCCCAAGCCTGTGCGTTTGGGGAATGGAAGGCTAGCGTTTTCACCCTAACTGGTGCACCAGGCTCATGGGCCTCAGGAAAAACACGCAGTCGGTAAAGCTGAGTTGCTATCTCAGGCAAAGCATGCGGGGCGGCAAGACGCTTGTCATTGAGAACAGACTAACCGAAGTCTCCGCAGTAGATTCCAGTAAAAATGAAAAAGAAAGGAAAGAAAAGAAAAGAAAAGAAAAGAAAAGCAAAGAAAAGAAAAGAGGGGGGAGAAGGAGAAGTAAGAGATGCAAAGATTCATCCTTCCGTTGCCCTCCCGTGAGGACTCGCCCGGGTTCGGCCTCAGGACCCCGGGCGCGACGCTTGTTGTGGGGCGCTGGGGAGCTAGGCCCGGCCTTCGCGTCCCCGCCTGCCGCGGACCTCGGGGTCCTTTTTGGTCTCCGAGTCGCCCGCCCAGGCCTCCGTGCCGGCCGACTCCAGAAAAAGAAAACATTTTCCACACCCCTTCCGCGGCCGCGCTGGGATCTCCTAGGCGGACGCCCCGCCGCAGGCCCTCCTATTCGAGTGGAGCCGGGACGAGACCGGTCCTCCGAAAAGGCGGCCTGGCGCCAGCCCTCGCCCGGTGGTGCCGGCCGCCTCCTCTCCGACCCCGCCGGGGCTCCCGGGGCTCCAGGGGCCCGGGCTGGGAAGGGGACGGAGGTCGGGGACTGGGGTGGGCGGTGCTGGCAGATCGCGAACCTCGGGCCGGCGTCCACTTTCCCAGGGGGGACGCGGGCCACATCCTCCTCCCTCCTGCCTCTTCCAGTTCGACCAGCAGGACCGCAGCCGTTGCCAGGGACCGACGGCAACAAAGGGCGGGTTCCGCGCAGCCGGCGTCATCAATGGCGGCCGGGACGCCGGTTGCCCTGGTGACGCAATAGAACAGTTGCCTGGCACCGGACTTGGCCGCGCGAATGGCGAGCAGCTAGGTCGAACAGTTGACCGGATCTCTAAAAGGCCCCTGGGAGTGTGGGGCTGGGAGGAAAACAGAGAGGGCGCGAGTGAGTGTGCGTGCGTGTGTGTGTGTGTGTGTGTGTGTGTGTGTGTGTGTGTTCTGTGTGTGTGTTTCGTGTGTGTGGGCGTGTGTATATGTGTGCGCGCGTGTGTACAACAGGGCCCACATACACAAAGGAAACCTGGCAGGCTGAGGGGAGGCCTGTGTGGAGGCCCCACACCCTCAGAGACGTACGCTGACCTCGAAGGATGGTCCGAAGTATAAATATGTTCACTGAAAACACTTTACGGTGGGTGCGTGCTGATGCCCCAGGCCCGCACTTTCCCGTGGAATGTGGTGGGTGGAGGGAGGACCGGTGTGTCCCTACCCTCCCGTGAGCAGTATCTTCAGCTGGAGCACAGTGTTTCGGTAAGAGTGTGCTTGCTGTTCCCGAGACAAATGGTTAGTGAGTCCAATCTTCCCCTACCAGGCCTCCCTGGTCCCTCATCACTCCATGCCAGCCTTTGGCCTAGGGAATGTAAGACGCCGAGAGGGACTTTTAAACATCTCCTTGGTTGCCCTGGACTCGCACCCCTAAACTACCCCAGCACAACCCCCTGGCCCCCTCGCTGATTCTCAAAGGCTTGAAGGTAGTTTCTTTGTTTGGCGCGTGGAGGGGACCCTTTCAGCCCCAGAACGCTCATCCTCCCCTCCTGCCACTTGGGTTCGGTGGCCTAAGTGTGGGGGAGTTGTAGACGCCCCAGGCGCAGTCCAAGGCTTTCTGCCTTTGAATGCAGCCATTGAGTGAGGTCCTTTGCAATCAATCTCCCTGAACTTCCTAACCTCATCCGCACACCCCTCCCACCCCAGCACTCTCGCTAAGACCCAGGCCCCAAGCCTGTGCGTTTGGGGAATGGAAGGCTAGCGTTTTCACCCTAACTGGTGCACCAGGCTCATGGGCCTCAGGAAAAACACGCAGTCGGTAAAGCTGAGTTGCTATCTCAGGCAAAGCATGCGGGGCGGCAAGACGCTTGTCATTGAGAACAGACTAACCGAAGTCTCCGCAGTAGATTCCAGTAAAAATGAAAAAGAAAGGAAAGAAAAGAAAAGAAAAGAAAAGAAAAGCAAAGAAAAGAAAAGAGGGGGGAGAAGGAGAAGTAAGAGATGCAAAGATTCATCCTTCCGTTGCCCTCCCGTGAGGACTCGCCCGGGTTCGGCCTCAGGACCCCGGGCGCGACGCTTGTTGTGGGGCGCTGGGGAGCTAGGCCCGGCCTTCGCGTCCCCGCCTGCCGCGGACCTCGGGGTCCTTTTTGGTCTCCGAGTCGCCCGCCCAGGCCTCCGTGCCGGCCGACTCCAGAAAAAGAAAACATTTTCCACACCCCTTCCGCGGCCGCGCTGGGATCTCCTAGGCGGACGCCCCGCCGCAGGCCCTCCTATTCGAGTGGAGCCGGGACGAGACCGGTCCTCCGAAAAGGCGGCCTGGCGCCAGCCCTCGCCCGGTGGTGCCGGCCGCCTCCTCTCCGACCCCGCCGGGGCTCCCGGGGCTCCAGGGGCCCGGGCTGGGAAGGGGACGGAGGTCGGGGACTGGGGTGGGCGGTGCTGGCAGATCGCGAACCTCGGGCCGGCGTCCACTTTCCCAGGGGGGACGCGGGCCACATCCTCCTCCCTCCTGCCTCTTCCAGTTCGACCAGCAGGACCGCAGCCGTTGCCAGGGACCGACGGCAACAAAGGGCGGGTTCCGCGCAGCCGGCGTCATCAATGGCGGCCGGGACGCCGGTTGCCCTGGTGACGCAATAGAACAGTTGCCTGGCACCGGACTTGGCCGCGCGAATGGCGAGCAGCTAGGTCGAACAGTTGACCGGATCTCTAAAAGGCCCCTGGGAGTGTGGGGCTGGGAGGAAAACAGAGAGGGCGCGAGTGAGTGTGCGTGCGTGCGTGTGTGTGTGTGTGTGTGTGTGTGTGTGTGTTCTGTGTGTGTGTTTCGTGTGTGTGGGCGTGTGTATATGTGTGCGCGCGTGTGTACAACAGGGCCCACATACACAAAGGAAACCTGGCAGGCTGAGGGGAGGCCTGTGTGGAGGCCCCACACCCTCAGAGACGTACGCTGACCTCGAAGGATGGTCCGAAGTATAAATATGTTCACTGAAAACACTTTACGGTGGGTGCGTGCTGATGCCCCAGGCCCGCACTTTCCCGTGGAATGTGGTGGGTGGAGGGAGGACCGGTGTGTCCCTACCCTCCCGTGAGCAGTATCTTCAGCTGGAGCACAGTGTTTCGGTAAGAGTGTGCTTGCTGTTCCCGAGACAAATGGTTAGTGAGTCCAATCTTCCCCTACCAGGCCTCCCTGGTCCCTCATCACTCCATGCCAGCCTTTGGCCTAGGGAATGTAAGACGCCGAGAGGGACTTTTTAACATCTCCTTGGTTGCCCTGGACTCGCACCCCTAAACTACCCCAGCACAACCCCCTGGCCCCCTCGCTGATTCTCAAAGGCTTGAAGGTAGTTTCTTTGTTTGGCGCGTGGAGGGGACCCTTTCAGCCCCAGAACGCTCATCCTCCCCTCCTGCCACTTGGGTTCGGTGGCCTAAGTGTGGGGGAGTTGTAGACGCCCCAGGCGCAGTCCAAGGCTTTCTGCCTTTGAATGCAGCCATTGAGTGAGGTCCTTTGCAATCAATCTCCCTGAACTTCCTAACCTCATCCGCACACCCCTCCCACCCCAGCACTCTCGCTAAGACCCAGGCCCCAAGCCTGTGCGTTTGGGGAATGGAAGGCTAGCGTTTTCACCCTAACTGGTGCACCAGGCTCATGGGCCTCAGGAAAAACACGCAGTCGGTAAAGCTGAGTTGCTATCTCAGGCAAAGCATGCGGGGCGGCAAGACGCTTGTCATTGAGAACAGACTAACCGAAGTCTCCGCAGTAGATTCCAGTAAAAATGAAAAAGAAAGGAAAGAAAAGAAAAGAAA
The DNA here is from genome assembly GCA_030848825.1 of Tadarida brasiliensis. NCBI lineage: Eukaryota > Metazoa > Chordata > Mammalia > Chiroptera > Molossidae > Tadarida > Tadarida brasiliensis. The sequence goes on from CM061265.1 coordinate 2,144,589, forward strand.
AGAAAAGAAAAGCAAAGAAAAGAAAAGAGGGGGGAGAAGGAGAAGTAAGAGATGCAAAGATTCATCCTTCCGTTGCCCTCCCATGAGGACTCGCCCGGGTTCGGCCTCAGGACCCCGGGCGCGACGCTTGTTGTGGGGCGCTGGGGAGCTAGGCCCGGCCTTCGCGTCCCCGCCTGCCGCGGACCTCGGGGTCCTTTTTGGTCTCCGAGTCGCCCGCCCAGGCCTCCGTGCCGGCCGACTCCAGAAAAAGAAAACATTTTCCACACCCCTTCCGCGGCCGCGCTGGGATCTCCTAGGCGGACGCCCCGCCGCAGGCCCTCCTATTCGAGTGGAGCCGGGACGAGACCGGTCCTCCGAAAAGGCGGCCTGGCGCCAGCCCTCGCCCGGTGGTGCCGGCCGCCTCCTCTCCGACCCCGCCGGGGCTCCCGGGGCTCCAGGGGCCCGGGCTGGGAAGGGGACGGAGGTCGGGGACTGGGGTGGGCGGTGCTGGCAGATCGCGAACCTCGGGCCGGCGTCCACTTTCCCAGGGGGGACGCGGGCCACATCCTCCTCCCTCCTGCCTCTTCCAGGTCGACCAGCAGGACCGCAGCCGTTGCCAGGGACCGACGGCAACAAAGGGCGGGTTCCGCGCAGCCGGCGTCATCAATGGCGGCCGGGACGCCGGTTGCCCTGGTGACGCAATAGAACAGTTGCCTGGCACCGGACTTGGCCGCGCGAATGGCGAGCAGCTAGGTCGAACAGTTGACCGGATCTCTAAAAGGCCCCTGGGAGTGTGGGGCTGGGAGGAAAACAGAGAGGGCGCGAGTGAGTGTGCGTGCGTGCGTGTGTGTGTGTGTGTGTGTGTGTGTGTGTGTGTTCTGTGTGTGTGTTTCGTGTGTGTGGGCGTGTGTATATGTGTGCGCGCGTGTGTACAACAGGGCCCACATACACAAAGGAAACCTGGCAGGCTGAGGGGAGGCCTGTGTGGAGGCCCCACACCCTCGGAGACGTACGCTGACCTCGAAGGATGGTCCGAAGTATAAATATGTTCACTGAAAACACTTTACGGTGGGTGCGTGCTGATGCCCCAGGCCCGCACTTTCCCGTGGAATGTGGTGGGTGGAGGGAGGACCGGTGTGTCCCTACCCTCCCGTGAACAGTATCGTCAGCGGGAGCACAGTGTTTCGGTAAGAGTGTGCTTGCTGTTCCCGAGACAAATGGTTAGTGAGTCCAATCTTCCCCTACCAGGCCTCCCTGGTCCCTCATCACTCCACGCCAGCCTTTGGCCTAGGGAATGTAAGACGCCGAGAGGGACTTTTTAACATCTCCTTGGTTGCCCTGGACTCGCACCCCTAAACTACCCCAGCACAACCCCCTGGCCCCCTCGCTGATTCTCAAAGGCTTGAAGGTAGTTTCTTTGTTTGGCGCGTGGAGGGGACCCTTTCAGCCCCAGAACGCTCATCCTCCCCTCCTGCCACTTGGGTTCGGTGGCCTAAGTGTGGGGGAGTTGTAGAAGCCCCAGGCGCAGTCCAAGGCTTTCTGCCTTTGAATGCAGCCATTGAGTGAGGTCCTTTGCAATCAATCTCCCTGAACTTCCTAACCTCATCCGCACACCCCTCCCACCCCAGCACTCTCGCTAAGGCCCAGGCCCCAAGCCTGTGCGTTTGGGGAATGGAAGGCTAGCGTTTTCACCCTAACTGGTGCACCAGGCTCATGGGCCTCAGGAAAAACACGCAGTCGGTAAAGCTGAGTTGCTATCTCAGGCAAAGCATGCGGGGCGGCAAGACGCTTGTCATTGAGAACAGACTAACCGAAGTCTCCGCAGTAGATTCCAGTAAAAATGAAAAAGAAAGGAAAGAAAAGAAAAGAAAAGAAAAGAAAAGCAAAGAAAAGAAAAGAAAAGAAAAGAGGGGGGAGAAGGAGAAGTAAGAGATGCAAAGATTCATCCTTCCGTTGCCCTCCCGTGAGGACTCGCCCGGGTTCGGCCTCAGGACCCCGGGCGCGACGCTTGTTGTGGGGCGCTGGGGAGCTAGGCCCGGCCTTCGCGTCCCCGCCTGCCGCGGACCTCGGGGTCCTTTTTGGTCTCCGAGTCGCCCGCCCAGGCCTCCGTGCCGGCCGACTCCAGAAAAAGAAAACATTTTCCACACCCCTTCCGCGGCCGCGCTGGGATCTCCTAGGCGGACGCCCCGCCGCAGGCCCTCCTATTCGAGTGGAGCCGGGACGAGACCGGTCCTCCGAAAAGGCGGCCTGGCGCCAGCCCTCGCCCGGTGGTGCCGGCCGCCTCCTCTCCGACCCCGCCGGGGCTCCCGGGGCTCCAGGGGCCCGGGCTGGGAAGGGGACGGAGGTCGGGGACTGGGGTGGGCGGTGCTGGCAGATCGCGAACCTCGGGCCGGCGTCCACTTTCCCAGGGGGGACGCGGGCCACATCCTCCTCCCTCCTGCCTCTTCCAGTTCGACCAGCAGGACCGCAGCCGTTGCCAGGGACCGACGGCAACAAAGGGCGGGTTCCGCGCAGCCGGCGTCATCAATGGCGGCCGGGACGCCGGTTGCCCTGGTGACGCAATAGAACAGTTGCCTGGCACCGGACTTGGCCGCGCGAATGGCGAGCAGCTAGGTCGAACAGTTGACCGGATCTCTAAAAGGCCCCTGGGAGTGTGGGGCTGGGAGGAAAACAGAGAGGGCGCGAGTGAGTGTGCGTGCGTGTGTGTGTGTGTGTGTGTGTGTGTGTGTGTGTGTGTTCTGTGTGTGTGTTTCGTGTGTGTGGGCGTGTGTATATGTGTGCGCGCGTGTGTACAACAGGGCCCACATACACAAAGGAAACCTGGCAGGCTGAGGGGAGGCCTGTGTGGAGGCCCCACACCCTCAGAGACGTACGCTGACCTCGAAGGATGGTCCGAAGTATAAATATGTTCACTGAAAACACTTTACGGTGGGTGCGTGCTGATGCCCCAGGCCCGCACTTTCCCGTGGAATGTGGTGGGTGGAGGGAGGACCGGTGTGTCCCTACCCTCCCGTGAGCAGTATCTTCAGCTGGAGCACAGTGTTTCGGTAAGAGTGTGCTTGCTGTTCCCGAGACAAATGGTTAGTGAGTCCAATCTTCCCCTACCAGGCCTCCCTGGTCCCTCATCACTCCATGCCAGCCTTTGGCCTAGGGAATGTAAGACGCCGAGAGGGACTTTTAAACATCTCCTTGGTTGCCCTGGACTCGCACCCCTAAACTACCCCAGCACAACCCCCTGGCCCCCTCGCTGATTCTCAAAGGCTTGAAGGTAGTTTCTTTGTTTGGCGCGTGGAGGGGACCCTTTCAGCCCCAGAACGCTCATCCTCCCCTCCTGCCACTTGGGTTCGGTGGCCTAAGTGTGGGGGAGTTGTAGACGCCCCAGGCGCAGTCCAAGGCTTTCTGCCTTTGAATGCAGCCATTGAGTGAGGTCCTTTGCAATCAATCTCCCTGAACTTCCTAACCTCATCCGCACACCCCTCCCACCCCAGCACTCTCGCTAAGACCCAGGCCCCAAGCCTGTGCGTTTGGGGAATGGAAGGCTAGCGTTTTCACCCTAACTGGTGCACCAGGCTCATGGGCCTCAGGAAAAACACGCAGTCGGTAAAGCTGAGTTGCTATCTCAGGCAAAGCATGCGGGGCGGCAAGACGCTTGTCATTGAGAACAGACTAACCGAAGTCTCCGCAGTAGATTCCAGTAAAAATGAAAAAGAAAGGAAAGAAAAGAAAAGAAAAGAAAAGAAAAGCAAAGAAAAGAAAAGAGGGGGGAGAAGGAGAAGTAAGAGATGCAAAGATTCATCCTTCCGTTGCCCTCCCGTGAGGACTCGCCCGGGTTCGGCCTCAGGACCCCGGGCGCGACGCTTGTTGTGGGGCGCTGGGGAGCTAGGCCCGGCCTTCGCGTCCCCGCCTGCCGCGGACCTCGGGGTCCTTTTTGGTCTCCGAGTCGCCCGCCCAGGCCTCCGTGCCGGCCGACTCCAGAAAAAGAAAACATTTTCCACACCCCTTCCGCGGCCGCGCTGGGATCTCCTAGGCGGACGCCCCGCCGCAGGCCCTCCTATTCGAGTGGAGCCGGGACGAGACCGGTCCTCCGAAAAGGCGGCCTGGCGCCAGCCCTCGCCCGGTGGTGCCGGCCGCCTCCTCTCCGACCCCGCCGGGGCTCCCGGGGCTCCAGGGGCCCGGGCTGGGAAGGGGACGGAGGTCGGGGACTGGGGTGGGCGGTGCTGGCAGATCGCGAACCTCGGGCCGGCGTCCACTTTCCCAGGGGGGACGCGGGCCACATCCTCCTCCCTCCTGCCTCTTCCAGTTCGACCAGCAGGACCGCAGCCGTTGCCAGGGACCGACGGCAACAAAGGGCGGGTTCCGCGCAGCCGGCGTCATCAATGGCGGCCGGGACGCCGGTTGCCCTGGTGACGCAATAGAACAGTTGCCTGGCACCGGACTTGGCCGCGCGAATGGCGAGCAGCTAGGTCGAACAGTTGACCGGATCTCTAAAAGGCCCCTGGGAGTGTGGGGCTGGGAGGAAAACAGAGAGGGCGCGAGTGAGTGTGCGTGCGTGCGTGTGTGTGTGTGTGTGTGTGTGTGTGTGTGTTCTGTGTGTGTGTTTCGTGTGTGTGGGCGTGTGTATATGTGTGCGCGCGTGTGTACAACAGGGCCCACATACACAAAGGAAACCTGGCAGGCTGAGGGGAGGCCTGTGTGGAGGCCCCACACCCTCAGAGACGTACGCTGACCTCGAAGGATGGTCCGAAGTATAAATATGTTCACTGAAAACACTTTACGGTGGGTGCGTGCTGATGCCCCAGGCCCGCACTTTCCCGTGGAATGTGGTGGGTGGAGGGAGGACCGGTGTGTCCCTACCCTCCCGTGAGCAGTATCTTCAGCTGGAGCACAGTGTTTCGGTAAGAGTGTGCTTGCTGTTCCCGAGACAAATGGTTAGTGAGTCCAATCTTCCCCTACCAGGCCTCCCTGGTCCCTCATCACTCCATGCCAGCCTTTGGCCTAGGGAATGTAAGACGCCGAGAGGGACTTTTTAACATCTCCTTGGTTGCCCTGGACTCGCACCCCTAAACTACCCCAGCACAACCCCCTGGCCCCCTCGCTGATTCTCAAAGGCTTGAAGGTAGTTTCTTTGTTTGGCGCGTGGAGGGGACCCTTTCAGCCCCAGAACGCTCATCCTCCCCTCCTGCCACTTGGGTTCGGTGGCCTAAGTGTGGGGGAGTTGTAGACGCCCCAGGCGCAGTCCAAGGCTTTCTGCCTTTGAATGCAGCCATTGAGTGAGGTCCTTTGCAATCAATCTCCCTGAACTTCCTAACCTCATCCGCACACCCCTCCCACCCCAGCACTCTCGCTAAGACCCAGGCCCCAAGCCTGTGCGTTTGGGGAATGGAAGGCTAGCGTTTTCACCCTAACTGGTGCACCAGGCTCATGGGCCTCAGGAAAAACACGCAGTCGGTAAAGCTGAGTTGCTATCTCAGGCAAAGCATGCGGGGCGGCAAGACGCTTGTCATTGAGAACAGACTAACCGAAGTCTCCGCAGTAGATTCCAGTAAAAATGAAAAAGAAAGGAAAGAAAAGAAAAGAAAAGAAAAGAAAAGCAAAGAAAAGAAAAGAGGGGGGAGAAGGAGAAGTAAGAGATGCAAAGATTCATCCTTCCGTTGCCCTCCCATGAGGACTCGCCCGGGTTCGGCCTCAGGACCCCGGGCGCGACGCTTGTTGTGGGGCGCTGGGGAGCTAGGCCCGGCCTTCGCGTCCCCGCCTGCCGCGGACCTCGGGGTCCTTTTTGGTCTCCGAGTCGCCCGCCCAGGCCTCCGTGCCGGCCGACTCCAGAAAAAGAAAACATTTTCCACACCCCTTCCGCGGCCGCGCTGGGATCTCCTAGGCGGACGCCCCGCCGCAGGCCCTCCTATTCGAGTGGAGCCGGGACGAGACCGGTCCTCCGAAAAGGCGGCCTGGCGCCAGCCCTCGCCCGGTGGTGCCGGCCGCCTCCTCTCCGACCCCGCCGGGGCTCCCGGGGCTCCAGGGGCCCGGGCTGGGAAGGGGACGGAGGTCGGGGACTGGGGTGGGCGGTGCTGGCAGATCGCGAACCTCGGGCCGGCGTCCACTTTCCCAGGGGGGACGCGGGCCACATCCTCCTCCCTCCTGCCTCTTCCAGGTCGACCAGCAGGACCGCAGCCGTTGCCAGGGACCGACGGCAACAAAGGGCGGGTTCCGCGCAGCCGGCGTCATCAATGGCGGCCGGGACGCCGGTTGCCCTGGTGACGCAATAGAACAGTTGCCTGGCACCGGACTTGGCCGCGCGAATGGCGAGCAGCTAGGTCGAACAGTTGACCGGATCTCTAAAAGGCCCCTGGGAGTGTGGGGCTGGGAGGAAAACAGAGAGGGCGCGAGTGAGTGTGCGTGCGTGCGTGTGTGTGTGTGTGTGTGTGTGTGTGTTCTGTGTGTGTGTTTCGTGTGTGTGGGCGTGTGTATATGTGTGCGCGCGTGTGTACAACAGGGCCCACATACACAAAGGAAACCTGGCAGGCTGAGGGGAGGCCTGTGTGGAGGCCCCACACCCTCGGAGACGTACGCTGACCTCGAAGGATGGTCCGAAGTATAAATATGTTCACTGAAAACACTTTACGGTGGGTGCGTGCTGATGCCCCAGGCCCGCACTTTCCCGTGGAATGTGGTGGGTGGAGGGAGGACCGGTGTGTCCCTACCCTCCCGTGAACAGTATCGTCAGCGGGAGCACAGTGTTTCGGTAAGAGTGTGCTTGCTGTTCCCGAGACAAATGGTTAGTGAGTCCAATCTTCCCCTACCAGGCCTCCCTGGTCCCTCATCACTCCACGCCAGCCTTTGGCCTAGGGAATGTAAGACGCCGAGAGGGACTTTTTAACATCTCCTTGGTTGCCCTGGACTCGCACCCCTAAACTACCCCAGCACAACCCCCTGGCCCCCTCGCTGATTCTCAAAGGCTTGAAGGTAGTTTCTTTGTTTGGCGCGTGGAGGGGACCCTTTCAGCCCCAGAACGCTCATCCTCCCCTCCTGCCACTTGGGTTCGGTGGCCTAAGTGTGGGGGAGTTGTAGAAGCCCCAGGCGCAGTCCAAGGCTTTCTGCCTTTGAATGCAGCCATTGAGTGAGGTCCTTTGCAATCAATCTCCCTGAACTTCCTAACCTCATCCGCACACCCCTCCCACCCCAGCACTCTCGCTAAGGCCCAGGCCCCAAGCCTGTGCGTTTGGGGAATGGAAGGCTAGCGTTTTCACCCTAACTGGTGCACCAGGCTCATGGGCCTCAGGAAAAACACGCAGTCGGTAAAGCTGAGTTGCTATCTCAGGCAAAGCATGCGGGGCGGCAAGACGCTTGTCATTGAGAACAGACTAACCGAAGTCTCCGCAGTAGATTCCAGTAAAAATGAAAAAGAAAGGAAAGAAAAGAAAAGAAAAGAAAAGAAAAGCAAAGAAAAGAAAAGAAAAGAAAAGAGGGGGGAGAAGGAGAAGTAAGAGATGCAAAGATTCATCCTTCCGTTGCCCTCCCGTGAGGACTCGCCCGGGTTCGGCCTCAGGACCCCGGGCGCGACGCTTGTTGTGGGGCGCTGGGGAGCTAGGCCCGGCCTTCGCGTCCCCGCCTGCCGCGGACCTCGGGGTCCTTTTTGGTCTCCGAGTCGCCCGCCCAGGCCTCCGTGCCGGCCGACTCCAGAAAAAGAAAACATTTTCCACACCCCTTCCGCGGCCGCGCTGGGATTTCCTAGGCGGACGCCCCGCCGCAGGCCCTCCTATTCGAGTGGAGCCGGGACGAGACCGGTCCTCCGAAAAGGCGGCCTGGCGCCAGCCCTCGCCCGGTGGTGCCGGCCGCCTCCTCTCCGACCCCGCCGGGGCTCCCGGGGCTCCAGGGGCTCGGGCTGGGAAGGGGACGGAGGTCGGGGACTGGGGTGGGCGGTGCTGGCAGATCGCGAACCTCGGGCCGGCGTCCACTTTCCCAGGGGGGACGCGGGCCACATCCTCCTCCCTCCTGCCTCTTCCAGGTCGACCAGCAGGACCGCAGCCGTTGCCAGGGACCGACGGCAACAAAGGGCGGGTTCCGCGCAGCCGGCGTCATCAATGGCGGCCGGGACGCCGGTTGCCCTGGTGACGCAATAGAACAGTTGCCTGGCACCGGACTTGGCCGCGCGAATGGCGAGCAGCTAGGTCGAACAGTTGACCGGATCTCTAAAAGGCCCCTGGGAGTGTGGGGCTGGGAGGAAAACAGAGAGGGCGCGAGTGAGTGTGCGTGCGTGTGTGTGTGTGTGTGTGTGTGTGTGTGTGTGTGTGTTCTGTGTGTGTGTTTCGTGTGTGTGGGCGTGTGTATATGTGTGCGCGCGTGTGTACAACAGGGCCCACATACACAAAGGAAACCTGGCAGGCTGAGGGGAGGCCTGTGTGGAGGCCCCACACCCTCAGAGACGTACGCTGACCTCGAAGGATGGTCCGAAGTATAAATATGTTCACTGAAAACACTTTACGGTGGGTGCGTGCTGATGCCCCAGGCCCGCACTTTCCCGTGGAATGTGGTGGGTGGAGGGAGGACCGGTGTGTCCCTACCCTCCCGTGAGCAGTATCTTCAGCTGGAGCACAGTGTTTCGGTAAGAGTGTGCTTGCTGTTCCCGAGACAAATGGTTAGTGAGTCCAATCTTCCCCTACCAGGCCTCCCTGGTCCCTCATCACTCCATGCCAGCCTTTGGCCTAGGGAATGTAAGACGCCGAGAGGGACTTTTAAACATCTCCTTGGTTGCCCTGGACTCGCACCCCTAAACTACCCCAGCACAACCCCCTGGCCCCCTCGCTGATTCTCAAAGGCTTGAAGGTAGTTTCTTTGTTTGGCGCGTGGAGGGGACCCTTTCAGCCCCAGAACGCTCATCCTCCCCTCCTGCCACTTGGGTTCGGTGGCCTAAGTGTGGGGGAGTTGTAGACGCCCCAGGCGCAGTCCAAGGCTTTCTGCCTTTGAATGCAGCCATTGAGTGAGGTCCTTTGCAATCAATCTCCCTGAACTTCCTAACCTCATCCGCACACCCCTCCCACCCCAGCACTCTCGCTAAGACCCAGGCCCCAAGCCTGTGCGTTTGGGGAATGGAAGGCTAGCGTTTTCACCCTAACTGGTGCACCAGGCTCATGGGCCTCAGGAAAAACACGCAGTCGGTAAAGCTGAGTTGCTATCTCAGGCAAAGCATGCGGGGCGGCAAGACGCTTGTCATTGAGAACAGACTAACCGAAGTCTCCGCAGTAGATTCCAGTAAAAATGAAAAAGAAAGGAAAGAAAAGAAAAGAAAAGAAAAGAAAAGCAAAGAAAAGAAAAGAGGGGGGAGAAGGAGAAGTAAGAGATGCAAAGATTCATCCTTCCGTTGCCCTCCCGTGAGGACTCGCCCGGGTTCGGCCTCAGGACCCCGGGCGCGACGCTTGTTGTGGGGCGCTGGGGAGCTAGGCCCGGCCTTCGCGTCCCCGCCTGCCGCGGACCTCGGGGTCCTTTTTGGTCTCCGAGTCGCCCGCCCAGGCCTCCGTGCCGGCCGACTCCAGAAAAAGAAAACATTTTCCACACCCCTTCCGCGGCCGCGCTGGGATCTCCTAGGCGGACGCCCCGCCGCAGGCCCTCCTATGCGAGTGGAGCCGGGACGAGACCGGTCCTCCGAAAAGGCGGCCTGGCGCCAGCCCTCGCCCGGTGGTGCCGGCCGCCTCCTCTCCGACCCCGCCGGGGCTCCCGGGGCTCCAGGGGCCCGGGCTGGGAAGGGGACGGAGGTCGGGGACTGGGGTGGGCGGTGCTGGCAGATCGCGAACCTCGGGCCGGCGTCCACTTTCCCAGGGGGGACGCGGGCCACATCCTCCTCCCTCCTGCCTCTTCCAGGTCGACCAGCAGGACCGCAGCCGTTGCCAGGGACCGACGGCAACAAAGGGCGGGTTCCGCGCAGCCGGCGTCATCAATGGCGGCCGGGACGCCGGTTGCCCTGGTGACGCAATAGAACAGTTGCCTGGCACCGGACTTGGCCGCGCGAATGGCGAGCAGCTAGGTCGAACAGTTGACCGGATCTCTAAAAGGCCCCTGGGAGTGTGGGGCTGGGAGGAAAACAGAGAGGGCGCGAGTGAGTGTGCGTGCGTGCGTGTGTGTGTGTGTGTGTGTGTGTGTGTTCTGTGTGTGTGTTTCGTGTGTGTGGGCGTGTGTATATGTGTGCGCGCGTGTGTACAACAGGGCCCACATACACAAAGGAAACCTGGCAGGCTGAGGGGAGGCCTGTGTGGAGGCCCCACACCCTCGGAGACGTACGCTGACCTCGAAGGATGGTCCGAAGTATAAATATGTTCACTGAAAACACTTTACGGTGGGTGCGTGCTGATGCCCCAGGCCCGCACTTTCCCGTGGAATGTGGTGGGTGGAGGGAGGACCGGTGTGTCCCTACCCTCCCGTGAACAGTATCGTCAGCGGGAGCACAGTGTTTCGGTAAGAGTGTGCTTGCTGTTCCCGAGACAAATGGTTAGTGAGTCCAATCTTCCCCTACCAGGCCTCCCTGGTCCCTCATCACTCCACGCCAGCCTTTGGCCTAGGGAATGTAAGACGCCGAGAGGGACTTTTTAACATCTCCTTGGTTGCCCTGGACTCGCACCCCTAAACTACCCCAGCACAACCCCCTGGCCCCCTCGCTGATTCTCAAAGGCTTGAAGGTAGTTTCTTTGTTTGGCGCGTGGAGGGGACCCTTTCAGCCCCAGAACGCTCATCCTCCCCTCCTGCCACTTGGGTTCGGTGGCCTAAGTGTGGGGGAGTTGTAGAAGCCCCAGGCGCAGTCCAAGGCTTTCTGCCTTTGAATGCAGCCATTGAGTGAGGTCCTTTGCAATCAATCTCCCTGAACTTCCTAACCTCATCCGCACACCCCTCCCACCCCAGCACTCTCGCTAAGGCCCAGGCCCCAAGCCTGTGCGTTTGGGGAATGGAAGGCTAGCGTTTTCACCCTAACTGGTGCACCAGGCTCATGGGCCTCAGGAAAAACACGCAGTCGGTAAAGCTGAGTTGCTATCTCAGGCAAAGCATGCGGGGCGGCAAGACGCTTGTCATTGAGAACAGACTAACCGAAGTCTCCGCAGTAGATTCCAGTAAAAATGAAAAAGAAAGGAAAGAAAAGAAAAGAAAAGAAAAGAAAAGCAAAGAAAAGAAAAGAAAAGAAAAGAGGGGGGAGAAGGAGAAGTAAGAGATGCAAAGATTCATCCTTCCGTTGCCCTCCCGTGAGGACTCGCCCGGGTTCGGCCTCAGGACCCCGGGCGCGACGCTTGTTGTGGGGCGCTGGGGAGCTAGGCCCGGCCTTCGCGTCCCCGCCTGCCGCGGACCTCGGGGTCCTTTTTGGTCTCCGAGTCGCCCGCCCAGGCCTCCGTGCCGGCCGACTCCAGAAAAAGAAAACATTTTCCACACCCCTTCCGCGGCCGCGCTGGGATTTCCTAGGCGGACGCCCCGCCGCAGGCCCTCCTATTCGAGTGGAGCCGGGACGAGACCGGTCCTCCGAAAAGGCGGCCTGGCGCCAGCCCTCGCCCGGTGGTGCCGGCCGCCTCCTCTCCGACCCCGCCGGGGCTCCCGGGGCTCCAGGGGCTCGGGCTGGGAAGGGGACGGAGGTCGGGGACTGGGGTGGGCGGTGCTGGCAGATCGCGAACCTCGGGCCGGCGTCCACTTTCCCAGGGGGGACGCGGGCCACATCCTCCTCCCTCCTGCCTCTTCCAGGTCGACCAGCAGGACCGCAGCCGTTGCCAGGGACCGACGGCAACAAAGGGCGGGTTCCGCGCAGCCGGCGTCATCAATGGCGGCCGGGACGCCGGTTGCCCTGGTGACGCAATAGAACAGTTGCCTGGCACCGGACTTGGCCGCGCGAATGGCGAGCAGCTAGGTCGAACAGTTGACCGGATCTCTAAAAGGCCCCTGGGAGTGTGGGGCTGGGAGGAAAACAGAGAGGGCGCGAGTGAGTGTGCGTGCGTGTGTGTGTGTGTGTGTGTGTGTGTGTGTGTGTGTGTTCTGTGTGTGTGTTTCGTGTGTGTGGGCGTGTGTATATGTGTGCGCGCGTGTGTACAACAGGGCCCACATACACAAAGGAAACCTGGCAGGCTGAGGGGAGGCCTGTGTGGAGGCCCCACACCCTCAGAGACGTACGCTGACCTCGAAGGATGGTCCGAAGTATAAATATGTTCACTGAAAACACTTTACGGTGGGTGCGTGCTGATGCCCCAGGCCCGCACTTTCCCGTGGAATGTGGTGGGTGGAGGGAGGACCGGTGTGTCCCTACCCTCCCGTGAGCAGTATCTTCAGCTGGAGCACAGTGTTTCGGTAAGAGTGTGCTTGCTGTTCCCGAGACAAATGGTTAGTGAGTCCAATCTTCCCCTACCAGGCCTCCCTGGTCCCTCATCACTCCATGCCAGCCTTTGGCCTAGGGAATGTAAGACGCCGAGAGGGACTTTTAAACATCTCCTTGGTTGCCCTGGACTCGCACCCCTAAACTACCCCAGCACAACCCCCTGGCCCCCTCGCTGATTCTCAAAGGCTTGAAGGTAGTTTCTTTGTTTGGCGCGTGGAGGGGACCCTTTCAGCCCCAGAACGCTCATCCTCCCCTCCTGCCACTTGGGTTCGGTGGCCTAAGTGTGGGGGAGTTGTAGACGCCCCAGGCGCAGTCCAAGGCTTTCTGCCTTTGAATGCAGCCATTGAGTGAGGTCCTTTGCAATCAATCTCCCTGAACTTCCTAACCTCATCCGCACACCCCTCCCACCCCAGCACTCTCGCTAAGACCCAGGCCCCAAGCCTGTGCGTTTGGGGAATGGAAGGCTAGCGTTTTCACCCTAACTGGTGCACCAGGCTCATGGGCCTCAGGAAAAACACGCAGTCGGTAAAGCTGAGTTGCTATCTCAGGCAAAGCATGCGGGGCGGCAAGACGCTTGTCATTGAGAACAGACTAACCGAAGTCTCCGCAGTAGATTCCAGTAAAAATGAAAAAGAAAGGAAAGAAAAGAAAAGAAAAGAAAAGAAAAGCAAAGAAAAGAAAAGAGGGGGGAGAAGGAGAAGTAAGAGATGCAAAGATTCATCCTTCCGTTGCCCTCCCGTGAGGACTCGCCCGGGTTCGGCCTCAGGACCCCGGGCGCGACGCTTGTTGTGGGGCGCTGGGGAGCTAGGCCCGGCCTTCGCGTCCCCGCCTGCCGCGGACCTCGGGGTCCTTTTTGGTCTCCGAGTCGCCCGCCCAGGCCTCCGTGCCGGCCGACTCCAGAAAAAGAAAACATTTTCCACACCCCTTCCGCGGCCGCGCTGGGATCTCCTAGGCGGACGCCCCGCCGCAGGCCCTCCTATGCGAGTGGAGCCGGGACGAGACCGGTCCTCCGAAAAGGCGGCCTGGCGCCAGCCCTCGCCCGGTGGTGCCGGCCGCCTCCTCTCCGACCCCGCCGGGGCTCCCGGGGCTCCAGGGGCCCGGGCTGGGAAGGGGACGGAGGTCGGGGACTGGGGTGGGCGGTGCTGGCAGATCGCGAACCTCGGGCCGGCGTCCACTTTCCCAGGGGGGACGCGGGCCACATCCTCCTCCCTCCTGCCTCTTCCAGGTCGACCAGCAGGACCGCAGCCGTTGCCAGGGACCGACGGCAACAAAGGGCGGGTTCCGCGCAGCCGGCGTCATCAATGGCGGCCGGGACGCCGGTTGCCCTGGTGACGCAATAGAACAGTTGCCTGGCACCGGACTTGGCCGCGCGAATGGCGAGCAGCTAGGTCGAACAGTTGACCGGATCTCTAAAAGGCCCCTGGGAGTGTGGGGCTGGGAGGAAAACAGAGAGGGCGCGAGTGAGTGTGCGTGCGTGCGTGTGTGTGTGTGTGTGTGTGTGTGTGTGTGTGTTCTGTGTGTGTGTTTCGTGTGTGTGGGCGTGTGTATATGTGTGCGCGCGTGTGTACAACAGGGCCCACATACACAAAGGAAACCTGGCAGGCTGAGGGGAGGCCTGTGTGGAGGCCCCACACCCTCGGAGACGTACGCTGACCTCGAAGGATGGTCCGAAGTATAAATATGTTCACTGAAAACACTTTACGGTGGGTGCGTGCTGATGCCCCAGGCCCGCACTTTCCCGTGGAATGTGGTGGGTGGAGGGAGGACCGGTGTGTCCCTACCCTCCCGTGAGCAGTATCGTCAGCTGGAGCACAGTGTTTCGGTAAGAGTGTGCTTGCTGTTCCCGAGACAAATGGTTAGTGAGTCCAATCTTCCCCTACCAGGCCTCCCTGGTTCCTCATCACTCCATGCCAGCCTTTGGCCTAGGGAATGTAAGACGCCGAGAGGGACTTTTTAACATCTCCTTGGTTGCCCTGGACTCGCACCCCTAAACTACCCCAGCACAACCCCCTGGCCCCCTCGCTGATTCTCAAAGGCTTGAAGGTAGTTTCTTTGTTTGGCGCGTGGAGGGGACCCTTTCAGCCCCAGAACGCTCATCCTCCCCTCCTGCCACTTGGGTTCGGTGGCCTAAGTGTGGGGGAGTTGTAGAAGCCCCAGGCGCAGTCCAAGGCTTTCTGCCTTTGAATGCAGCCATTGAGTGAGGTCCTTTGCAATCAATCTCCCTGAACTTCCTAACCTCATCCGCACACCCCTCCCACCCCAGCACTCTCGCTAAGGCCCAGGCCCCAAGCCTGTGCGTTTGGGGAATGGAAGGCTAGCGTTTTCACCCTAACTGGTGCACCAGGCTCATGGGCCTCAGGAAAAACACGCAGTCGGTAAAGCTGAGTTGCTATCTCAGGCAAAGCATGCGGGGCGGCAAGACGCTTGTCATTGAGAACAGACTAACCGAAGTCTCCGCAGTAGATTCCAGTAAAAATGAAAAAGAAAGGAAAGAAAAGAAAAGCAAAGAAAAGAAAAGCAAAGAAAAGAAAAGAAAAGAAAAGAGGGGGGAGAAGGAGAAGTAAGAGATGCAAAGATTCATCCTTCCGTTGCCCTCCCGTGAGGACTCGCCCGGGTTCCGCCTCAGAACCCCGGGCGCGACGCTTGTTGTGGGGCGCTGGGGAGCTAGGCCCGGCCTTCGCGTCCCCGCCTGCCGCGGACCTCGGGGTCCTTTTTGGTCTCCGAGTCGCCCGCCCAGGCCTCCGTGCCGGCCGACTCCAGAAAAAGAAAACATTTTCCACACCCCTTCCGCGGCCGCGCTGGGATCTCCTAGGCGGACGCCCCGCCGCAGGCCCTCCTATTCGAGTGGAGCCGGGACGAGACCGGTCCTCCGAAAAGGCGGCCTGGCGCCAGCCCTCGCCCGGTGGTGCCGGCCGCCTCCTCTCCGACCCCGCCGGGGCTCCCGGGGCTCCAGGGGCCCGGGCTGGGAAGGGGACGGAGGTCGGGGACTGGGGTGGGCGGTGCTGGCAGATCGCGAACCTCGGGCCGGCGTCCACTTTCCCAGGGGGGACGCGGGCCACATCCTCCTCCCTCCTGCCTCTTCCAGTTCGACCAGCAGGACCGCAGCCGTTGCCAGGGACCGACGGCAACAAAGGGCGGGTTCCGCGCAGCCGGCGTCATCAATGGCGGCCGGGACGCCGGTTGCCCTGGTGACGCAATAGAACAGTTGCCTGGCACCGGACTTGGCCGCGCGAATGGCGAGCAGCTAGGTCGAACAGTTGACCGGATCTCTAAAAGGCCCCTGGGAGTGTGGGGCTGGGAGGAAAACAGAGAGGGCGCGAGTGAGTGTGCGTGCGTGCGTGTGTGTGTGTGTGTGTGTGTGTGTGTGTGTTCTGTGTGTGTGTTTCGTGTGTGTGGGCGTGTGTATATGTGTGCGCGCGTGTGTACAACAGGGCCCACATACACAAAGGAAACCTGGCAGGCTGAGGGGAGGCCTGTGTGGAGGCCCCACACCCTCAGAGACGTACGCTGACCTCGAAGGATGGTCCGAAGTATAAATATGTTCACTGAAAACACTTTACGGTGGGTGCGTGCTGATGCCCCAGGCCCGCACTTTCCCGTGGAATGTGGTGGGTGGAGGGAGGACCGGTGTGTCCCTACCCTCCCGTGAGCAGTATCGTCAGCTGGAGCACAGTGTTTCGGTAAGAGTGTGCTTGCTGTTCCCGAGACAAATGGTTAGTGAGTCCAATCTTCCCCTACCAGGCCTCCCTGGTCCCTCATCACTCCACGCCAGCCTTTGGCCTAGGGAATGTAAGACGCCGAGAGGGACTTTTTAACATCTCCTTGGTTGCCCTGGACTCGCACCCCTAAACTACCCCAGCACAACCCCCTGGCCCCCTCGCTGATTCTCAAAGGCTTGAAGGTAGTTTCTTTGTTTGGCGCGTGGAGGGGACCCTTTCAGCCCCAGAACGCTCATCCTCCCCTCCTGCCACTTGGGTTCGGTGGCCTAAGTGTGGGGGAGTTGTAGAAGCCCCAGGCGCAGTCCAAGGCTTTCTGCCTTTGAATGCAGCCATTGAGTGAGGTCCTTTGCAATCAATCTCCCTGAACTTCCTAACCTCATCCGCACACCCCTCCCACCCCAGCACTCTCGCTAAGGCCCAGGCCCCAAGCCTGTGCGTTTGGGGAATGGAAGGCTAGCGTTTTCACCCTAACTGGTGCACCAGGCTCATGGGCCTCAGGAAAAACACGCAGTCGGTAAAGCTGAGTTGCTATCTCAGGCAAAGCATGCGGGGCGGCAAGACGCTTGTCATTGAGAACAGACTAACCGAAGTCTCCGCAGTAGATTCCAGTAAAAATGAAAAAGAAAGGAAAGAAAAGAAAAGCAAAGAAAAGAAAAGCAAAGAAAAGAAAAGAAAAGAAAAGAGGGGGGAGAAGGAGAAGTAAGAGATGCAAAGATTCATCCTTCCGTTGCCCTCCCGT
The DNA here is from genome assembly GCA_030848825.1 of Tadarida brasiliensis. Lineage (NCBI taxonomy): Eukaryota > Metazoa > Chordata > Mammalia > Chiroptera > Molossidae > Tadarida > Tadarida brasiliensis. Next base: position 2,161,357 of record CM061265.1, read on the forward strand.
GAGGACTCGCCCGGGTTCGGCCTCAGAACCCCGGGCGCGACGCTTGTTGTGGGGCGCTGGGGAGCTAGGCCCGGCCTTCGCGTCCCCGCCTGCCGCGGACCTCGGGGTCCTTTTTGGTCTCCGAGTCGCCCGCCCAGGCCTCCGTGCCGGCCGACTCCAGAAAAAGAAAACATTTTCCACACCCCTTCCGCGGCCGCGCTGGGATCTCCTAGGCGGACGCCCCGCCGCAGGCCCTCCTATTCGAGTGGAGCCGGGACGAGACCGGTCCTCCGAAAAGGCGGCCTGGCGCCAGCCCTCGCCCGGTGGTGCCGGCCGCCTCCTCTCCGACCCCGCCGGGGCTCCCGGGGCTCCAGGGGCCCGGGCTGGGAAGGGGACGGAGGTCGGGGACTGGGGTGGGCGGTGCTGGCAGATCGCGAACCTCGGGCCGGCGTCCACTTTCCCAGGGGGGACGCGGGCCACATCCTCCTCCCTCCTGCCTCTTCCAGGTCGACCAGCAGGACCGCAGCCGTTGCCAGGGACCGACGGCAACAAAGGGCGGGTTCCGCGCAGCCGGCGTCATCAATGGCGGCCGGGACGCCGGTTGCCCTGGTGACGCAATAGAACAGTTGCCTGGCACCGGACTTGGCCGCGCGAATGGCGAGCAGCTAGGTCGAACAGTTGACCGAATCTCTAAAAGGCCCCTGGGAGTGTGGGGCTGGGAGGAAAACAGAGAGGGCGCGAGTGAGTGTGCGTGCGTGCGTGTGTGTGTGTGTGTGTGTGTGTGTGTGTGTTCTGTGTGTGTGTTTCGTGTGTGTGGGCGTGTGTATATGTGTGCGCGCGTGTGTACAACAGGGCCCACATACACAAAGGAAACCTGGCAGGCTGAGGGGAGGCCTGTGTGGAGGCCCCACACCCTCAGAGACGTACGCTGACCTCGAAGGATGGTCCGAAGTATAAATATGTTCACTGAAAACACTTTACGGTGGGTGCGTGCTGATGCCCCAGGCCCGCACTTTCCCGTGGAATGTGGTGGGTGGAGGGAGGACCGGTGTGTCCCTACCCTCCCGTGAGCAGTATCGTCAGCTGGAGCACAGTGTTTCGGTAAGAGTGTGCTTGCTGTTCCCGAGACAAATGGTTAGTGAGTCCAATCTTCCCCTACCAGGCCTCCCTGGTCCCTCATCACTCCACGCCAGCCTTTGGCCTAGGGAATGTAAGACGCCGAGAGGGACTTTTTAACATCTCCTTGGTTGCCCTGGACTCGCACCCCTAAACTACCCCAGCACAACCCCCTGGCCCCCTCGCTGATTCTCAAAGGCTTGAAGGTAGTTTCTTTGTTTGGCGCGTGGAGGGGACCCTTTCAGCCCCAGAACGCTCATCCTCCCCTCCTGCCACTTGGGTTCGGTGGCCTAAGTGTGGGGGAGTTGTAGAAGCCCCAGGCGCAGTCCAAGGCTTTCTGCCTTTGAATGCAGCCATTGAGTGAGGTCCTTTGCAATCAATCTCCCTGAACTTCCTAACCTCATCCGCACACCCCTCCCACCCCAGCACTCTCGCTAAGGCCCAGGCCCCAAGCCTGTGCGTTTGGGGAATGGAAGGCTAGCGTTTTCACCCTAACTGGTGCACCAGGCTCATGGGCCTCAGGAAAAACACGCAGTCGGTAAAGCTGAGTTGCTATCTCAGGCAAAGCATGCGGGGCGGCAAGACGCTTGTCATTGAGAACAGACTAACCGAAGTCTCCGCAGTAGATTCCAGTAAAAATGACAAAGAAAGGAAAGAAAAGGAAAGAAAAGAAAAGCAAAGAAAAGCAAAGAAAAGAAAAGCAAAGAAAAGAAAAGAAAAGAGGGGGGAGAAGGAGAAGTAAGAGATGCAAAGATTCATCCTTCCGTTGCCCTCCCGTGAGGACTCGCCCGGGTTCGGCCTCAGAACCCCGGGCGCGACGCTTGTTGTGGGGCGCTGGGGAGCTAGGCCCGGCCTTCGCGTCCCCGCCTGCCGCGGACCTCGGGGTCCTTTTTGGTCTCCGAGTCGCCCGCCCAGGCCTCCGTGCCGGCCGACTCCAGAAAAAGAAAACATTTTCCACACCCCTTTCGCGGCCGCGCTGGGATCTCCTAGGCGGACGCCCCGCCGCAGGCCCTCCTATTCGAGTGGAGCCGGGACGAGACCGGTCCTCCGAAAAGGCGGCCTGGCGCCAGCCCTCGCCCGGTGGTGCCGGCCGCCTCCTCTCCGACCCCGCCGGGGCTCCCGGGGCTCCAGGGGCCCGGGCTGGGAAGGGGACGGAGGTCGGGGACTGGGGTGGGCGGTGCTGGCAGATCGCGAACCTCGGGCCGGCGTCCACTTTCCCAGGGGGGACGCGGGCCACATCCTCCTCCCTCCTGCCTCTTCCAGGTCGACCAGCAGGACCGCAGCCGTTGCCAGGGACCGACGGCAACAAAGGGCGGGTTCCGCGCAGCCGGCGTCATCAATGGCGGCCGGGACGCCGGTTGCCCTGGTGACGCAATAGAACAGTTGCCTGGCACCGGACTTGGCCGCGCGAATGGCGAGCAGCTAGGTCGAACAGTTGACCGGATCTCTAAAAGGCCCCTGGGAGTGTGGGGCTGGGAGGAAAACAGAGAGGGCGCGAGTGAGTGTGCGTGCGTGTGTGTGTGTGTGTGTGTGTGTGTGTGTGTGTGTGTGTTCTGTGTGTGTGTTTCGTGTGTGTGGGCGTGTGTATATGTGTGCGCGCGTGTGTACAACAGGGCCCACATACACAAAGGAAACCTGGCAGGCTGAGGGGAGGCCTGTGTGGAGGCCCCACACCCTCAGAGACGTACGCTGACCTCGAAGGATGGTCCGAAGTATAAATATGTTCACTGAAAACACTTTACGGTGGGTGCGTGCTGATGCCCCAGGCCCGCACTTTCCCGTGGAATGTGGTGGGTGGAGGGAGGACCGGTGTGTCCCTACCCTCCCGTGAGCAGTATCGTCAGCTGGAGCACAGTGTTTCGGTAAGAGTGTGCTTGCTGTTCCCGAGACAAATGGTTAGTGAGTCCAATCTTCCCCTACCAGGCCTCCCTGGTCCCTCATCACTCCATGCCAGCCTTTGGCCTAGGGAATGTAAGACGCCGAGAGGGACTTTTAAACATCTCCTTGGTTGCCCTGGACTCGCACCCCTAAACTACCCCAGCACAACCCCCTGGCCCCCTCGCTGATTCTCAAAGGCTTGAAGGTAGTTTCTTTGTTTGGCGCGTGGAGGGGACCCTTTCAGCCCCAGAACGCTCATCCTCCCCTCCTGCCACTTGGGTTCGGTGGCCTAAGTGTGGGGGAGTTGTAGAAGCCCCAGGCGCAGTCCAAGGCTTTCTGCCTTTGAATGCAGCCATTGAGTGAGGTCCTTTGCAATCAATCTCCCTGAACTTCCTAACCTCATCCGCACACCCCTCCCACCCCAGCACTCTCGCTAAGACCCAGGCCCCAAGCCTGTGCGTTTGGGGAATGGAAGGCTAGCGTTTTCACCCTAACTGGTGCACCAGGCTCATGGGCCTCAGGAAAAACACGCAGTCGGTAAAGCTGAGTTGCTATCTCAGGCAAAGCATGCGGGGCGGCAAGACGCTTGTCATTGAGAACAGACTAACCGAAGTCTCCGCAGTAGATTCCAGTAAAAATGAAAAAGAAAGGAAAGAAAAGAAAAGCAAAGAAAAGAAAAGCAAAGAAAAGAAAAGAGGGGGGAGAAGGAGAAGTAAGAGATGCAAAGATTCATCCTTCCGTTGCCCTCCCGTGAGGACTCGCCCGGGTTCGGCCTCAGGACCCCGGGCGCGACGCTTGTTGTGGGGCGCTGGGGAGCTAGGCCCGGCCTTCGCGTCCCCGCCTGCCGCGGACCTCGGGGTCCTTTTTGGTCTCCGAGTCGCCCGCCCAGGCCTCCGTGCCGGCCGACTCCAGAAAAAGAAAACATTTTCCACACCCCTTCCGCGGCCGCGCTGGGATTTCCTAGGCGGACGCCCCGCCGCAGGCCCTCCTATTCGAGTGGAGCCGGGACGAGACCGGTCCTCCGAAAAGGCGGCCTGGCGCCAGCCCTCGCCCGGTGGTGCCGGCCGCCTCCTCTCCGACCCCGCCGGGGCTCCCGGGGCTCCAGGGGCTCGGGCTGGGAAGGGGACGGAGGTCGGGGACTGGGGTGGGCGGTGCTGGCAGATCGCGAACCTCGGGCCGGCGTCCACTTTCCCAGGGGGGACGCGGGCCACATCCTCCTCCCTCCTGCCTCTTCCAGGTCGACCAGCAGGACCGCAGCCGTTGCCAGGGACCGACGGCAACAAAGGGCGGGTTCCGCGCAGCCGGCGTCATCAATGGCGGCCGGGAAGCCGGTTGCCCTGGTGACGCAATAGAACAGTTGCCTGGCACCGGACTTGGCCGCGCGAATGGCGAGCAGCTAGGTCGAACAGTTGACCGGATCTCTAAAAGGCCCCTGGGAGTGTGGGGCTGGGAGGAAAACAGAGAGGGCGCGAGTGAGTGTGCGTGCGTGTGTGTGTGTGTGTGTGTGTGTGTGTGTGTGTGTGTTCTGTGTGTGTGTTTCGTGTGTGTGGGCGTGTGTATATGTGTGCGCGCGTGTGTACAACAGGGCCCACATACACAAAGGAAACCTGGCAGGCTGAGGGGAGGCCTGTGTGGAGGCCCCACACCCTCAGAGACGTACACTGACCTCGAAGGATGGTCCGAAGTATAAATATGTTCACTGAAAACACTTTACGGTGGGTGCGTGCTGATGCCCCAGGCCCGCACTTTCCCGTGGAATGTGGTGGGTGGAGGGAGGACCGGTGTGTCCCTACCCTCCCGTGAGCAGTATCTTCAGCTGGAGCACAGTGTTTCGGTAAGAGTGTGCTTGCTGTTCCCGAGACAAATGGTTAGTGAGTCCAATCTTCCCCTACCAGGCCTCCCTGGTCCCTCATCACTCCATGCCAGCCTTTGGCCTAGGGAATGTAAGACGCCGAGAGGGACTTTTAAACATCTCCTTGGTTGCCCTGGACTCGCACCCCTAAACTACCCCAGCACAACCCCCTGGCCCCCTCGCTGATTCTCAAAGGCTTGAAGGTAGTTTCTTTGTTTGGCGCGTGGAGGGGACCCTTTCAGCCCCAGAACGCTCATCCTCCCCTCCTGCCACTTGGGTTCGGTGGCCTAAGTGTGGGGGAGTTGTAGACGCCCCAGGCGCAGTCCAAGGCTTTCTGCCTTTGAATGCAGCCATTGAGTGAGGTCCTTTGCAATCAATCTCCCTGAACTTCCTAACCTCATCCGCACACCCCTCCCACCCCAGCACTCTCGCTAAGACCCAGGCCCCAAGCCTGTGCGTTTGGGGAATGGAAGGCTAGCGTTTTCACCCTAACTGGTGCACCAGGCTCATGGGCCTCAGGAAAAACACGCAGTCGGTAAAGCTGAGTTGCTATCTCAGGCAAAGCATGCGGGGCGGCAAGACGCTTGTCATTGAGAACAGACTAACCGAAGTCTCCGCAGTAGATTCCAGTAAAAATGAAAAAGAAAGGAAAGAAAAGAAAAGAAAAGAAAAGAAAAGCAAAGAAAAGAAAAGAGGGGGGAGAAGGAGAAGTAAGAGATGCAAAGATTCATCCTTCCGTTGCCCTCCCGTGAGGACTCGCCCGGGTTCGGCCTCAGGACCCCGGGCGCGACGCTTGTTGTGGGGCGCTGGGGAGCTAGGCCCGGCCTTCGCGTCCCCGCCTGCCGCGGACCTCGGGGTCCTTTTTGGTCTCCGAGTCGCCCGCCCAGGCCTCCGTGCCGGCCGACTCCAGAAAAAGAAAACATTTTCCACACCCCTTCCGCGGCCGCGCTGGGATCTCCTAGGCGGACGCCCCGCCGCAGGCCCTCCTATTCGAGTGGAGCCGGGACGAGACCGGTCCTCCGAAAAGGCGGCCTGGCGCCAGCCCTCGCCCGGTGGTGCCGGCCGCCTCCTCTCCGACCCCGCCGGGGCTCCCGGGGCTCCAGGGGCCCGGGCTGGGAAGGGGACGGAGGTCGGGGACTGGGGTGGGCGGTGCTGGCAGATCGCGAACCTCGGGCCGGCGTCCACTTTCCCAGGGGGGACGCGGGCCACATCCTCCTCCCTCCTGCCTCTTCCAGGTCGACCAGCAGGACCGCAGCCGTTGCCAGGGACCGACGGCAACAAAGGGCGGGTTCCGCGCAGCCGGCGTCATCAATGGCGGCCGGGACGCCGGTTGCCCTGGTGACGCAATAGAACAGTTGCCTGGCACCGGACTTGGCCGCGCGAATGGCGAGCAGCTAGGTCGAACAGTTGACCGGATCTCTAAAAGGCCCCTGGGAGTGTGGGGCTGGGAGGAAAACAGAGAGGGCGCGAGTGAGTGTGCGTGCGTGCGTGTGTGTGTGTGTGTGTGTGTGTGTGTGTGTGTTCTGTGTGTGTGTTTCGTGTGTGTGGGCGTGTGTATATGTGTGCGCGCGTGTGTACAACAGGGCCCACATACACAAAGGAAACCTGGCAGGCTGAGGGGAGGCCTGTGTGGAGGCCCCACACCCTCGGAGACGTACGCTGACCTCGAAGGATGGTCCGAAGTATAAATATGTTCACTGAAAACACTTTACGGTGGGTGCGTGCTGATGCCCCAGGCCCGCACTTTCCCGTGGAATGTGGTGGGTGGAGGGAGGACCGGTGTGTCCCTACCCTCCCGTGAGCAGTATCGTCAGCTGGAGCACAGTGTTTCGGTAAGAGTGTGCTTGCTGTTCCCGAGACAAATGGTTAGTGAGTCCAATCTTCCCCTACCAGGCCTCCCTGGTCCCTCATCACTCCACGCCAGCCTTTGGCCTAGGGAATGTAAGACGCCGAGAGGGACTTTTTAACATCTCCTTGGTTGCCCTGGACTCGCACCCCTAAACTACCCCAGCACAACCCCCTGGCCCCCTCGCTGATTCTCAAAGGCTTGAAGGTAGTTTCTTTGTTTGGCGCGTGGAGGGGACCCTTTCAGCCCCAGAACGCTCATCCTCCCCTCCTGCCACTTGGGTTCGGTGGCCTAAGTGTGGGGGAGTTGTAGAAGCCCCAGGCGCAGTCCAAGGCTTTCTGCCTTTGAATGCAGCCATTGAGTGAGGTCCTTTGCAATCAATCTCCCTGAACTTCCTAACCTCATCCGCACACCCCTCCCACCCCAGCACTCTCGCTAAGGCCCAGGCCCCAAGCCTGTGCGTTTGGGGAATGGAAGGCTAGCGTTTTCACCCTAACTGGTGCACCAGGCTCATGGGCCTCAGGAAAAACACGCAGTCGGTAAAGCTGAGTTGCTATCTCAGGCAAAGCATGCGGGGCGGCAAGACGCTTGTCATTGAGAACAGACTAACCGAAGTCTCCGCAGTAGATTCCAGTAAAAATGAAAAAGAAAGGAAAGAAAAGAAAAGAAAAGAAAAGAAAAGCAAAGAAAAGAAAAGAGGGGGGAGAAGGAGAAGTAAGAGATGCAAAGATTCATCCTTCCGTTGCCCTCCCGTGAGGACTCGCCCGGGTTCGGCCTCAGGACCCCGGGCGCGACGCTTGTTGTGGGGCGCTGGGGAGCTAGGCCCGGCCTTCGCGTCCCCGCCTGCCGCGGACCTCGGGGTCCTTTTTGGTCTCCGAGTCGCCCGCCCAGGCCTCCGTGCCGGCCGACTCCAGAAAAAGAAAACATTTTCCACACCCCTTCCGCGGCCGCGCTGGGATTTCCTAGGCGGACGCCCCGCCGCAGGCCCTCCTATTCGAGTGGAGCCGGGACGAGACCGGTCCTCCGAAAAGGCGGCCTGGCGCCAGCCCTCGCCCGGTGGTGCCGGCCGCCTCCTCTCCGACCCCGCCGGGGCTCCCGGGGCTCCAGGGGCTCGGGCTGGGAAGGGGACGGAGGTCGGGGACTGGGGTGGGCGGTGCTGGCAGATCGCGAACCTCGGGCCGGCGTCCACTTTCCCAGGGGGGACGCGGGCCACATCCTCCTCCCTCCTGCCTCTTCCAGGTCGACCAGCAGGACCGCAGCCGTTGCCAGGGACCGACGGCAACAAAGGGCGGGTTCCGCGCAGCCGGCGTCATCAATGGCGGCCGGGACGCCGGTTGCCCTGGTGACGCAATAGAACAGTTGCCTGGCACCGGACTTGGCCGCGCGAATGGCGAGCAGCTAGGTCGAACAGTTGACCGGATCTCTAAAAGGCCCCTGGGAGTGTGGGGCTGGGAGGAAAACAGAGAGGGCGCGAGTGAGTGTGCGTGCGTGTGTGTGTGTGTGTGTGTGTGTGTGTGTGTGTGTGTTCTGTGTGTGTGTTTCGTGTGTGTGGGCGTGTGTATATGTGTGCGCGCGTGTGTACAACAGGGCCCACATACACAAAGGAAACCTGGCAGGCTGAGGGGAGGCCTGTGTGGAGGCCCCACACCCTCGGAGACGTACGCTGACCTCGAAGGATGGTCCGAAGTATAAATATGTTCACTGAAAACACTTTACGGTGGGTGCGTGCTGATGCCCCAGGCCCGCACTTTCCCGTGGAATGTGGTGGGTGGAGGGAGGACCGGTGTGTCCCTACCCTCCCGTGAGCAGTATCTTCAGCTGGAGCACAGTGTTTCGGTAAGAGTGTGCTTGCTGTTCCCGAGACAAATGGTTAGTGAGTCCAATCTTCCCCTACCAGGCCTCCCTGGTCCCTCATCACTCCATGCCAGCCTTTGGCCTAGGGAATGTAAGACGCCGAGAGGGACTTTTAAACATCTCCTTGGTTGCCCTGGACTCGCACCCCTAAACTACCCCAGCACAACCCCCTGGCCCCCTCGCTGATTCTCAAAGGCTTGAAGGTAGTTTCTTTGTTTGGCGCGTGGAGGGGACCCTTTCAGCCCCAGAACGCTCATCCTCCCCTCCTGCCACTTGGGTTCGGTGGCCTAAGTGTGGGGGAGTTGTAGACGCCCCAGGCGCAGTCCAAGGCTTTCTGCCTTTGAATGCAGCCATTGAGTGAGGTCCTTTGCAATCAATCTCCCTGAACTTCCTAACCTCATCCGCACACCCCTCCCACCCCAGCACTCTCGCTAAGACCCAGGCCCCAAGCCTGTGCGTTTGGGGAATGGAAGGCTAGCGTTTTCACCCTAACTGGTGCACCAGGCTCATGGGCCTCAGGAAAAACACGCAGTCGGTAAAGCTGAGTTGCTATCTCAGGCAAAGCATGCGGGGCGGCAAGACGCTTGTCATTGAGAACAGACTAACCGAAGTCTCCGCAGTAGATTCCAGTAAAAATGAAAAAGAAAGGAAAGAAAAGAAAAGAAAAGAAAAGAAAAGCAAAGAAAAGAAAAGAGGGGGGAGAAGGAGAAGTAAGAGATGCAAAGATTCATCCTTCCGTTGCCCTCCCGTGAGGACTCGCCCGGGTTCGGCCTCAGGACCCCGGGCGCGACGCTTGTTGTGGGGCGCTGGGGAGCTAGGCCCGGCCTACGCGTCCCCGCCTGCCGCGGACCTCGGGGTCCTTTTTGGTCTCCGAGTCGCCCGCCCAGGCCTCCGTGCCGGCCGACTCCAGAAAAAGAAAACATTTTCCACACCCCTTCCGCGGCCGCGCTGGGATTTCCTAGGCGGACGCCCCGCCGCAGGCCCTCCTATTCGAGTGGAGCCGGGACGAGACCGGTCCTCCGAAAAGGCGGCCTGGCGCCAGCCCTCGCCCGGTGGTGCCGGCCGCCTCCTCTCCGACCCCGCCGGGGCTCCCGGGGCTCCAGGGGCCCGGGCTGGGAAGGGGACGGAGGTCGGGGACTGGGGTGGGCGGTGCTGGCAGATCGCGAACCTCGGGCCGGCGTCCACTTTCCCAGGGGGGACGCGGGCCACATCCTCCTCCCTCCTGCCTCTTCCAGTTCGACCAGCAGGACCGCAGCCGTTGCCAGGGACCGACGGCAACAAAGGGCGGGTTCCGCGCAGCCGGCGTCATCAATGGCGGCCGGGACGCCGGTTGCCCTGGTGACGCAATAGAACAGTTGCCTGGCACCGGACTTGGCCGCGCGAATGGCGAGCAGCTAGGTCGAACAGTTGACCGGATCTCTAAAAGGCCCCTGGGAGTGTGGGGCTGGGAGGAAAACAGAGAGGGCGCGAGTGAGTGTGCGTGCGTGCGTGTGTGTGTGTGTGTGTGTGTGTGTGTGTGTGTTCTGTGTGTGTGTTTCGTGTGTGTGGGCGTGTGTATATGTGTGCGCGCGTGTGTACAACAGGGCCCACATACACAAAGGAAACCTGGCAGGCTGAGGGGAGGCCTGTGTGGAGGCCCCACACCCTCGGAGACGTACGCTGACCTCGAAGGATGGTCCGAAGTATAAATATGTTCACTGAAAACACTTTACGGTGGGTGCGTGCTGATGCCCCAGGCCCGCACTTTCCCGTGGAATGTGGTGGGTGGAGGGAGGACCGGTGTGTCCCTACCCTCCCGTGAGCAGTATCGTCAGCTGGAGCACAGTGTTTCGGTAAGAGTGTGCTTGCTGTTCCCGAGACAAATGGTTAGTGAGTCCAATCTTCCCCTACCAGGCCTCCCTGGTCCCTCATCACTCCACGCCAGCCTTTGGCCTAGGGAATGTAAGACGCCGAGAGGGACTTTTTAACATCTCCTTGGTTGCCCTGGACTCGCACCCCTAAACTACCCCAGCACAACCCCCTGGCCCCCTCGCTGATTCTCAAAGGCTTGAAGGTAGTTTCTTTGTTTGGCGCGTGGAGGGGACCCTTTCAGCCCCAGAACGCTCATCCTCCCCTCCTGCCACTTGGGTTCGGTGGCCTAAGTGTGGGGGAGTTGTAGAAGCCCCAGGCGCAGTCCAAGGCTTTCTTCCTTTGAATGCAGCCATTGAGTGAGGTCCTTTGCAATCAATCTCCCTGAACTTCCTAACCTCATCCGCACACCCCTCCCACCCCAGCACTCTCGCTAAGGCCCAGGCCCCAAGCCTGTGCGTTTGGGGAATGGAAGGCTAGCGTTTTCACCCTAACTGGTGCACCAGGCTCATGGGCCTCAGGAAAAACACGCAGTCGGTAAAGCTGAGTTGCTATCTCAGGCAAAGCATGCGGGGCGGCAAGACGCTTGTCATTGAGAACAGACTAACCGAAGTCTCCGCAGTAGATTCCAGTAAAAATGAAAAAGAAAGGAAAGAAAAGAAAAGCAAAGAAAAGAAAAGCAAAGAAAAGAAAAGAAAAGAAAAGAGGGGGGAGAAGGAGAAGTAAGAGATGCAAAGATTCATCCTTCCGTTGCCCTCCCGTGAGGACTCGCCCGGGTTCGGCCTCAGAACCCCGGGCGCGACGCTTGTTGTGGGGCGCTGGGGAGCTAGGCCCGGCCTTCGCGTCCCCGCCTGCCGCGGACCTCGGGGTCCTTTTTGGTCTCCGAGTCGCCCGCCCAGGCCTCCGTGCCGGCCGACTCCAGAAAAAGAAAACATTTTCCACACCCCTTCCGCGGCCACGCTGGGATCTCCTAGGCGGACGCCCCGCCGCAGGCCCTCCTATTCGAGTGGAGCCGGGACGAGACCGGTCCTCCGAAAAGGCGGCCTGGCGCCAGCCCTCGCCCGGTGGTGCCGGCCGCCTCCTCTCCGACCCCGCCGGGGCTCCCGGGGCTCCAGGGGCCCGGGCTGGGAAGGGGACGGAGGTCGGGGACTGGGGTGGGCGGTGCTGGCAGATCGCGAACCTCGGGCCGGCGTCCACTTTCCCAGGGGGGACGCGGGCCACATCCTCCTCCCTCCTGCCTCTTCCAGGTCGACCAGCAGGACCGCAGCCGTTGCCAGGGACCGACGGCAACAAAGGGCGGGTTCCGCGCAGCCGGCGTCATCAATGGCGGCCGGGACGCCGGTTGCCCTGGTGACGCAATAGAACAGTTGCCTGGCACCGGACTTGGCCGCGCGAATGGCGAGCAGCTAGGTCGAACAGTTGACCGGATCTCTAAAAGGCCCCTGGGAGTGTGGGGCTGGGAGGAAAACAGAGAGGGCGCGAGTGAGTGTGCGTGCGTGCGTGTGTGTGTGTGTGTGTGTGTGTGTGTGTGTTCTGTGTGTGTGTTTCGTGTGTGTGGGCGTGTGTATATGTGTGCGCGCGTGTGTACAACAGGGCCCACATACACAAAGGAAACCTGGCAGGCTGAGGGGAGGCCTGTGTGGAGGCCCCACACCCTCAGAGACGTACGCTGACCTCGAAGGATGGTCCGAAGTATAAATATGTTCACTGAAAACACTTTACGGTGGGTGCGTGCTGATGCCCCAGGCCCGCACTTTCCCGTGGAATGTGGTGGGTGGAGGGAGGACCGGTGTGTCCCTACCCTCCCGTGAGCAGTATCGTCAGCTGGAGCACAGTGTTTCGGTAAGAGTGTGCTTGCTGTTCCCGAGACAAATGGTTAGTGAGTCCAATCTTCCCCTACCAGGCCTCCCTGGTCCCTCATCACTCCACGCCAGCCTTTGGCCTAGGGAATGTAAGACGCCGAGAGGGACTTTTTAACATCTCCTTGGTTGCCCTGGACTCGCACCCCTAAACTACCCCAGCACAACCCCCTGGCCCCCTCGCTGATTCTCAAAGGCTTGAAGGTAGTTTCTTTGTTTGGCGCGTGGAGGGGACCCTTTCAGCCCCAGAACGCTCATCCTCCCCTCCTGCCACTTGGGTTCGGTGGCCTAAGTGTGGGGGAGTTGTAGAAGCCCCAGGCGCAGTCCAAGGCTTTCTGCCTTTGAATGCAGCCATTGAGTGAGGTCCTTTGCAATCAATCTCCCTGAACTTCCTAACCTCATCCGCACACCCCTCCCACCCCAGCACTCTCGCTAAGACCCAGGCCCCAAGCCTGTGCGTTTGGGGAATGGAAGGCTAGCGTTTTCACCCTAACTGGTGCACCAGGCTCATGGGCCTCAGGAAAAACACGCAGTCGGTAAAGCTGAGTTGCTATCTCAGGCAAAGCATGCGGGGCGGCAAGACGCTTGTCATTGAGAACAGACTAACCGAAGTCTCCGCAGTAGATTCCAGTAAAAATGAAAAAGAAAGGAAAGAAAAGAAAAGAAAAGCAAAGAAAAGAAAAGAAAAGAAAAGAGGGGGGAGAAGGAGAAGTAAGAGATGCAAAGATTCATCCTTCCGTTGCCCTCCCGTGAGGACTCGCCCGGGTTCGGCCTCAGAACCCCGGGCGCGACGCTTGTTGTGGGGCGCTGGGGAGCTAGGCCCGGCCTTCGCGTCCCCGCCTGCCGCGGACCTCGGGGTCCTTTTTGGTCTCCGAGTCGCCCGCCCAGGCCTCCGTGCCGGCCGACTCCAGAAAAAGAAAACATTTTCCACACCCCTTCCGCGGCCGCGCTGGGATCTCCTAGGCGGACGCCCCGCCGCAGGCCCTCCTATTCGAGTGGAGCCGGGACGAGACCGGTCCTCCGAAAAGGCGGCCTGGCGCCAGCCCTCGCCCGGTGGTGCCGGCCGCCTCCTCTCCGACCCCGCCGGGGCTCCCGGGGCTCCAGGGGCCCGGGCTGGGAAGGGGACGGAGGTCGGGGACTGGGGTGGGCGGTGCTGGCAGATCGCGAACCTCGGGCCGGCGTCCACTTTCCCAGGGGGGACGCGGGCCACATCCTCCTCCCTCCTGCCTCTTCCAGTTCGACCAGCAGGACCGCAGCCGTTGCCAGGGACCGACGGCAACAAAGGGCGGGTTCCGCGCAGCCGGCGTCATCAATGGCGGCCGGGACGCCGGTTGCCCTGGTGACGCAATAGAACAGTTGCCTGGCACCGGACTTGGCCGCGCGAATGGCGAGCAGCTAGGTCGAACAGTTGACCGGATCTCTAAAAGGCCCCTGGGAGTGTGGGGCTGGGAGGAAAACAGAGAGGGCGCGAGTGAGTGTGCGTGCGTGTGTGTGTGTGTGTGTGTGTGTGTGTGTGTTCTGTGTGTGTGTTTCGTGTGTGTGGGCGTGTGTATATGTGTGCGCGCGTGTGTACAACAGGGCCCACATACACAAAGGAAACCTGGCAGGCTGAGGGGAGGCCTGTGTGGAGGCCCCACACCCTCAGAGACGTACGCTGACCTCGAAGGATGGTCCGAAGTATAAATATGTTCACTGAAAACACTTTACGGTGGGTGCGTGCTGATGCCCCAGGCCCGCACTTTCCCGTGGAATGTGGTGGGTGGAGGGAGGACCGGTGTGTCCCTACCCTCCCGTGAGCAGTATCGTCAGCTGGAGCACAGTGTTTCGGTAAGAGTGTGCTTGCTGTTCCCGAGACAAATGGTTAGTGAGTCCAATCTTCCCCTACCAGGCCTCCCTGGTCCCTCATCACTCCACGCCAGCCTTTGGCCTAGGGAATGTAAGACGCCGAGAGGGACTTTTTAACATCTCCTTGGTTGCCCTGGACTCGCACCCCTAAACTACCCCAGCACAACCCCCTGGCCCCCTCGCTGATTCTCAAAGGCTTGAAGGTAGTTTCTTTGTTTGGCGCGTGGAGGGGACCCTTTCAGCCCCAGAACGCTCATCCTCCCCTCCTGCCACTTGGGTTCGGTGGCCTAAGTGTGGGGGAGTTGTAGAAGCCCCAGGCGCAGTCCAAGGCTTTCTGCCTTTGAATGCAGCCATTGAGTGAGGTCCTTTGCAATCAATCTCCCTGAACTTCCTAACCTCATCCGCACACCCCTCCCACCCCAGCACTCTCGCTAAGGCCCAGGCCCCAAGCCTGTGCGTTTGGGGAATGGAAGGCTAGCGTTTTCACCCTAACTGGTGCACCAGGCTCATGGGCCTCAGGAAAAACACGCAGTCGGTAAAGCTGAGTTGCTATCTCAGGCAAAGCATGCGGGGCGGCAAGACGCTTGTCATTGAGAACAGACTAACCGAAGTCTCCGCAGTAGATTCCAGTAAAAATGACAAAGAAAGGAAAGAAAAGGAAAGAAAAGAAAAGCAAAGAAAAGCAAAGAAAAGAAAAGCAAAGAAAAGAAAAGAAAAGAGGGGGGAGAAGGAGAAGTAAGAGATGCAAAGATTCATCCTTCCGTTGCCCTCCCGTGAGGACTCGCCCGGGTTCGGCCTCAGAACCCCGGGCGCGACGCTTGTTGTGGGGCGCTGGGGAGCTAGGCCCGGCCTTCGCGTCCCCGCCTGCCGCGGACCTCGGGGTCCTTTTTGGTCTCCGAGTCGCCCGCCCAGGCCTCCGTGCCGGCCGACTCCAGAAAAAGAAAACATTTTCCACACCCCTTCCGCGGCCGCGCTGGGATCTCCTAGGCGGACGCCCCGCCGCAGGCCCTCCTATTCGAGTGGAGCCGGGACGAGACCGGTCCTCCGAAAAGGCGGCCTGGCGCCAGCCCTCGCCCGGTGGTGCCGGCCGCCTCCTCTCCGACCCCGCCGGGGCTCCCGGGGCTCCAGGGGCCCGGGCTGGGAAGGGGACGGAGGTCGGGGACTGGGGTGGGCGGTGCTGGCAGATCGCGAACCTCGGGCCGGCGTCCACTTTCCCAGGGGGGACGCGGGCCACATCCTCCTCCCTCCTGCCTCTTCCAGGTCGACCAGCAGGACCGCAGCCGTTGCCAGGGACCGAGGGCAACAAAGGGCGGGTTCCGCGCAGCCGGCGTCATCAATGGCGGCCGGGACGCCGGTTGCCCTGGTGACGCAATAGAACAGTTGCCTGGCACCGGACTTGGCCGCGCGAATGGCGAGCAGCTAGGTCGAACAGTTGACCGGATCTCTAAAAGGCCCCTGGGAGTGTGGGGCTGGGAGGAAAACAGAGAGGGCGCGAGTGAGTGTGCGTGCGTGTGTGTGTGTGTGTGTGTGTGTGTGTGTGTGTGTGTGTTCTGTGTGTGTGTTTCGTGTGTGTGGGCGTGTGTATATGTGTGCGCGCGTGTGTACAACAGGGCCCACATACACAAAGGAAACCTGGCAGGCTGAGGGGAGGCCTGTGTGGAGGCCCCACACCCTCAGAGACGTACGCTGACCTCGAAGGATGGTCCGAAGTATAAATATGTTCACTGAAAACACTTTACGGTGGGTGCGTGCTGATGCCCCAGGCCCGCACTTTCCCGTGGAATGTGGTGGGTGGAGGGAGGACCGGTGTGTCCCTACCCTCCCGTGAGCAGTATCGTCAGCTGGAGCACAGTGTTTCGGTAAGAGTGTGCTTGCTGTTCCCGAGACAAATGGTTAGTGAGTCCAATCTTCCCCTACCAGGCCTCCCTGGTCCCTCATCACTCCATGCCAGCCTTTGGCCTAGGGAATGTAAGACGCCGAGAGGGACTTTTAAACATCTCCTTGGTTGTCCTGGACTCGCACCCCTAAACTACCCCAGCACAACCCCCTGGCCCCCTCGCTGATTCTCAAAGGCTTGAAGGTAGTTTCTTTGTTTGGCGCGTGGAGGGGACCCTTTCAGCCCCAGAACGCTCATCCTCCCCTCCTGCCACTTGGGTTCGGTGGCCTAAGTGTGGGGGAGTTGTAGAAGCCCCAGGCGCAGTCCAAGGCTTTCTGCCTTTGAATGCAGCCATTGAGTGAGGTCCTTTGCAATCAATCTCCCTGAACTTCCTAACCTCATCCGCACACCCCTCCCACCCCAGCACTCTCGCTAAGACCCAGGCCCCAAGCCTGTGCGTTTGGGGAATGGAAGGCTAGCGTTTTCACCCTAACTGGTGCACCAGGCTCATGGGCCTCAGGAAAAACACGCAGTCGGTAAAGCTGAGTTGCTATCTCAGGCAAAGCATGCGGGGCGGCAAGACGCTTGTCATTGAGAACAGACTAACCGAAGTCTCCGCAGTAGATTCCAGTAAAAATGAAAAAGAAAGGAAAGAAAAGAAAAGAAAAGCAAAGAAAAGAAAAGAGGGGGGAGAAGGAGAAGTAAGAGATGCAAAGATTCATCCTTCCGTTGCCCTCCCGTGAGGACTCGCCCGGGTTCGGCCTCAGGACCCCGGGCGCGACGCTTGTTGTGGGGCGCTGGGGAGCTAGGCCCGGCCTTCGCGTCCCCGCCTGCCGCGGACCTCGGGGTCCTTTTTGGTCTCCGAGTCGCCCGCCCAGGCCTCCGTGCCGGCCGACTCCAGAAAAAGAAAACATTTTCCACACCCCTTCCGCGGCCACGCTGGGATCTCCTAGGCGGACGCCCCGCCGCAGGCCCTCCTATTCGAGTGGAGCCGGGACGAGACCGGTCCTCCGAAAAGGCGGCCTGGCGCCAGCCCTCGCCCGGTGGTGCCGGCCGCCTCCTCTCCGACCCCGCCGGGGCTCCCGGGGCTCCAGGGGCCCGGGCTGGGAAGGGGACGGAGGTCGGGGACTGGGGTGGGCGGTGCTGGCAGATCGCGAACCTCGGGCCGGCGTCCACTTTCCCAGGGGGGACGCGGGCCACATCCTCCTCCCTCCTGCCTCTTCCAGTTCGACCAGCAGGACCGCAGCCGTTGCCAGGGACCGACGGCAACAAAGGGCGGGTTCCGCGCAGCCGGCGTCATCAATGGCGGCCGGGACGCCGGTTGCCCTGGTGACGCAATAGAACAGTTGCCTGGCACCGGACTTGGCCGCGCGAATGGCGAGCAGCTAGGTCGAACAGTTGACCGGATCTCTAAAAGGCCCCTGGGAGTGTGGGGCTGGGAGGAAAACAGAGAGGGCGCGAGTGAGTGTGCGTGCGTGCGTGTGTGTGTGTGTGTGTGTGTGTGTGTGTGTTCTGTGTGTGTGTTTCGTGTGTGTGGGCGTGTGTATATGTGTGCGCGCGTGTGTACAACAGGGCCCACATACACAAAGGAAACCTGGCAGGCTGAGGGGAGGCCTGTGTGGAGGCCCCACACCCTCAGAGACGTACGCTGACCTCGAAGGATGGTCCGAAGTATAAATATGTTCACTGAAAACACTTTACGGTGGGTGCGTGCTGATGCCCCAGGCCCGCACTTTCCCGTGGAATGTGGTGGGTGGAGGGAGGACCGGTGTGTCCCTACCCTCCCGTGAGCAGTATCGTCAGCTGGAGCACAGTGTTTCGGTAAGAGTGTGCTTGCTGTTCCCGAGACAAATGGTTAGTGAGTCCAATCTTCCCCTACCAGGCCTCCCTGGTCCCTCATCACTCCACGCCAGCCTTTGGCCTAGGGAATGTAAGACGCCGAGAGGGACTTTTTAACATCTCCTTGGTTGCCCTGGACTCGCACCCCTAAACTACCCCAGCACAACCCCCTGGCCCCCTCGCTGATTCTCAAAGGCTTGAAGGTAGTTTCTTTGTTTGGCGCGTGGAGGGGACCCTTTCAGCCCCAGAACGCTCATCCTCCCCTCCTGCCACTTGGGTTCGGTGGCCTAAGTGTGGGGGAGTTGTAGAAGCCCCAGGCGCAGTCCAAGGCTTTCTGCCTTTGAATGCAGCCATTGAGTGAGGTCCTTTGCAATCAATCTCCCTGAACTTCCTAACCTCATCCGCACACCCCTCCCACCCCAGCACTCTCGCTAAGGCCCAGGCCCCAAGCCTGTGCGTTTGGGGAATGGAAGGCTAGCGTTTTCACCCTAACTGGTGCACCAGGCTCATGGGCCTCAGGAAAAACACGCAGTCGGTAAAGCTGAGTTGCTATCTCAGGCAAAGCATGCGGGGCGGCAAGACGCTTGTCATTGAGAACAGACTAACCGAAGTCTCCGCAGTAGATTCCAGTAAAAATGAAAAAGAAAGGAAAGAAAAGAAAAGCAAAGAAAAGAAAAGCAAAGAAAAGAAAAGAAAAGAAAAGAGGGGGGAGAAGGAGAAGTAAGAGATGCAAAGATTCATCCTTCCGTTGCCCTCCCGTGAGGACTCGCCCGGGTTCGGCCTCAGAACCCCGGGCGCGACGCTTGTTGTGGGGCGCTGGGGAGCTAGGCCCGGCCTTCGCGTCCCCGCCTGCCGCGGACCTCGGGGTCCTTTTTGGTCTCCGAGTCGCCCGCCCAGGCCTCCGTGCCGGCCGACTCCAGAAAAAGAAAACATTTTCCACACCCCTTCCGCGGCCGCGCTGGGATCTCCTAGGCGGACGCCCCGCCGCAGGCCCTCCTATTCGAGTGGAGCCGGGACGAGACCGGTCCTCCGAAAAGGCGGCCTGGCGCCAGCCCTCGCCCGGTGGTGCCGGCCGCCTCCTCTCCGACCCCGCCGGGGCTCCCGGGGCTCCAGGGGCCCGGGCTGGGAAGGGGACGGAGGTCGGGGACTGGGGTGGGCGGTGCTGGCAGATCGCGAACCTCGGGCCGGCGTCCACTTTCCCAGGGGGGACGCGGGCCACATCCTCCTCCCTCCTGCCTCTTCCAGTTCGACCAGCAGGACCGCAGCCGTTGCCAGGGACCGACGGCAACAAAGGGCGGGTTCCGCGCAGCCGGCGTCATCAATGGCGGCCGGGACGCCGGTTGCCCTGGTGACGCAATAGAACAGTTGCCTGGCACCGGACTTGGCCGCGCGAATGGCGAGCAGCTAGGTCGAACAGTTGACCGGATCTCTAAAAGGCCCCTGGGAGTGTGGGGCTGGGAGGAAAACAGAGAGGGCGCGAGTGAGTGTGCGTGCGTGCGTGCGTGTGTGTGTGTGTGTGTGTGTGTGTGTGTGTGTGTTCTGTGTGTGTGTTTCGTGTGTGTGGGCGTGTGTATATGTGTGCGCGCGTGTGTACAACAGGGCCCACATACACAAAGGAAACCTGGCAGGCTGAGGGGAGGCCTGTGTGGAGGCCCCACACCCTCGGAGACGTACGCTGACCTCGAAGGATGGTCCGAAGTATAAATATGTTCACTGAAAACACTTTACGGTGGGTGCGTGCTGATGCCCCAGGCCCGCACTTTCCCGTGGAATGTGGTGGGTGGAGGGAGGACCGGTGTGTCCCTACCCTCCCGTGAGCAGTATCGTCAGCTGGAGCACAGTGTTTCGGTAAGAGTGTGCTTGCTGTTCCCGAGACAAATGGTTAGTGAGTCCAATCTTCCCCTACCAGGCCTCCCTGGTCCCTCATCACTCCACGCCAGCCTTTGGCCTAGGGAATGTAAGACGCCGAGAGGGACTTTTTAACATCTCCTTGGTTGCCCTGGACTCGCACCCCTAAACTACCCCAGCACAACCCCCTGGCCCCCTCGCTGATTCTCAAAGGCTTGAAGGTAGTTTCTTTGTTTGGCGCGTGGAGGGGACCCTTTCAGCCCCAGAACGCTCATCCTCCCCTCCTGCCACTTGGGTTCGGTGGCCTAAGTGTGGGGGAGTTGTAGAAGCCCCAGGCGCAGTCCAAGGCTTTCTGCCTTTGAATGCAGCCATTGAGTGAGGTCCTTTGCAATCAATCTCCCTGAACTTCCTAACCTCATCCGCACACCCCTCCCACCCCAGCACTCTCGCTAAGGCCCAGGCCCCAAGCCTGTGCGTTTGGGGAATGGAAGGCTAGCGTTTTCACCCTAACTGGTGCACCAGGCTCATGGGCCTCAGGAAAAACACGCAGTCGGTAAAGCTGAGTTGCTATCTCAGGCAAAGCATGCGGGGCGGCAAGACGCTTGTCATTGAGAACAGACTAACCGAAGTCTCCGCAGTAGATTCCAGTAAAAATGAAAAAGAAAGGAAAGAAAAGAAAAGCAAAGAAAAGAAAAGCAAAGAAAAGAAAAGAAAAGAAAAGAGGGGGGAGAAGGAGAAGTAAGAGATGCAAAGATTCATCCTTCCGTTGCCCTCCCGTGAGGACTCGCCCGGGTTCGGCCTCAGAACCCCGGGCGCGACGCTTGTTGTGGGGCGCTGGGGAGCTAGGCCCGGCCTTCGCGTCCCCGCCTGCCGCGGACCTCGGGGTCCTTTTTGGTCTCCGAGTCGCCCGCCCAGGCCTCCGTGCCGGCCGACTCCAGAAAAAGAAAACATTTTCCACACCCCTTCCGCGGCCGCGCTGGGATCTCCTAGGCGGACGCCCCGCCGCAGGCCCTCCTATTCGAGTGGAGCCGGGACGAGACCGGTCCTCCGAAAAGGCGGCCTGGCGCCAGCCCTCGCCCGGTGGTGCCGGCCGCCTCCTCTCCGACCCCGCCGGGGCTCCCGGGGCTCCAGGGGCCCGGGCTGGGAAGGGGACGGAGGTCGGGGACTGGGGTGGGCGGTGCTGGCAGATCGCGAACCTCGGGCCGGCGTCCACTTTCCCAGGGGGGACGCGGGCCACATCCTCCTCCCTCCTGCCTCTTCCAGGTCGACCAGCAGGACCGCAGCCGTTGCCAGGGACCGACGGCAACAAAGGGCGGGTTCCGCGCAGCCGGCGTCATCAATGGCGGCCGGGACGCCGGTTGCCCTGGTGACGCAATAGAACAGTTGCCTGGCACCGGACTTGGCCGCGCGAATGGCGAGCAGCTAGGTCGAACAGTTGACCGGATCTCTAAAAGGCCCCTGGGAGTGTGGGGCTGGGAGGAAAACAGAGAGGGCGCGAGTGAGTGTGCGTGCGTGTGTGTGTGTGTGTGTGTGTGTGTGTGTGTGTGTTCTGTGTGTGTGTTTCGTGTGTGTGGGCGTGTGTATATGTGTGCGCGCGTGTGTACAACAGGGCCCACATACACAAAGGAAACCTGGCAGGCTGAGGGGAGGCCTGTGTGGAGGCCCCACACCCTCGGAGACGTACGCTGACCTCGAAGGATGGTCCGAAGTATAAATATGTTCACTGAAAACACTTTACGGTGGGTGCGTGCTGATGCCCCAGGCCCGCACTTTCCCGTGGAATGTGGTGGGTGGAGGGAGGACCGGTGTGTCCCTACCCTCCCGTGAGCAGTATCGTCAGCTGGAGCACAGTGTTTCGGTAAGAGTGTGCTTGCTGTTCCCGAGACAAATGGTTAGTGAGTCCAATCTTCCCCTACCAGGCCTCCCTGGTCCCTCATCACTCCACGCCAGCCTTTGGCCTAGGGAATGTAAGACGCCGAGAGGGACTTTTTAACATCTCCTTGGTTGCCCTGGACTCGCACCCCTAAACTACCCCAGCACAACCCCCTGGCCCCCTCGCTGATTCTCAAAGGCTTGAAGGTAGTTTCTTTGTTTGGCGCGTGGAGGGGACCCTTTCAGCCCCAGAACGCTCATCCTCCCCTCCTGCCACTTGGGTTCGGTGGCCTAAGTGTGGGGGAGTTGTAGAAGCCCCAGGCGCAGTCCAAGGCTTTCTGCCTTTGAATGCAGCCATTGAGTGAGGTCCTTTGCAATCAATCTCCCTGAACTTCCTAACCTCATCCGCACACCCCTCCCACCCCAGCACTCTCGCTAAGGCCCAGGCCCCAAGCCTGTGCGTTTGGGGAATGGAAGGCTAGCGTTTTCACCCTAACTGGTGCACCAGGCTCATGGGCCTCAGGAAAAACACGCAGTCGGTAAAGCTGAGTTGCTATCTCAGGCAAAGCATGCGGGGCGGCAAGACGCTTGTCATTGAGAACAGACTAACCGAAGTCTCCGCAGTAGATTCCAGTAAAAATGAAAAAGAAAGGAAAGAGAAGAAAAGAAAAGAAAAGAAAAGAAAAGCAAAGAAAAGAAAAGAGGGGGGAGAAGGAGAAGTAAGAGATGCAAAGATTCATCCTTCCGTTGCCCTCCCGTGAGGACTCGCCCGGGTTCGGCCTCAGAACCCCGGGCGCGACGCTTGTTGTGGGGCGCTGGGGAGCTAGGCCCGGCCTTCGCGTCCCCGCCTGCCGCGGACCTCGGGGTCCTTTTTGGTCTCCGAGTCGCCCGCCCAGGCCTCCGTGCCGGCCGACTCCAGAAAAAGAAAACATTTTCCACACCCCTTCCGCGGCCGCGCTGGGATCTCCTAGGCGGACGCCCCGCCGCAGGCCCTCCTATTCGAGTGGAGCCGGGACGAGACCGGTCCTCCGAAAAGGCGGCCTGGCGCCAGCCCTCGCCCGGTGGTGCCGGCCGCCTCCTCTCCGACCCCGCCGGGGCTCCCGGGGCTCCAGGGGCCCGGGCTGGGAAGGGGACGGAGGTCGGGGACTGGGGTGGGCGGTGCTGGCAGATCGCGAACCTCGGGCCGGCGTCCACTTTCCCAGGGGGGACGCGGGCCACATCCTCCTCCCTCCTGCCTCTTCCAGGTCGACCAGCAGGACCGCAGCCGTTGCCAGGGACCGACGGCAACAAAGGGCGGGTTCCGCGCAGCCGGCGTCATCAATGGCGGCCGGGACGCCGGTTGCCCTGGTGACGCAATAGAACAGTTGCCTGGCACCGGACTTGGCCGCGCGAATGGCGAGCAGCTAGGTCGAACAGTTGACCGGATCTCTAAAAGGCCCCTGGGAGTGTGGGGCTGGGAGGAAAACAGAGAGGGCGCGAGTGAGTGTGCGTGCGTGCGTGCGTGTGTGTGTGTGTGTGTGTGTGTGTGTGTTCTGTGTGTGTGTTTCGTGTGTGTGGGCGTGTGTATATGTGTGCGCGCGTGTGTACAACAGGGCCCACATACACAAAGGAAACCTGGCAGGCTGAGGGGAGGCCTGTGTGGAGGCCCCACACCCTCGGAGACGTACGCTGACCTCGAAGGATGGTCCGAAGTATAAATATGTTCACTGAAAACACTTTACGGTGGGTGCGTGCTGATGCCCCAGGCCCGCACTTTCCCGTGGAATGTGGTGGGTGGAGGGAGGACCGGTGTGTCCCTACCCTCCCGTGAGCAGTATCGTCAGCTGGAGCACAGTGTTTCGGTAAGAGTGTGCTTGCTGTTCCCGAGACAAATGGTTAGTGAGTCCAATCTTCCCCTACCAGGCCTCCCTGGTCCCTCATCACTCCACGCCAGCCTTTGGCCTAGGGAATGTAAGACGCCGAGAGGGACTTTTTAACATCTCCTTGGTTGCCCTGGACTCGCACCCCTAAACTACCCCAGCACAACCCCCTGGCCCCCTCGCTGATTCTCAAAGGCTTGAAGGTAGTTTCTTTGTTTGGCGCGTGGAGGGGACCCTTTCAGCCCCAGAACGCTCATCCTCCCCTCCTGCCACTTGGGTTCGGTGGCCTAAGTGTGGGGGAGTTGTAGAAGCCCCAGGCGCAGTCCAAGGCTTTCTGCCTTTGAATGCAGCCATTGAGTGAGGTCCTTTGCAATCAATCTCCCTGAACTTCCTAACCTCATCCGCACACCCCTCCCACCCCAGCACTCTCGCTAAGGCCCAGGCCCCAAGCCTGTGCGTTTGGGGAATGGAAGGCTAGCGTTTTCACCCTAACTGGTGCACCAGGCTCATGGGCCTCAGGAAAAACACGCAGTCGGTAAAGCTGAGTTGCTATCTCAGGCAAAGCATGCGGGGCGGCAAGACGCTTGTCATTGAGAACAGACTAACCGAAGTCTCCGCAGTAGATTCCAGTAAAAATGAAAAAGAAAGGAAAGAGAAGAAAAGCAAAGAAAAGAAAAGCAAAGAAAAGAAAAGAAAAGAAAAGAGGGGGGAGAAGGAGAAGTAAGAGATGCAAAGATTCATCCTTCCGTTGCCCTCCCGTGAGGACTCGCCCGGGTTCGGCCTCAGAACCCCGGGCGCGACGCTTGTTGTGGGGCGCTGGGGAGCTAGGCCCGGCCTTCGCGTCCCCGCCTGCCGCGGACCTCGGGGTCCTTTTTGGTCTCCGAGTCGCCCGCCCAGGCCTCCGTGCCGGCCGACTCCAGAAAAAGAAAACATTTTCCACACCCCTTCCGCGGCCGCGCTGGGATCTCCTAGGCGGACGCCCCGCCGCAGGCCCTCCTATTCGAGTGGAGCCGGGACGAGACCGGTCCTCCGAAAAGGCGGCCTGGCGCCAGCCCTCGCCCGGTGGTGCCGGCCGCCTCCTCTCCGACCCCGCCGGGGCTCCCGGGGCTCCAGGGGCTCGGGCTGGGAAGGGGACGGAGGTCGGGGACTGGGGTGGGCGGTGCTGGCAGATCGCGAACCTCGGGCCGGCGTCCACTTTCCCAGGGGGGACGCGGGCCACATCCTCCTCCCTCCTGCCTCTTCCAGGTCGACCAGCAGGACCGCAGCCGTTGCCAGGGACCGACGGCAACAAAGGGCGGGTTCCGCGCAGCCGGCGTCATCAATGGCGGCCGGGACGCCGGTTGCCCTGGTGACGCAATAGAACAGTTGCCTGGCACCGGACTTGGCCGCGCGAATGGCGAGCAGCTAGGTCGAACAGTTGACCGGATCTCTAAAAGGCCCCTGGGAGTGTGGGGCTGGGAGGAAAACAGAGAGGGCGCGAGTGAGTGTGCGTGCGTGCGTGCGTGTGTGTGTGTGTGTGTGTGTGTGTGTGTTCTGTGTGTGTGTTTCGTGTGTGTGGGCGTGTGTATATGTGTGCGCGCGTGTGTACAACAGGGCCCACATACACAAAGGAAACCTGGCAGGCTGAGGGGAGGCCTGTGTGGAGGCCCCACACCCTCGGAGACGTACGCTGACCTCGAAGGATGGTCCGAAGTATAAATATGTTCACTGAAAACACTTTACGGTGGGTGCGTGCTGATGCCCCAGGCCCGCACTTTCCCGTGGAATGTGGTGGGTGGAGGGAGGACCGGTGTGTCCCTACCCTCCCGTGAGCAGTATCGTCAGCTGGAGCACAGTGTTTCGGTAAGAGTGTGCTTGCTGTTCCCGAGACAAATGGTTAGTGAGTCCAATCTTCCCCTACCAGGCCTCCCTGGTCCCTCATCACTCCACGCCAGCCTTTGGCCTAGGGAATGTAAGACGCCGAGAGGGACTTTTTAACATCTCCTTGGTTGCCCTGGACTCGCACCCCTAAACTACCCCAGCACAACCCCCTGGCCCCCTCGCTGATTCTCAAAGGCTTGAAGGTAGTTTCTTTGTTTGGCGCGTGGAGGGGACCCTTTCAGCCCCAGAACGCTCATCCTCCCCTCCTGCCACTTGGGTTCGGTGGCCTAAGTGTGGGGGAGTTGTAGAAGCCCCAGGCGCAGTCCAAGGCTTTCTGCCTTTGAATGCAGCCATTGAGTGAGGTCCTTTGCAATCAATCTCCCTGAACTTCCTAACCTCATCCGCACACCCCTCCCACCCCAGCACTCTCGCTAAGGCCCAGGCCCCAAGCCTGTGCGTTTGGGGAATGGAAGGCTAGCGTTTTCACCCTAACTGGTGCACCAGGCTCATGGGCCTCAGGAAAAACACGCAGTCGGTAAAGCTGAGTTGCTATCTCAGGCAAAGCATGCGGGGCGGCAAGACGCTTGTCATTGAGAACAGACTAACCGAAGTCTCCGCAGTAGATTCCAGTAAAAATGAAAAAGAAAGGAAAGAAAAGAAAAGCAAAGAAAAGAAAAGCAAAGAAAAGAAAAGAAAAGAAAAGAGGGGGGAGAAGGAGAAGTAAGAGATGCAAAGATTCATCCTTCCGTTGCCCTCCCGTGAGGACTCGCCCGGGTTCGGCCTCAGAACCCCGGGCGCGACGCTTGTTGTGGGGCGCTGGGGAGCTAGGCCCGGCCTTCGCGTCCCCGCCTGCCGCGGACCTCGGGGTCCTTTTTGGTCTCCGAGTCGCCCGCCCAGGCCTCCGTGCCGGCCGACTCCAGAAAAAGAAAACATTTTCCACACCCCTTCCGCGGCCGCGCTGGGATCTCCTAGGCGGACGCCCCGCCGCAGGCCCTCCTATTCGAGTGGAGCCGGGACGAGACCGGTCCTCCGAAAAGGCGGCCTGGCGCCAGCCCTCGCCCGGTGGTGCCGGCCGCCTCCTCTCCGACCCCGCCGGGGCTCCCGGGGCTCCAGGGGCCCGGGCTGGGAAGGGGACGGAGGTCGGGGACTGGGGTGGGCGGTGCTGGCAGATCGCGAACCTCGGGCCGGCGTCCACTTTCCCAGGGGGGACGCGGGCCACATCCTCCTCCCTCCTGCCTCTTCCAGGTCGACCAGCAGGACCGCAGCCGTTGCCAGGGACCGACGGCAACAAAGGGCGGGTTCCGCGCAGCCGGCGTCATCAATGGCGGCCGGGACGCCGGTTGCCCTGGTGACGCAATAGAACAGTTGCCTGGCACCGGACTTGGCCGCGCGAATGGCGAGCAGCTAGGTCGAACAGTTGACCGGATCTCTAAAAGGCCCCTGGGAGTGTGGGGCTGGGAGGAAAACAGAGAGGGCGCGAGTGAGTGTGCGTGCGTGTGTGCGTGTGTGTGTGTGTGTGTGTGTGTGTGTGTTCTGTGTGTGTGTTTCGTGTGTGTGGGCGTGTGTATATGTGTGCGCGCGTGTGTACAACAGGGCCCACATACACAAAGGAAACCTGGCAGGCTGAGGGGAGGCCTGTGTGGAGGCCCCACACCCTCAGAGACGTACGCTGACCTCGAAGGATGGTCCGAAGTATAAATATGTTCACTGAAAACACTTTACGGTGGGTGCGTGCTGATGCCCCAGGCCCGCACTTTCCCGTGGAATGTGGTGGGTGGAGGGAGGACCGGTGTGTCCCTACCCTCCCGTGAGCAGTATCGTCAGCTGGAGCACAGTGTTTCGGTAAGAGTGTGCTTGCTGTTCCCGAGACAAATGGTTAGTGAGTCCAATCTTCCCCTACCAGGCCTCCCTGGTCCCTCATCACTCCACGCCAGCCTTTGGCCTAGGGAATGTAAGACGCCGAGAGGGACTTTTTAACATCTCCTTGGTTGCCCTGGACTCGCACCCCTAAACTACCCCAGCACAACCCCCTGGCCCCCTCGCTGATTCTCAAAGGCTTGAAGGTAGTTTCTTTGTTTGGCGCGTGGAGGGGACCCTTTCAGCCCCAGAACGCTCATCCTCCCCTCCTGCCACTTGGGTTCGGTGGCCTAAGTGTGGGGGAGTTGTAGAAGCCCCAGGCGCAGTCCAAGGCTTTCTGCCTTTGAATGCAGCCATTGAGTGAGGTCCTTTGCAATCAATCTCCCTGAACTTCCTAACCTCATCCGCACACCCCTCCCACCCCAGCACTCTCGCTAAGGCCCAGGCCCCAAGCCTGTGCGTTTGGGGAATGGAAGGCTAGCGTTTTCACCCTAACTGGTGCACCAGGCTCATGGGCCTCAGGAAAACCACGCAGTCGGTAAAGCTGAGTTGCTATCTCAGGCAAAGCATGCGGGGCGGCAAGACGCTTGTCATTGAGAACAGACTAACCGAAGTCTCCGCAGTAGATTCCAGTAAAAATGAAAAAGAAAGGAAAGAAAAGAAAAGAAAAGAAAAGAAAAGAAAAGCAAAGAAAAGAAAAGAAAAGAGGGGGGAGAAGGAGAAGTAAGAGATGCAAAGATTCATCCTTCCGTTGCCCTCCCGTGAGGACTCGCCCGGGTTCGGCCTCAGAACCCCGGGCGCGACGCTTGTTGTGGGGCGCTGGGGAGCTAGGCCCGGCCTTCGCGTCCCCGCCTGCCGCGGACCTCGGGGTCCTTTTTGGTCTCCGAGTCGCCCGCCCAGGCCTCCGTGCCGGCCGACTCCAGAAAAAGAAAACATTTTCCACACCCCTTCCGCGGCCGCGCTGGGATCTCCTAGGCGGACGCCCCGCCGCAGGCCCTCCTATTCGAGTGGAGCCGGGACGAGACCGGTCCTCCGAAAAGGCGGCCTGGCGCCAGCCCTCGCCCGGTGGTGCCGGCCGCCTCCTCTCCGACCCCGCCGGGGCTCCCGGGGCTCCAGGGGCCCGGGCTGGGAAGGGGACGGAGGTCGGGGACTGGGGTGGGCGGTGCTGGCAGATCGCGAACCTCGGGCCGGCGTCCACTTTCCCAGGGGGGACGCGGGCCACATCCTCCTCCCTCCTGCCTCTTCCAGGTCGACCAGCAGGACCGCAGCCGTTGCCAGGGACCGACGGCAACAAAGGGCGGGTTCCGCGCAGCCGGCGTCATCAATGGCGGCCGGGACGCCGGTTGCCCTGGTGACGCAATAGAACAGTTGCCTGGCACCGGACTTGGCCGCGCGAATGGCGAGCAGCTAGGTCGAACAGTTGACCGGATCTCTAAAAGGCCCCTGGGAGTGTGGGGCTGGGAGGAAAACAGAGAGGGCGCGAGTGAGTGTGCGTGCGTGCGTGCGTGTGTGTGTGTGTGTGTGTGTGTGTGTGTGTTCTGTGTGTGTGTTTCGTGTGTGTGGGCGTGTGTATATGTGTGCGCGCGTGTGTACAACAGGGCCCACATACACAAAGGAAACCTGGCAGGCTGAGGGGAGGCCTGTGTGGAGGCCCCACACCCTCGGAGACGTACGCTGACCTCGAAGGATGGTCCGAAGTATAAATATGTTCACTGAAAACACTTTACGGTGGGTGCGTGCTGATGCCCCAGGCCCGCACTTTCCCGTGGAATGTGGTGGGTGGAGGGAGGACCGGTGTGTCCCTACCCTCCCGTGAGCAGTATCGTCAGCTGGAGCACAGTGTTTCGGTAAGAGTGTGCTTGCTGTTCCCGAGACAAATGGTTAGTGAGTCCAATCTTCCCCTACCAGGCCTCCCTGGTCCCTCATCACTCCACGCCAGCCTTTGGCCTAGGGAATGTAAGACGCCGAGAGGGACTTTTTAACATCTCCTTGGTTGCCCTGGACTCGCACCCCTAAACTACCCCAGCACAACCCCCTGGCCCCCTCGCTGATTCTCAAAGGCTTGAAGGTAGTTTCTTTGTTTGGCGCGTGGAGGGGACCCTTTCAGCCCCAGAACGCTCATCCTCCCCTCCTGCCACTTGGGTTCGGTGGCCTAAGTGTGGGGGAGTTGTAGAAGCCCCAGGCGCAGTCCAAGGCTTTCTGCCTTTGAATGCAGCCATTGAGTGAGGTCCTTTGCAATCAATCTCCCTGAACTTCCTAACCTCATCCGCACACCCCTCCCACCCCAGCACTCTCGCTAAGGCCCAGGCCCCAAGCCTGTGCGTTTGGGGAATGGAAGGCTAGCGTTTTCACCCTAACTGGTGCACCAGGCTCATGGGCCTCAGGAAAAACACGCAGTCGGTAAAGCTGAGTTGCTATCTCAGGCAAAGCATGCGGGGCGGCAAGACGCTTGTCATTGAGAACAGACTAACCGAAGTCTCCGCAGTAGATTCCAGTAAAAATGAAAAAGAAAGGAAAGAAAAGAAAAGCAAAGAAAAGAAAAGCAAAGAAAAGAAAAGAAAAGAAAAGAGGGGGGAGAAGGAGAAGTAAGAGATGCAAAGATTCATCCTTCCGTTGCCCTCCCGTGAGGACTCGCCCGGGTTCGGCCTCAGAACCCCGGGCGCGACGCTTGTTGTGGGGCGCTGGGGAGCTAGGCCCGGCCTTCGCGTCCCCGCCTGCCGCGGACCTCGGGGTCCTTTTTGGTCTCCGAGTCGCCCGCCCAGGCCTCCGTGCCGGACGACTCCAGAAAAAGAAAACATTTTCCACACCCCTTCCGCGGCCGCGCTGGGATCTCCTAGGCGGACGCCCCGCCGCAGGCCCTCCTATTCGAGTGGAGCCGGGACGAGACCGGTCCTCCGAAAAGGCGGCCTGGCGCCAGCCCTCGCCCGGTGGTGCCGGCCGCCTCCTCTCCGACCCCGCCGGGGCTCCCGGGGCTCCAGGGGCCCGGGCTGGGAAGGGGACGGAGGTCGGGGACTGGGGTGGGCGGTGCTGGCAGATCGCGAACCTCGGGCCGGCGTCCACTTTCCCAGGGGGGACGCGGGCCACATCCTCCTCCCTCCTGCCTCTTCCAGGTCGACCAGCAGGACCGCAGCCGTTGCCAGGGACCGACGGCAACAAAGGGCGGGTTCCGCGCAGCCGGCGTCATCAATGGCGGCCGGGACGCCGGTTGCCCTGGTGACGCAATAGAACAGTTGCCTGGCACCGGACTTGGCCGCGCGAATGGCGAGCAGCTAGGTCGAACAGTTGACCGGATCTCTAAAAGGCCCCTGGGAGTGTGGGGCTGGGAGGAAAACAGAGAGGGCGCGAGTGAGTGTGCGTGCGTGCGTGCGTGTGTGTGTGTGTGTGTGTGTGTGTGTGTGTTCTGTGTGTGTGTTTCGTGTGTGTGGGCGTGTGTATATGTGTGCGCGCGTGTGTACAACAGGGCCCACATACACAAAGGAAACCTGGCAGGCTGAGGGGAGGCCTGTGTGGAGGCCCCACACCCTCGGAGACGTACGCTGACCTCGAAGGATGGTCCGAAGTATAAATATGTTCACTGAAAACACTTTACGGTGGGTGCGTGCTGATGCCCCAGGCCCGCACTTTCCCGTGGAATGTGGTGGGTGGAGGGAGGACCGGTGTGTCCCTACCCTCCCGTGAGCAGTATCGTCAGCTGGAGCACAGTGTTTCGGTAAGAGTGTGCTTGCTGTTCCCGAGACAAATGGTTAGTGAGTCCAATCTTCCCCTACCAGGCCTCCCTGGTCCCTCATCACTCCACGCCAGCCTTTGGCCTAGGGAATGTAAGACGCCGAGAGGGACTTTTTAACATCTCCTTGGTTGCCCTGGACTCGCACCCCTAAACTACCCCAGCACAACCCCCTGGCCCCCTCGCTGATTCTCAAAGGCTTGAAGGTAGTTTCTTTGTTTGGCGCGTGGAGGGGACCCTTTCAGCCCCAGAACGCTCATCCTCCCCTCCTGCCACTTGGGTTCGGTGGCCTAAGTGTGGGGGAGTTGTAGAAGCCCCAGGCGCAGTCCAAGGCTTTCTGCCTTTGAATGCAGCCATTGAGTGAGGTCCTTTGCAATCAATCTCCCTGAACTTCCTAACCTCATCCGCACACCCCTCCCACCCCAGCACTCTCGCTAAGGCCCAGGCCCCAAGCCTGTGCGTTTGGGGAATGGAAGGCTAGCGTTTTCACCCTAACTGGTGCACCAGGCTCATGGGCCTCAGGAAAAACACGCAGTCGGTAAAGCTGAGTTGCTATCTCAGGCAAAGCATGCGGGGCGGCAAGACGCTTGTCATTGAGAACAGACTAACCGAAGTCTCCGCAGTAGATTCCAGTAAAAATGAAAAAGAAAGGAAAGAAAAGAAAAGCAAAGAAAAGAAAAGCAAAGAAAAGCAAAGAAAAGAAAAGAGGGGGGAGAAGGAGAAGTAAGAGATGCAAAGATTCATCCTTCCGTTGCCCTCCCGTGAGGACTCGCCCGGGTTCGGCCTCAGAACCCCGGGCGCGACGCTTGTTGTGGGGCGCTGGGGAGCTAGGCCCGGCCTTCGCGTCCCCGCCTGCCGCGGACCTCGGGGTCCTTTTTGGTCTCCGAGTCGCCCGCCCAGGCCTCCGTGCCGGCCGACTCCAGAAAAAGAAAACATTTTCCACACCCCTTCCGCGGCCGCGCTGGGATCTCCTAGGCGGACGCCCCGCCGCAGGCCCTCCTATTCGAGTGGAGCCGGGACGAGACCGGTCCTCCGAAAAGGCGGCCTGGCGCCAGCCCTCGCCCGGTGGTGCCGGCCGCCTCCTCTCTGACCCCGCCGGGGCTCCCGGGGCTCCAGGGGCCCGGGCTGGGAAGGGGACGGAGGTCGGGGACTGGGGTGGGCGGTGCTGGCAGATCGCGAACCTCGGGCCGGCGTCCACTTTCCCAGGGGGGACGCGGGCCACATCCTCCTCCCTCCTGCCTCTTCCAGGTCGACCAGCAGGACCGCAGCCGTTGCCAGGGACCGATGGCAACAAAGGGCGGGTTCCGCGCAGCCGGCGTCATCAATGGCGGCCGGGACGCCGGTTGCCCTGGTGACGCAATAGAACAGTTGCCTGGCACCGGACTTGGCCGCGCGAATGGCGAGCAGCTAGGTCGAACAGTTGACCGGATCTCTAAAAGGCCCCTGGGAGTGTGGGGCTGGGAGGAAAACAGAGAGGGCGCGAGTGAGTGTGCGTGCGTGTGTGTGTGTGTGTGTGTGTGTGTGTGTGTGTGTGTTCTGTGTGTGTGTTTCGTGTGTGTGGGCGTGTGTATATGTGTGCGCGCGTGTGTACAACAGGGCCCACATACACAAAGGAAACCTGGCAGGCTGAGGGGAGGCCTGTGTGGAGGCCCCACACCCTCAGAGACGTACGCTGACCTCGAAGGATGGTCCGAAGTATAAATATGTTCACTGAAAACACTTTACGGTGGGTGCGTGCTGATGCCCCAGGCCCGCACTTTCCCGTGGAATGTGGTGGGTGGAGGGAGGACCGGTGTGTCCCTACCCTCCCGTGAGCAGTATCGTCAGCTGGAGCACAGTGTTTCGGTAAGAGTGTGCTTGCTGTTCCCGAGACAAATGGTTAGTGAGTCCAATCTTCCCCTACCAGGCCTCCCTGGTCCCTCATCACTCCATGCCAGCCTTTGGCCTAGGGAATGTAAGACGCCGAGAGGGACTTTTAAACATCTCCTTGGTTGCCCTGGACTCGCACCCCTAAACTACCCCAGCACAACCCCCTGGCCCCCTCGCTGATTCTCAAAGGCTTGAAGGTAGTTTCTTTGTTTGGCGCGTGGAGGGGACCCTTTCAGCCCCAGAACGCTCATCCTCCCCTCCTGCCACTTGGGTTCGGTGGCCTAAGTGTGGGGGAGTTGTAGAAGCCCCAGGCGCAGTCCAAGGCTTTCTGCCTTTGAATGCAGCCATTGAGTGAGGTCCTTTGCAATCAATCTCCCTGAACTTCCTAACCTCATCCGCACACCCCTCCCACCCCAGCACTCTCGCTAAGGCCCAGGCCCCAAGCCTGTGCGTTTGGGGAATGGAAGGCTAGCGTTTTCACCCTAACTGGTGCACCAGGCTCATGGGCCTCAGGAAAACCACGCAGTCGGTAAAGCTGAGTTGCTATCTCAGGCAAAGCATGCGGGGCGGCAAGACGCTTGTCATTGAGAACAGACTAACCGAAGTCTCCGCAGTAGATTCCAGTAAAAATGAAAAAGAAAGGAAAGAAAAGAAAAGAAAAGAAAAGAAAAGAAAAGCAAAGAAAAGAAAAGAAAAGAGGGGGGAGAAGGAGAAGTAAGAGATGCAAAGATTCATCCTTCCGTTGCCCTCCCGTGAGGACTCGCCCGGGTTCGGCCTCAGAACCCCGGGCGCGACGCTTGTTGTGGGGCGCTGGGGAGCTAGGCCCGGCCTTCGCGTCCCCGCCTGCCGCGGACCTCGGGGTCCTTTTTGGTCTCCGAGTCGCCCGCCCAGGCCTCCGTGCCGGCCGACTCCAGAAAAAGAAAACATTTTCCACACCCCTTCCGCGGCCGCGCTGGGATCTCCTAGGCGGACGCCCCGCCGCAGGCCCTCCTATTCGAGTGGAGCCGGGACGAGACCGGTCCTCCGAAAAGGCGGCCTGGCGCCAGCCCTCGCCCGGTGGTGCCGGCCGCCTCCTCTCCGACCCCGCCGGGGCTCCCGGGGCTCCAGGGGCCCGGGCTGGGAAGGGGACGGAGGTCGGGGACTGGGGTGGGCGGTGCTGGCAGATCGCGAACCTCGGGCCGGCGTCCACTTTCCCAGGGGGGACGCGGGCCACATCCTCCTCCCTCCTGCCTCTTCCAGGTCGACCAGCAGGACCGCAGCCGTTGCCAGGGACCGACGGCAACAAAGGGCGGGTTCCGCGCAGCCGGCGTCATCAATGGCGGCCGGGACGCCGGTTGCCCTGGTGACGCAATAGAACAGTTGCCTGGCACCGGACTTGGCCGCGCGAATGGCGAGCAGCTAGGTCGAACAGTTGACCGGATCTCTAAAAGGCCCCTGGGAGTGTGGGGCTGGGAGGAAAACAGAGAGGGCGCGAGTGAGTGTGCGTGCGTGTGTGTGTGTGTGTGTGTGTGTGTGTGTGTGTTCTGTGTGTGTGTTTCGTGTGTGTGGGCGTGTGTATATGTGTGCGCGCGTGTGTACAACAGGGCCCACATAGAAAAAGGAAACCTGGCAGGCTGAGGGGAGGCCTGTGTGGAGGCCCCACACCCTCAGAGACGTACGCTGACCTCGAAGGATGGTCCGAAGTATAAATATGTT
Source organism: Tadarida brasiliensis (assembly GCA_030848825.1). NCBI lineage: Eukaryota > Metazoa > Chordata > Mammalia > Chiroptera > Molossidae > Tadarida > Tadarida brasiliensis. The sequence goes on from CM061265.1 coordinate 2,195,733, forward strand.
CACTGAAAACACTTTACGGTGGGTGCGTGCTGATGCCCCAGGCCCACACTTTCCCGTGGAATGTGGTGGGTGGAGGGAGGACCGGTGTGTCCCTACCCTCCCGTGAGCAGTATCGTCAGCTGGAGCACAGTGTTTCGGTAAGAGTGTGCTTGCTGTTCCCGAGACAAATGGTTAGTGAGTCCAATCTTCCCCTACCAGGCCTCCCTGGTCCCTCATCACTCCATGCCAGCCTTTGGCCTAGGGAATGTAAGACGCCGAGAGGGACTTTTAAACATCTCCTTGGTTGCCCTGGACTCGCACCCCTAAACTACCCCAGCACAACCCCCTGGCCCCCTCGCTGATTCTCAAAGGCTTGAAGGTAGTTTCTTTGTTTGGCGCGTGGAGGGGACCCTTTCAGCCCCAGAACGCTCATCCTCCCCTCCTGCCACTTGGGTTCGGTGGCCTAAGTGTGGGGGAGTTGTAGAAGCCCCAGGCGCAGTCCAAGGCTTTCTGCCTTTGAATGCAGCCATTGAGTGAGGTCCTTTGCAATCAATCTCCCTGAACTTCCTAACCTCATCCGCACACCCCTCCCACCCCAGCACTCTCGCTAAGGCCCAGGCCCCAAGCCTGTGCGTTTGGGGAATGGAAGGCTAGCGTTTTCACCCTAACTGGTGCACCAGGCTCATGGGCCTCAGGAAAAACACGCAGTCGGTAAAGCTGAGTTGCTATCTCAGGCAAAGCATGCGGGGCGGCAAGACGCTTGTCATTGAGAACAGACTAACCGAAGTCTCCGCAGTAGATTCCAGTAAAAATGAAAAAGAAAGGAAAGAAAAGAAAAGAAAAGAAAAGAAAAGCAAAGAAAAGAAAAGAGGGGGGAGAAGGAGAAGTAAGAGATGCAAAGATTCATCCTTCCGTTGCCCTCCCGTGAGGACTCGCCCGGGTTCGGCCTCAGGACCCCGGGCGCGACGCTTGTTGTGGGGCGCTGGGGAGCTAGGCCCGGCCTTCGCGTCCCCGCCTGCCGCGGACCTCGGGGTCCTTTTTGGTCTCCGAGTCGCCCGCCCAGGCCTCCGTGCCGGCCGACTCCAGAAAAAGAAAACATTTTCCACACCCCTTCCGCGGCCGCGCTGGGATTTCCTAGGCGGACGCCCCGCCGCAGGCCCTCCTATTCGAGTGGAGCCGGGACGAGACCGGTCCTCCGAAAAGGCGGCCTGGCGCCAGCCCTCGCCCGGTGGTGCCGGCCGCCTCCTCTCCGACCCCGCCGGGGCTCCCGGGGCTCCAGGGGCTCGGGCTGGGAAGGGGACGGAGGTCGGGGACTGGGGTGGGCGGTGCTGGCAGATCGCGAACCTCGGGCCGGCGTCCACTTTCCCAGGGGGGACGCGGGCCACATCCTCCTCCCTCCTGCCTCTTCCAGGTCGACCAGCAGGACCGCAGCCGTTGCCAGGGACCGACGGCAACAAAGGGCGGGTTCCGCGCAGCCGGCGTCATCAATGGCGGCCGGGACGCCGGTTGCCCTGGTGACGCAATAGAACAGTTGCCTGGCACCGGACTTGGCCGCGCGAATGGCAAGCAGCTAGGTCGAACAGTTGACCGGATCTCTAAAAGGCCCCTGGGAGTGTGGGGCTGGGAGGAAAACAGAGAGGGCGCGAGTGAGTGTGCGTGCGTGTGTGTGTGTGTGTGTGTGTGTGTGTGTGTGTGTGTTCTGTGTGTGTGTTTCGTGTGTGTGGGCGTGTGTATATGTGTGCGCGCGTGTGTACAACAGGGCCCACATACACAAAGGAAACCTGGCAGGCTGAGGGGAGGCCTGTGTGGAGGCCCCACACCCTCAGAGACGTACGCTGACCTCGAAGGATGGTCCGAAGTATAAATATGTTCACTGAAAACACTTTACGGTGGGTGCGTGCTGATGCCCCAGGCCCGCACTTTCCCGTGGAATGTGGTGGGTGGAGGGAGGACCGGTGTGTCCCTACCCTCCCGTGAGCAGTATCTTCAGCTGGAGCACAGTGTTTCGGTAAGAGTGTGCTTGCTGTTCCCGAGACAAATGGTTAGTGAGTCCAATCTTCCCCTACCAGGCCTCCCTGGTCCCTCATCACTCCATGCCAGCCTTTGGCCTAGGGAATGTAAGACGCCGAGAGGGACTTTTTAACATCTCCTTGGTTGCCCTGGACTCGCACCCCTAAACTACCCCAGCACAACCCCCTGGCCCCCTCGCTGATTCTCAAAGGCTTGAAGGTAGTTTCTTTGTTTGGCGCGTGGAGGGGACCCTTTCAGCCCCAGAACGCTCATCCTCCCCTCCTGCCACTTGGGTTCGGTGGCCTAAGTGTGGGGGAGTTGTAGACGCCCCAGGCGCAGTCCAAGGCTTTCTGCCTTTGAATGCAGCCATTGAGTGAGGTCCTTTGCAATCAATCTCCCTGAACTTCCTAACCTCATCCGCACACCCCTCCCACCCCAGCACTCTCGCTAAGACCCAGGCCCCAAGCCTGTGCGTTTGGGGAATGGAAGGCTAGCGTTTTCACCCTAACTGGTGCACCAGGCTCATGGGCCTCAGGAAAAACACGCAGTCGGTAAAGCTGAGTTGCTATCTCAGGCAAAGCATGCGGGGCGGCAAGACGCTTGTCATTGAGAACAGACTAACCGAAGTCTCCGCAGTAGATTCCAGTAAAAATGAAAAAGAAAGGAAAGAAAAGAAAAGAAAAGAAAAGAAAAGAAAAGCAAAGAAAAGAAAAGAGGGGGGAGAAGGAGAAGTAAGAGATGCAAAGATTCATCCTTCCGTTGCCCTCCCGTGAGGACTCGCCCGGGTTCGGCCTCAGGACCCCGGGCGCGACGCTTGTTGTGGGGCGCTGGGGAGCTAGGCCCGGCCTTCGCGTCCCCGCCTGCCGCGGACCTCGGGGTCCTTTTTGGTCTCCGAGTCGCCCGCCCAGGCCTCCGTGCCGGCCGACTCCAGAAAAAGAAAACATTTTCCACACCCCTTCCGCGGCCGCGCTGGGATCTCCTAGGCGGACGCCCCGCCGCAGGCCCTCCTATTCGAGTGGAGCCGGGACGAGACCGGTCCTCCGAAAAGGCGGCCTGGCGCCAGCCCTCGCCCGGTGGTGCCGGCCGCCTCCTCTCCGACCCCGCCGGGGCTCCCGGGGCTCCAGGGGCCCGGGCTGGGAAGGGGACGGAGGTCGGGGACTGGGGTGGGCGGTGCTGGCAGATCGCGAACCTCGGGCCGGCGTCCACTTTCCCAGGGGGGACGCGGGCCACATCCTCCTCCCTCCTGCCTCTTCCAGGTCGACCAGCAGGACCGCAGCCGTTGCCAGGGACCGACGGCAACAAAGGGCGGGTTCCGCGCAGCCGGCGTCATCAATGGCGGCCGGGACGCCGGTTGCCCTGGTGACGCAATAGAACAGTTGCCTGGCACCGGACTTGGCCGCGCGAATGGCGAGCAGCTAGGTCGAACAGTTGACCGGATCTCTAAAAGGCCCCTGGGAGTGTGGGGCTGGGAGGAAAACAGAGAGGGCGCGAGTGAGTGTGCGTGCGTGTGTGTGTGTGTGTGTGTGTGTGTGTGTGTGTGTGTTCTGTGTGTGTGTTTCGTGTGTGTGGGCGTGTGTATATGTGTGCGCGCGTGTGTACAACAGGGCCCACATACACAAAGGAAACCTGGCAGGCTGAGGGGAGGCCTGTGTGGAGGCCCCACACCCTCAGAGACGTACGCTGACCTCGAAGGATGGTCCGAAGTATAAATATGTTCACTGAAAACACTTTACGGTGGGTGCGTGCTGATGCCCCAGGCCCGCACTTTCCCGTGGAATGTGGTGGGTGGAGGGAGGACCGGTGTGTCCCTACCCTCCCGTGAGCAGTATCTTCAGCTGGAGCACAGTGTTTCGGTAAGAGTGTGCTTGCTGTTCCCGAGACAAATGGTTAGTGAGTCCAATCTTCCCCTACCAGGCCTCCCTGGTCCCTCATCACTCCATGCCAGCCTTTGGCCTAGGGAATGTAAGACGCCGAGAGGGACTTTTTAACATCTCCTTGGTTGCCCTGGACTCGCACCCCTAAACTACCCCAGCACAACCCCCTGGCCCCCTCGCTGATTCTCAAAGGCTTGAAGGTAGTTTCTTTGTTTGGCGCGTGGAGGGGACCCTTTCAGCCCCAGAACGCTCATCCTCCCCTCCTGCCACTTGGGTTCGGTGGCCTAAGTGTGGGGGAGTTGTAGACGCCCCAGGCGCAGTCCAAGGCTTTCTGCCTTTGAATGCAGCCATTGAGTGAGGTCCTTTGCAATCAATCTCCCTGAACTTCCTAACCTCATCCGCACACCCCTCCCACCCCAGCACTCTCGCTAAGACCCAGGCCCCAAGCCTGTGCGTTTGGGGAATGGAAGGCTAGCGTTTTCACCCTAACTGGTGCACCAGGCTCATGGGCCTCAGGAAAAACACGCAGTCGGTAAAGCTGAGTTGCTATCTCAGGCAAAGCATGCGGGGCGGCAAGACGCTTGTCATTGAGAACAGACTAACCGAAGTCTCCGCAGTAGATTCCAGTAAAAATGAAAAAGAAAGGAAAGAAAAGAAAAGAAAAGAAAAGAAAAGAAAAGCAAAGAAAAGAAAAGAGGGGGGAGAAGGAGAAGTAAGAGATGCAAAGATTCATCCTTCCGTTGCCCTCCCGTGAGGACTCGCCCGGGTTCGGCCTCAGGACCCCGGGCGCGACGCTTGTTGTGGGGCGCTGGGGAGCTAGGCCCGGCCTTCGCGTCCCCGCCTGCCGCGGACCTCGGGGTCCTTTTTGGTCTCCGAGTCGCCCGCCCAGGCCTCCGTGCCGGCCGACTCCAGAAAAAGAAAACATTTTCCACACCCCTTCCGCGGCCGCGCTGGGATCTCCTAGGCGGACGCCCCGCCGCAGGCCCTCCTATTCGAGTGGAGCCGGGACGAGACCGGTCCTCCGAAAAGGCGGCCTGGCGCCAGCCCTCGCCCGGTGGTGCCGGCCGCCTCCTCTCCGACCCCGCCGGGGCTCCCGGGGCTCCAGGGGCCCGGGCTGGGAAGGGGACGGAGGTCGGGGACTGGGGTGGGCGGTGCTGGCAGATCGCGAACCTCGGGCCGGCGTCCACTTTCCCAGGGGGGACGCGGGCCACATCCTCCTCCCTCCTGCCTCTTCCAGGTCGACCAGCAGGACCGCAGCCGTTGCCAGGGACCGACGGCAACAAAGGGCGGGTTCCGCGCAGCCGGCGTCATCAATGGCGGCCGGGACGCCGGTTGCCCTGGTGACGCAATAGAACAGTTGCCTGGCACCGGACTTGGCCGCGCGAATGGCGAGCAGCTAGGTCGAACAGTTGACCGGATCTCTAAAAGGCCCCTGGGAGTGTGGGGCTGGGAGGAAAACAGAGAGGGCGCGAGTGAGTGTGCGTGCGTGTGTGTGTGTGTGTGTGTGTGTGTGTGTGTGTGTGTGTTCTGTGTGTGTGTTTCGTGTGTGTGGGCGTGTGTATATGTGTGCGCGCGTGTGTACAACAGGGCCCACATACACAAAGGAAACCTGGCAGGCTGAGGGGAGGCCTGTGTGGAGGCCCCACACCCTCAGAGACGTACGCTGACCTCGAAGGATGGTCCGAAGTATAAATATGTTCACTGAAAACACTTTACGGTGGGTGCGTGCTGATGCCCCAGGCCCGCACTTTCCCGTGGAATGTGGTGGGTGGAGGGAGGACCGGTGTGTCCCTACCCTCCCGTGAGCAGTATCGTCAGCTGGAGCACAGTGTTTCGGTAAGAGTGTGCTTGCTGTTCCCGAGACAAATGGTTAGTGAGTCCAATCTTCCCCTACCAGGCCTCCCTGGTCCCTCATCACTCCATGCCAGCCTTTGGCCTAGGGAATGTAAGACGCCGAGAGGGACTTTTAAACATCTCCTTGGTTGCCCTGGACTCGCACCCCTAAACTACCCCAGCACAACCCCCTGGCCCCCTCGCTGATTCTCAAAGGCTTGAAGGTAGTTTCTTTGTTTGGCGCGTGGAGGGGACCCTTTCAGCCCCAGAACGCTCATCCTCCCCTCCTGCCACTTGGGTTCGGTGGCCTAAGTGTGGGGGAGTTGTAGAAGCCCCAGGCGCAGTCCAAGGCTTTCTGCCTTTGAATGCAGCCATTGAGTGAGGTCCTTTGCAATCAATCTCCCTGAACTTCCTAACCTCATCCGCACACCCCTCCCACCCCAGCACTCTCGCTAAGGCCCAGGCCCCAAGCCTGTGCGTTTGGGGAATGGAAGGCTAGCGTTTTCACCCTAACTGGTGCACCAGGCTCATGGGCCTCAGGAAAACCACGCAGTCGGTAAAGCTGAGTTGCTATCTCAGGCAAAGCATGCGGGGCGGCAAGACGCTTGTCATTGAGAACAGACTAACCGAAGTCTCCGCAGTAGATTCCAGTAAAAATGAAAAAGAAAGGAAAGAAAAGAAAAGAAAAGAAAAGAAAAGAAAAGCAAAGAAAAGAAAAGAAAAGAGGGGGGAGAAGGAGAAGTAAGAGATGCAAAGATTCATCCTTCCGTTGCCCTCCCGTGAGGACTCGCCCGGGTTCGGCCTCAGAACCCCGGGCGCGACGCTTGTTGTGGGGCGCTGGGGAGCTAGGCCCGGCCTTCGCGTCCCCGCCTGCCGCGGACCTCGGGGTCCTTTTTGGTCTCCGAGTCGCCCGCCCAGGCCTCCGTGCCGGCCGACTCCAGAAAAAGAAAACATTTTCCACACCCCTTCCGCGGCCGCGCTGGGATCTCCTAGGCGGACGCCCCGCCGCAGGCCCTCCTATTCGAGTGGAGCCGGGACGAGACCGGTCCTCCGAAAAGGCGGCCTGGCGCCAGCCCTCGCCCGGTGGTGCCGGCCGCCTCCTCTCCGACCCCGCCGGGGCTCCCGGGGCTCCAGGGGCCCGGGCTGGGAAGGGGACGGAGGTCGGGGACTGGGGTGGGCGGTGCTGGCAGATCGCGAACCTCGGGCCGGCGTCCACTTTCCCAGGGGGGACGCGGGCCACATCCTCCTCCCTCCTGCCTCTTCCAGGTCGACCAGCAGGACCGCAGCCGTTGCCAGGGACCGACGGCAACAAAGGGCGGGTTCCGCGCAGCCGGCGTCATCAATGGCGGCCGGGACGCCGGTTGCCCTGGTGACGCAATAGAACAGTTGCCTGGCACCGGACTTGGCCGCGCGAATGGCGAGCAGCTAGGTCGAACAGTTGACCGGATCTCTAAAAGGCCCCTGGGAGTGTGGGGCTGGGAGGAAAACAGAGAGGGCGCGAGTGAGTGTGCGTGCGTGTGTGTGTGTGTGTGTGTGTGTGTGTGTGTGTTCTGTGTGTGTGTTTCGTGTGTGTGGGCGTGTGTATATGTGTGCGCGCGTGTGTACAACAGGGCCCACATACACAAAGGAAACCTGGCAGGCTGAGGGGAGGCCTGTGTGGAGGCCCCACACCCTCAGAGACGTACGCTGACCTCGAAGGATGGTCCGAAGTATAAATATATTCACTGAAAACACTTTACGGTGGGTGCGTGCTGATGCCCCAGGCCCACACTTTCCCGTGGAATGTGGTGGGTGGAGGGAGGACCGGTGTGTCCCTACCCTCCCGTGAGCAGTATCGTCAGCTGGAGCACAGTGTTTCGGTAAGAGTGTGCTTGCTGTTCCCGAGACAAATGGTTAGTGAGTCCAATCTTCCCCTACCAGGCCTCCCTGGTCCCTCATCACTCCATGCCAGCCTTTGGCCTAGGGAATGTAAGACGCCGAGAGGGACTTTTAAACATCTCCTTGGTTGCCCTGGACTCGCACCCCTAAACTACCCCAGCACAACCCCCTGGCCCCCTCGCTGATTCTCAAAGGCTTGAAGGTAGTTTCTTTGTTTGGCGCGTGGAGGGGACCCTTTCAGCCCCAGAACGCTCATCCTCCCCTCCTGCCACTTGGGTTCGGTGGCCTAAGTGTGGGGGAGTTGTAGAAGCCCCAGGCGCAGTCCAAGGCTTTCTGCCTTTGAATGCAGCCATTGAGTGAGGTCCTTTGCAATCAATCTCCCTGAACTTCCTAACCTCATCCGCACACCCCTCCCACCCCAGCACTCTCGCTAAGGCCCAGGCCCCAAGCCTGTGCGTTTGGGGAATGGAAGGCTAGCGTTTTCACCCTAACTGGTGCACCAGGCTCATGGGCCTCAGGAAAAACACGCAGTCGGTAAAGCTGAGTTGCTATCTCAGGCAAAGCATGCGGGGCGGCAAGACGCTTGTCATTGAGAACAGACTAACCGAAGTCTCCGCAGTAGATTCCAGTAAAAATGAAAAAGAAAGGAAAGAAAAGAAAAGAAAAGAAAAGAAAAGCAAAGAAAAGAAAAGAGGGGGGAGAAGGAGAAGTAAGAGATGCAAAGATTCATCCTTCCGTTGCCCTCCCGTGAGGACTCGCCCGGGTTCGGCCTCAGGACCCCGGGCGCGACGCTTGTTGTGGGGCGCTGGGGAGCTAGGCCCGGCCTTCGCGTCCCCGCCTGCCGCGGACCTCGGGGTCCTTTTTGGTCTCCGAGTCGCCCGCCCAGGCCTCCGTGCCGGCCGACTCCAGAAAAAGAAAACATTTTCCACACCCCTTCCGCGGCCGCGCTGGGATCTCCTAGGCGGACGCCCCGCCGCAGGCCCTCCTATTCGAGTGGAGCCGGGACGAGACCGGTCCTCCGAAAAGGCGGCCTGGCGCCAGCCCTCGCCCGGTGGTGCCGGCCGCCTCCTCTCCGACCCCGCCGGGGCTCCCGGGGCTCCAGGGGCCCGGGCTGGGAAGGGGACGGAGGTCGGGGACTGGGGTGGGCGGTGCTGGCAGATCGCGAACCTCGGGCCGGCGTCCACTTTCCCAGGGGGGACGCGGGCCACATCCTCCTCCCTCCTGCCTCTTCCAGGTCGACCAGCAGGACCGCAGCCGTTGCCAGGGACCGACGGCAACAAAGGGCGGGTTCCGCGCAGCCGGCGTCATCAATGGCGGCCGGGACGCCGGTTGCCCTGGTGACGCAATAGAACAGTTGCCTGGCACCGGACTTGGCCGCGCGAATGGCGAGCAGCTAGGTCGAACAGTTGACCGGATCTCTAAAAGGCCCCTGGGAGTGTGGGGCTGGGAGGAAAACAGAGAGGGCGCGAGTGAGTGTGCGTGCGTGTGTGTGTGTGTGTGTGTGTGTGTGTGTGTGTGTGTTCTGTGTGTGTGTTTCGTGTGTGTGGGCGTGTGTATATGTGTGCGCGCGTGTGTACAACAGGGCCCACATACACAAAGGAAACCTGGCAGGCTGAGGGGAGGCCTGTGTGGAGGCCCCACACCCTCAGAGACGTACGCTGACCTCGAAGGATGGTCCGAAGTATAAATATGTTCACTGAAAACACTTTACGGTGGGTGCGTGCTGATGCCCCAGGCCCGCACTTTCCCGTGGAATGTGGTGGGTGGAGGGAGGACCGGTGTGTCCCTACCCTCCCGTGAGCAGTATCTTCAGCTGGAGCACAGTGTTTCGGTAAGAGTGTGCTTGCTGTTCCCGAGACAAATGGTTAGTGAGTCCAATCTTCCCCTACCAGGCCTCCCTGGTCCCTCATCACTCCATGCCAGCCTTTGGCCTAGGGAATGTAAGACGCCGAGAGGGACTTTTTAACATCTCCTTGGTTGCCCTGGACTCGCACCCCTAAACTACCCCAGCACAACCCCCTGGCCCCCTCGCTGATTCTCAAAGGCTTGAAGGTAGTTTCTTTGTTTGGCGCGTGGAGGGGACCCTTTCAGCCCCAGAACGCTCATCCTCCCCTCCTGCCACTTGGGTTCGGTGGCCTAAGTGTGGGGGAGTTGTAGACGCCCCAGGCGCAGTCCAAGGCTTTCTGCCTTTGAATGCAGCCATTGAGTGAGGTCCTTTGCAATCAATCTCCCTGAACTTCCTAACCTCATCCGCACACCCCTCCCACCCCAGCACTCTCGCTAAGACCCAGGCCCCAAGCCTGTGCGTTTGGGGAATGGAAGGCTAGCGTTTTCACCCTAACTGGTGCACCAGGCTCATGGGCCTCAGGAAAAACACGCAGTCGGTAAAGCTGAGTTGCTATCTCAGGCAAAGCATGCGGGGCGGCAAGACGCTTGTCATTGAGAACAGACTAACCGAAGTCTCCGCAGTAGATTCCAGTAAAAATGAAAAAGAAAGGAAAGAAAAGAAAAGAAAAGAAAAGAAAAGAAAAGCAAAGAAAAGAAAAGAGGGGGGAGAAGGAGAAGTAAGAGATGCAAAGATTCATCCTTCCGTTGCCCTCCCGTGAGGACTCGCCCGGGTTCGGCCTCAGGACCCCGGGCGCGACGCTTGTTGTGGGGCGCTGGGGAGCTAGGCCCGGCCTTCGCGTCCCCGCCTGCCGCGGACCTCGGGGTCCTTTTTGGTCTCCGAGTCGCCCGCCCAGGCCTCCGTGCCGGCCGACTCCAGAAAAAGAAAACATTTTCCACACCCCTTCCGCGGCCGCGCTGGGATCTCCTAGGCGGACGCCCCGCCGCAGGCCCTCCTATTCGAGTGGAGCCGGGACGAGACCGGTCCTCCGAAAAGGCGGCCTGGCGCCAGCCCTCGCCCGGTGGTGCCGGCCGCCTCCTCTCCGACCCCGCCGGGGCTCCCGGGGCTCCAGGGGCCCGGGCTGGGAAGGGGACGGAGGTCGGGGACTGGGGTGGGCGGTGCTGGCAGATCGCGAACCTCGGGCCGGCGTCCACTTTCCCAGGGGGGACGCGGGCCACATCCTCCTCCCTCCTGCCTCTTCCAGGTCGACCAGCAGGACCGCAGCCGTTGCCAGGGACCGACGGCAACAAAGGGCGGGTTCCGCGCAGCCGGCGTCATCAATGGCGGCCGGGACGCCGGTTGCCCTGGTGACGCAATAGAACAGTTGCCTGGCACCGGACTTGGCCGCGCGAATGGCGAGCAGCTAGGTCGAACAGTTGACCGGATCTCTAAAAGGCCCCTGGGAGTGTGGGGCTGGGAGGAAAACAGAGAGGGCGCGAGTGAGTGTGCGTGCGTGTGTGTGTGTGTGTGTGTGTGTGTGTGTGTGTGTGTTCTGTGTGTGTGTTTCGTGTGTGTGGGCGTGTGTATATGTGTGCGCGCGTGTGTACAACAGGGCCCACATACACAAAGGAAACCTGGCAGGCTGAGGGGAGGCCTGTGTGGAGGCCCCACACCCTCAGAGACGTACGCTGACCTCGAAGGATGGTCCGAAGTATAAATATGTTCACTGAAAACACTTTACGGTGGGTGCGTGCTGATGCCCCAGGCCCGCACTTTCCCGTGGAATGTGGTGGGTGGAGGGAGGACCGGTGTGTCCCTACCCTCCCGTGAGCAGTATCTTCAGCTGGAGCACAGTGTTTCGGTAAGAGTGTGCTTGCTGTTCCCGAGACAAATGGTTAGTGAGTCCAATCTTCCCCTACCAGGCCTCCCTGGTCCCTCATCACTCCATGCCAGCCTTTGGCCTAGGGAATGTAAGACGCCGAGAGGGACTTTTTAACATCTCCTTGGTTGCCCTGGACTCGCACCCCTAAACTACCCCAGCACAACCCCCTGGCCCCCTCGCTGATTCTCAAAGGCTTGAAGGTAGTTTCTTTGTTTGGCGCGTGGAGGGGACCCTTTCAGCCCCAGAACGCTCATCCTCCCCTCCTGCCACTTGGGTTCGGTGGCCTAAGTGTGGGGGAGTTGTAGACGCCCCAGGCGCAGTCCAAGGCTTTCTGCCTTTGAATGCAGCCATTGAGTGAGGTCCTTTGCAATCAATCTCCCTGAACTTCCTAACCTCATCCGCACACCCCTCCCACCCCAGCACTCTCGCTAAGACCCAGGCCCCAAGCCTGTGCGTTTGGGGAATGGAAGGCTAGCGTTTTCACCCTAACTGGTGCACCAGGCTCATGGGCCTCAGGAAAAACACGCAGTCGGTAAAGCTGAGTTGCTATCTCAGGCAAAGCATGCGGGGCGGCAAGACGCTTGTCATTGAGAACAGACTAACCGAAGTCTCCGCAGTAGATTCCAGTAAAAATGAAAAAGAAAGGAAAGAAAAGAAAAGAAAAGAAAAGAAAAGAAAAGCAAAGAAAAGAAAAGAGGGGGGAGAAGGAGAAGTAAGAGATGCAAAGATTCATCCTTCCGTTGCCCTCCCGTGAGGACTCGCCCGGGTTCGGCCTCAGGACCCCGGGCGCGACGCTTGTTGTGGGGCGCTGGGGAGCTAGGCCCGGCCTTCGCGTCCCCGCCTGCCGCGGACCTCGGGGTCCTTTTTGGTCTCCGAGTCGCCCGCCCAGGCCTCCGTGCCGGCCGACTCCAGAAAAAGAAAACATTTTCCACACCCCTTCCGCGGCCGCGCTGGGATCTCCTAGGCGGACGCCCCGCCGCAGGCCCTCCTATTCGAGTGGAGCCGGGACGAGACCGGTCCTCCGAAAAGGCGGCCTGGCGCCAGCCCTCGCCCGGTGGTGCCGGCCGCCTCCTCTCCGACCCCGCCGGGGCTCCCGGGGCTCCAGGGGCCCGGGCTGGGAAGGGGACGGAGGTCGGGGACTGGGGTGGGCGGTGCTGGCAGATCGCGAACCTCGGGCCGGCGTCCACTTTCCCAGGGGGGACGCGGGCCACATCCTCCTCCCTCCTGCCTCTTCCAGGTCGACCAGCAGGACCGCAGCCGTTGCCAGGGACCGACGGCAACAAAGGGCGGGTTCCGCGCAGCCGGCGTCATCAATGGCGGCCGGGACGCCGGTTGCCCTGGTGACGCAATAGAACAGTTGCCTGGCACCGGACTTGGCCGCGCGAATGGCGAGCAGCTAGGTCGAACAGTTGACCGGATCTCTAAAAGGCCCCTGGGAGTGTGGGGCTGGGAGGAAAACAGAGAGGGCGCGAGTGAGTGTGCGTGCGTGTGTGTGTGTGTGTGTGTGTGTGTGTGTGTGTGTGTTCTGTGTGTGTGTTTCGTGTGTGTGGGCGTGTGTATATGTGTGCGCGCGTGTGTACAACAGGGCCCACATACACAAAGGAAACCTGGCAGGCTGAGGGGAGGCCTGTGTGGAGGCCCCACACCCTCAGAGACGTACGCTGACCTCGAAGGATGGTCCGAAGTATAAATATGTTCACTGAAAACACTTTACGGTGGGTGCGTGCTGATGCCCCAGGCCCGCACTTTCCCGTGGAATGTGGTGGGTGGAGGGAGGACCGGTGTGTCCCTACCCTCCCGTGAGCAGTATCTTCAGCTGGAGCACAGTGTTTCGGTAAGAGTGTGCTTGCTGTTCCCGAGACAAATGGTTAGTGAGTCCAATCTTCCCCTACCAGGCCTCCCTGGTCCCTCATCACTCCATGCCAGCCTTTGGCCTAGGGAATGTAAGACGCCGAGAGGGACTTTTTAACATCTCCTTGGTTGCCCTGGACTCGCACCCCTAAACTACCCCAGCACAACCCCCTGGCCCCCTCGCTGATTCTCAAAGGCTTGAAGGTAGTTTCTTTGTTTGGCGCGTGGAGGGGACCCTTTCAGCCCCAGAACGCTCATCCTCCCCTCCTGCCACTTGGGTTCGGTGGCCTAAGTGTGGGGGAGTTGTAGACGCCCCAGGCGCAGTCCAAGGCTTTCTGCCTTTGAATGCAGCCATTGAGTGAGGTCCTTTGCAATCAATCTCCCTGAACTTCCTAACCTCATCCGCACACCCCTCCCACCCCAGCACTCTCGCTAAGACCCAGGCCCCAAGCCTGTGCGTTTGGGGAATGGAAGGCTAGCGTTTTCACCCTAACTGGTGCACCAGGCTCATGGGCCTCAGGAAAAACACGCAGTCGGTAAAGCTGAGTTGCTATCTCAGGCAAAGCATGCGGGGCGGCAAGACGCTTGTCATTGAGAACAGACTAACCGAAGTCTCCGCAGTAGATTCCAGTAAAAATGAAAAAGAAAGGAAAGAAAAGAAAAGAAAAGAAAAGAAAAGAAAAGCAAAGAAAAGAAAAGAGGGGGGAGAAGGAGAAGTAAGAGATGCAAAGATTCATCCTTCCGTTGCCCTCCCGTGAGGACTCGCCCGGGTTCGGCCTCAGGACCCCGGGCGCGACGCTTGTTGTGGGGCGCTGGGGAGCTAGGCCCGGCCTTCGCGTCCCCGCCTGCCGCGGACCTCGGGGTCCTTTTTGGTCTCCGAGTCGCCCGCCCAGGCCTCCGTGCCGGCCGACTCCAGAAAAAGAAAACATTTTCCACACCCCTTCCGCGGCCGCGCTGGGATCTCCTAGGCGGACGCCCCGCCGCAGGCCCTCCTATTCGAGTGGAGCCGGGACGAGACCGGTCCTCCGAAAAGGCGGCCTGGCGCCAGCCCTCGCCCGGTGGTGCCGGCCGCCTCCTCTCCGACCCCGCCGGGGCTCCCGGGGCTCCAGGGGCCCGGGCTGGGAAGGGGACGGAGGTCGGGGACTGGGGTGGGCGGTGCTGGCAGATCGCGAACCTCGGGCCGGCGTCCACTTTCCCAGGGGGGACGCGGGCCACATCCTCCTCCCTCCTGCCTCTTCCAGGTCGACCAGCAGGACCGCAGCCGTTGCCAGGGACCGACGGCAACAAAGGGCGGGTTCCGCGCAGCCGGCGTCATCAATGGCGGCCGGGACGCCGGTTGCCCTGGTGACGCAATAGAACAGTTGCCTGGCACCGGACTTGGCCGCGCGAATGGCGAGCAGCTAGGTCGAACAGTTGACCGGATCTCTAAAAGGCCCCTGGGAGTGTGGGGCTGGGAGGAAAACAGAGAGGGCGCGAGTGAGTGTGCGTGCGTGTGTGTGTGTGTGTGTGTGTGTGTGTGTGTGTGTGTGTTCTGTGTGTGTGTTTCGTGTGTGTGGGCGTGTGTATATGTGTGCGCGCGTGTGTACAACAGGGCCCACATACACAAAGGAAACCTGGCAGGCTGAGGGGAGGCCTGTGTGGAGGCCCCACACCCTCAGAGACGTACGCTGACCTCGAAGGATGGTCCGAAGTATAAATATGTTCACTGAAAACACTTTACGGTGGGTGCGTGCTGATGCCCCAGGCCCGCACTTTCCCGTGGAATGTGGTGGGTGGAGGGAGGACCGGTGTGTCCCTACCCTCCCGTGAACAGTATCGTCAGCTGGAGCACAGTGTTTCGGTAAGAGTGTGCTTGCTGTTCCCGAGACAAATGGTTAGTGAGTCCAATCTTCCCCTACCAGGCCTCCCTGGTCCCTCATCACTCCACGCCAGCCTTTGGCCTAGGGAATGTAAGACGCCGAGAGGGACTTTTTAACATCTCCTTGGTTGCCCTGGACTCGCACCCCTAAACTACCCCAGCACAACCCCCTGGCCCCCTCGCTGATTCTCAAAGGCTTGAAGGTAGTTTCTTTGTTTGGCGCGTGGAGGGGACCCTTTCAGCCCCAGAACGCTCATCCTCCCCTCCTGCCACTTGGGTTCGGTGGCCTAAGTGTGGGGGAGTTGTAGAAGCCCCAGGCGCAGTCCAAGGCTTTCTGCCTTTGAATGCAGCCATTGAGTGAGGTCCTTTGCAATCAATCTCCCTGAACTTCCTAACCTCATCCGCACACCCCTCCCACCCCAGCACTCTCGCTAAGGCCCAGGCCCCAAGCCTGTGCGTTTGGGGAATGGAAGGCTAGCGTTTTCACCCTAACTGGTGCACCAGGCTCATGGGCCTCAGGAAAAACACGCAGTCGGTAAAGCTGAGTTGCTATCTCAGGCAAAGCATGCGGGGCGGCAAGACGCTTGTCATTGAGAACAGACTAACCGAAGTCTCCGCAGTAGATTCCAGTAAAAATGAAAAAGAAAGGAAAGAAAAGAAAAGAAAAGAAAAGAAAAGCAAAGAAAAGAAAAGAAAAGAAAAGAGGGGGGAGAAGGAGAAGTAAGAGATGCAAAGATTCATCCTTCCGTTGCCCTCCCGTGAGGACTCGCCCGGGTTCGGCCTCAGGACCCCGGGCGCGACGCTTGTTGTGGGGCGCTGGGGAGCTAGGCCCGGCCTTCGCGTCCCCGCCTGCCGCGGACCTCGGGGTCCTTTTTGGTCTCCGAGTCGCCCGCCCAGGCCTCCGTGCCGGCCGACTCCAGAAAAAGAAAACATTTTCCACACCCCTTCCGCGGCCGCGCTGGGATTTCCTAGGCGGACGCCCCGCCGCAGGCCCTCCTATTCGAGTGGAGCCGGGACGAGACCGGTCCTCCGAAAAGGCGGCCTGGCGCCAGCCCTCGCCCGGTGGTGCCGGCCGCCTCCTCTCCGACCCCGCCGGGGCTCCCGGGGCTCCAGGGGCTCGGGCTGGGAAGGGGACGGAGGTCGGGGACTGGGGTGGGCGGTGCTGGCAGATCGCGAACCTCGGGCCGGCGTCCACTTTCCCAGGGGGGACGCGGGCCACATCCTCCTCCCTCCTGCCTCTTCCAGGTCGACCAGCAGGACCGCAGCCGTTGCCAGGGACCGACGGCAACAAAGGGCGGGTTCCGCGCAGCCGGCGTCATCAATGGCGGCCGGGACGCCGGTTGCCCTGGTGACGCAATAGAACAGTTGCCTGGCACCGGACTTGGCCGCGCGAATGGCGAGCAGCTAGGTCGAACAGTTGACCGGATCTCTAAAAGGCCCCTGGGAGTGTGGGGCTGGGAGGAAAACAGAGAGGGCGCGAGTGAGTGTGCGTGCGTGTGTGTGTGTGTGTGTGTGTGTGTGTGTGTGTGTGTTCTGTGTGTGTGTTTCGTGTGTGTGGGCGTGTGTATATGTGTGCGCGCGTGTGTACAACAGGGCCCACATACACAAAGGAAACCTGGCAGGCTGAGGGGAGGCCTGTGTGGAGGCCCCACACCCTCAGAGACGTACGCTGACCTCGAAGGATGGTCCGAAGTATAAATATGTTCACTGAAAACACTTTACGGTGGGTGCGTGCTGATGCCCCAGGCCCGCACTTTCCCGTGGAATGTGGTGGGTGGAGGGAGGACCGGTGTGTCCCTACCCTCCCGTGAGCAGTATCTTCAGCTGGAGCACAGTGTTTCGGTAAGAGTGTGCTTGCTGTTCCCGAGACAAATGGTTAGTGAGTCCAATCTTCCCCTACCAGGCCTCCCTGGTCCCTCATCACTCCATGCCAGCCTTTGGCCTAGGGAATGTAAGACGCCGAGAGGGACTTTTAAACATCTCCTTGGTTGCCCTGGACTCGCACCCCTAAACTACCCCAGCACAACCCCCTGGCCCCCTCGCTGATTCTCAAAGGCTTGAAGGTAGTTTCTTTGTTTGGCGCGTGGAGGGGACCCTTTCAGCCCCAGAACGCTCATCCTCCCCTCCTGCCACTTGGGTTCGGTGGCCTAAGTGTGGGGGAGTTGTAGACGCCCCAGGCGCAGTCCAAGGCTTTCTGCCTTTGAATGCAGCCATTGAGTGAGGTCCTTTGCAATCAATCTCCCTGAACTTCCTAACCTCATCCGCACACCCCTCCCACCCCAGCACTCTCGCTAAGACCCAGGCCCCAAGCCTGTGCGTTTGGGGAATGGAAGGCTAGCGTTTTCACCCTAACTGGTGCACCAGGCTCATGGGCCTCAGGAAAAACACGCAGTCGGTAAAGCTGAGTTGCTATCTCAGGCAAAGCATGCGGGGCGGCAAGACGCTTGTCATTGAGAACAGACTAACCGAAGTCTCCGCAGTAGATTCCAGTAAAAATGAAAAAGAAAGGAAAGAAAAGAAAAGAAAAGAAAAGAAAAGCAAAGAAAAGAAAAGAGGGGGGAGAAGGAGAAGTAAGAGATGCAAAGATTCATCCTTCCGTTGCCCTCCCGTGAGGACTCGCCCGGGTTCGGCCTCAGGACCCCGGGCGCGACGCTTGTTGTGGGGCGCTGGGGAGCTAGGCCCGGCCTTCGCGTCCCCGCCTGCCGCGGACCTCGGGGTCCTTTTTGGTCTCCGAGTCGCCCGCCCAGGCCTCCGTGCCGGCCGACTCCAGAAAAAGAAAACATTTTCCACACCCCTTCCGCGGCCGCGCTGGGATCTCCTAGGCGGACGCCCCGCCGCAGGCCCTCCTATTCGAGTGGAGCCGGGACGAGACCGGTCCTCCGAAAAGGCGGCCTGGCGCCAGCCCTCGCCCGGTGGTGCCGGCCGCCTCCTCTCCGACCCCGCCGGGGCTCCCGGGGCTCCAGGGGCCCGGGCTGGGAAGGGGACGGAGGTCGGGGACTGGGGTGGGCGGTGCTGGCAGATCGCGAACCTCGGGCCGGCGTCCACTTTCCCAGGGGGGACGCGGGCCACATCCTCCTCCCTCCTGCCTCTTCCAGTTCGACCAGCAGGACCGCAGCCGTTGCCAGGGACCGACGGCAACAAAGGGCGGGTTCCGCGCAGCCGGCGTCATCAATGGCGGCCGGGACGCCGGTTGCCCTGGTGACGCAATAGAACAGTTGCCTGGCACCGGACTTGGCCGCGCGAATGGCGAGCAGCTAGGTCGAACAGTTGACCGGATCTCTAAAAGGCCCCTGGGAGTGTGGGGCTGGGAGGAAAACAGAGAGGGCGCGAGTGAGTGTGCGTGCGTGCGTGTGTGTGTGTGTGTGTGTGTGTGTGTGTGTTCTGTGTGTGTGTTTCGTGTGTGTGGGCGTGTGTATATGTGTGCGCGCGTGTGTACAACAGGGCCCACATACACAAAGGAAACCTGGCAGGCTGAGGGGAGGCCTGTGTGGAGGCCCCACACCCTCGGAGACGTACGCTGACCTCGAAGGATGGTCCGAAGTATAAATATGTTCACTGAAAACACTTTACGGTGGGTGCGTGCTGATGCCCCAGGCCCGCACTTTCCCGTGGAATGTGGTGGGTGGAGGGAGGACCGGTGTGTCCCTACCCTCCCGTGAGCAGTATCGTCAGCTGGAGCACAGTGTTTCGGTAAGAGTGTGCTTGCTGTTCCCGAGACAAATGGTTAGTGAGTCCAATCTTCCCCTACCAGGCCTCCCTGGTTCCTCATCACTCCACGCCAGCCTTTGGCCTAGGGAATGTAAGACGCCGAGAGGGACTTTTTAACATCTCCTTGGTTGCCCTGGACTCGCACCCCTAAACTACCCCAGCACAACCCCCTGGCCCCCTCGCTGATTCTCAAAGGCTTGAAGGTAGTTTCTTTGTTTGGCGCGTGGAGGGGACCCTTTCAGCCCCAGAACGCTCATCCTCCCCTCCTGCCACTTGGGTTCGGTGGCCTAAGTGTGGGGGAGTTGTAGAAGCCCCAGGCGCAGTCCAAGGCTTTCTGCCTTTGAATGCATCCATTGAGTGAGGTCCTTTGCAATCAATCTCCCTGAACTTCCTAACCTCATCCGCACACCCCTCCCACCCCAGCACTCTCGCTAAGGCCCAGGCCCCAAGCCTGTGCGTTTGGGGAATGGAAGGCTAGCGTTTTCACCCTAACTGGTGCACCAGGCTCATGGGCCTCAGGAAAAACACGCAGTCGGTAAAGCTGAGTTGCTATCTCAGGCAAAGCATGCGGGGCGGCAAGACGCTTGTCATTGAGAACAGACTAACCGAAGTCTCCGCAGTAGATTCCAGTAAAAATGAAAAAGAAAGGAAAGAAAAGAAAAGAAAAGAAAAGAAAAGCAAAGAAAAGAAAAGAAAAGAAAAGAGGGGGGAGAAGGAGAAGTAAGAGATGCAAAGATTCATCCTTCCGTTGCCCTCCCGTGAGGACTCGCCCGGGTTCGGCCTCAGAACCCCGGGCGCGACGCTTGTTGTGGGGCGCTGGGGAGCTAGGCCCGGCCTTCGCGTCCCCGCCTGCCGCGGACCTCGGGGTCCTTTTTGGTCTCCGAGTCGCCCGCCCAGGCCTCCGTGCCGGCCGACTCCAGAAAAAGAAAACATTTTCCACACCCCTTCCGCGGCCGCGCTGGGATCTCCTAGGCGGACGCCCCGCCGCAGGCCCTCCTATTCGAGTGGAGCCGGGACGAGACCGGTCCTCCGAAAAGGCGGCCTGGCGCCAGCCCTCGCCCGGTGGTGCCGGCCGCCTCCTCTCCGACCCCGCCGGGGCTCCCGGGGCTCCAGGGGCCCGGGCTGGGAAGGGGACGGAGGTCGGGGACTGGGGTGGGCGGTGCTGGCAGATCGCGAACCTCGGGCCGGCGTCCACTTTCCCAGGGGGGACGCGGGCCACATCCTCCTCCCTCCTGCCTCTTCCAGGTCGACCAGCAGGACCGCAGCCGTTGCCAGGGACCGACGGCAACAAAGGGCGGGTTCCGCGCAGCCGGCGTCATCAATGGCGGCCGGGACGCCGGTTGCCCTGGTGACGCAATAGAACAGTTGCCTGGCACCGGACTTGGCCGCGCGAATGGCGAGCAGCTAGGTCGAACAGTTGACCGGATCTCTAAAAGGCCCCTGGGAGTGTGGGGCTGGGAGGAAAACAGAGAGGGCGCGAGTGAGTGTGCGTGCGTGTGTGTGTGTGTGTGTGTGTGTGTGTGTGTGTGTGTTCTGTGTGTGTGTTTCGTGTGTGTGGGCGTGTGTATATGTGTGCGCGCGTGTGTACAACAGGGCCCACATACACAAAGGAAACCTGGCAGGCTGAGGGGAGGCCTGTGTGGAGGCCCCACACCCTCAGAGACGTACGCTGACCTCGAAGGATGGTCCGAAGTATAAATATGTTCACTGAAAACACTTTACGGTGGGTGCGTGCTGATGCCCCAGGCCCGCACTTTCCCGTGGAATGTGGTGGGTGGAGGGAGGACCGGTGTGTCCCTACCCTCCCGTGAGCAGTATCTTCAGCTGGAGCACAGTGTTTCGGTAAGAGTGTGCTTGCTGTTCCCGAGACAAATGGTTAGTGAGTCCAATCTTCCCCTACCAGGCCTCCCTGGTCCCTCATCACTCCATGCCAGCCTTTGGCCTAGGGAATGTAAGACGCCGAGAGGGACTTTTTAACATCTCCTTGGTTGCCCTGGACTCGCACCCCTAAACTACCCCAGCACAACCCCCTGGCCCCCTCGCTGATTCTCAAAGGCTTGAAGGTAGTTTCTTTGTTTGGCGCGTGGAGGGGACCCTTTCAGCCCCAGAACGCTCATCCTCCCCTCCTGCCACTTGGGTTCGGTGGCCTAAGTGTGGGGGAGTTGTAGACGCCCCAGGCGCAGTCCAAGGCTTTCTGCCTTTGAATGCAGCCATTGAGTGAGGTCCTTTGCAATCAATCTCCCTGAACTTCCTAACCTCATCCGCACACCCCTCCCACCCCAGCACTCTCGCTAAGACCCAGGCCCCAAGCCTGTGCGTTTGGGGAATGGAAGGCTAGCGTTTTCACCCTAACTGGTGCACCAGGCTCATGGGCCTCAGGAAAAACACGCAGTCGGTAAAGCTGAGTTGCTATCTCAGGCAAAGCATGCGGGGCGGCAAGACGCTTGTCATTGAGAACAGACTAACCGAAGTCTCCGCAGTAGATTCCAGTAAAAATGAAAAAGAAAGGAAAGAAAAGAAAAGAAAAGAAAAGAAAAGAAAAGCAAAGAAAAGAAAAGAGGGGGGAGAAGGAGAAGTAAGAGATGCAAAGATTCATCCTTCCGTTGCCCTCCCGTGAGGACTCGCCCGGGTTCGGCCTCAGGACCCCGGGCGCGACGCTTGTTGTGGGGCGCTGGGGAGCTAGGCCCGGCCTTCGCGTCCCCGCCTGCCGCGGACCTCGGGGTCCTTTTTGGTCTCCGAGTCGCCCGCCCAGGCCTCCGTGCCGGCCGACTCCAGAAAAAGAAAACATTTTCCACACCCCTTCCGCGGCCGCGCTGGGATCTCCTAGGCGGACGCCCCGCCGCAGGCCCTCCTATTCGAGTGGAGCCGGGACGAGACCGGTCCTCCGAAAAGGCGGCCTGGCGCCAGCCCTCGCCCGGTGGTGCCGGCCGCCTCCTCTCCGACCCCGCCGGGGCTCCCGGGGCTCCAGGGGCCCGGGCTGGGAAGGGGACGGAGGTCGGGGACTGGGGTGGGCGGTGCTGGCAGATCGCGAACCTCGGGCCGGCGTCCACTTTCCCAGGGGGGACGCGGGCCACATCCTCCTCCCTCCTGCCTCTTCCAGGTCGACCAGCAGGACCGCAGCCGTTGCCAGGGACCGACGGCAACAAAGGGCGGGTTCCGCGCAGCCGGCGTCATCAATGGCGGCCGGGACGCCGGTTGCCCTGGTGACGCAATAGAACAGTTGCCTGGCACCGGACTTGGCCGCGCGAATGGCGAGCAGCTAGGTCGAACAGTTGACCGGATCTCTAAAAGGCCCCTGGGAGTGTGGGGCTGGGAGGAAAACAGAGAGGGCGCGAGTGAGTGTGCGTGCGTGTGTGTGTGTGTGTGTGTGTGTGTGTGTGTGTGTGTGTTCTGTGTGTGTGTTTCGTGTGTGTGGGCGTGTGTATATGTGTGCGCGCGTGTGTACAACAGGGCCCACATACACAAAGGAAACCTGGCAGGCTGAGGGGAGGCCTGTGTGGAGGCCCCACACCCTCAGAGACGTACGCTGACCTCGAAGGATGGTCCGAAGTATAAATATGTTCACTGAAAACACTTTACGGTGGGTGCGTGCTGATGCCCCAGGCCCGCACTTTCCCGTGGAATGTGGTGGGTGGAGGGAGGACCGGTGTGTCCCTACCCTCCCGTGAACAGTATCGTCAGCTGGAGCACAGTGTTTCGGTAAGAGTGTGCTTGCTGTTCCCGAGACAAATGGTTAGTGAGTCCAATCTTCCCCTACCAGGCCTCCCTGGTCCCTCATCACTCCACGCCAGCCTT
This sequence comes from Tadarida brasiliensis, assembly GCA_030848825.1. Classification (NCBI taxonomy): domain Eukaryota; kingdom Metazoa; phylum Chordata; class Mammalia; order Chiroptera; family Molossidae; genus Tadarida; species Tadarida brasiliensis. Next base: position 2,218,226 of record CM061265.1, read on the forward strand.
TGGCCTAGGGAATGTAAGACGCCGAGAGGGACTTTTTAACATCTCCTTGGTTGCCCTGGACTCGCACCCCTAAACTACCCCAGCACAACCCCCTGGCCCCCTCGCTGATTCTCAAAGGCTTGAAGGTAGTTTCTTTGTTTGGCGCGTGGAGGGGACCCTTTCAGCCCCAGAACGCTCATCCTCCCCTCCTGCCACTTGGGTTCGGTGGCCTAAGTGTGGGGGAGTTGTAGAAGCCCCAGGCGCAGTCCAAGGCTTTCTGCCTTTGAATGCAGCCATTGAGTGAGGTCCTTTGCAATCAATCTCCCTGAACTTCCTAACCTCATCCGCACACCCCTCCCACCCCAGCACTCTCGCTAAGGCCCAGGCCCCAAGCCTGTGCGTTTGGGGAATGGAAGGCTAGCGTTTTCACCCTAACTGGTGCACCAGGCTCATGGGCCTCAGGAAAAACACGCAGTCGGTAAAGCTGAGTTGCTATCTCAGGCAAAGCATGCGGGGCGGCAAGACGCTTGTCATTGAGAACAGACTAACCGAAGTCTCCGCAGTAGATTCCAGTAAAAATGAAAAAGAAAGGAAAGAAAAGAAAAGAAAAGAAAAGAAAAGCAAAGAAAAGAAAAGAAAAGAAAAGAGGGGGGAGAAGGAGAAGTAAGAGATGCAAAGATTCATCCTTCCGTTGCCCTCCCGTGAGGACTCGCCCGGGTTCGGCCTCAGGACCCCGGGCGCGACGCTTGTTGTGGGGCGCTGGGGAGCTAGGCCCGGCCTTCGCGTCCCCGCCTGCCGCGGACCTCGGGGTCCTTTTTGGTCTCCGAGTCGCCCGCCCAGGCCTCCGTGCCGGCCGACTCCAGAAAAAGAAAACATTTTCCACACCCCTTCCGCGGCCGCGCTGGGATTTCCTAGGCGGACGCCCCGCCGCAGGCCCTCCTATTCGAGTGGAGCCGGGACGAGACCGGTCCTCCGAAAAGGCGGCCTGGCGCCAGCCCTCGCCCGGTGGTGCCGGCCGCCTCCTCTCCGACCCCGCCGGGGCTCCCGGGGCTCCAGGGGCTCGGGCTGGGAAGGGGACGGAGGTCGGGGACTGGGGTGGGCGGTGCTGGCAGATCGCGAACCTCGGGCCGGCGTCCACTTTCCCAGGGGGGACGCGGGCCACATCCTCCTCCCTCCTGCCTCTTCCAGGTCGACCAGCAGGACCGCAGCCGTTGCCAGGGACCGACGGCAACAAAGGGCGGGTTCCGCGCAGCCGGCGTCATCAATGGCGGCCGGGACGCCGGTTGCCCTGGTGACGCAATAGAACAGTTGCCTGGCACCGGACTTGGCCGCGCGAATGGCGAGCAGCTAGGTCGAACAGTTGACCGGATCTCTAAAAGGCCCCTGGGAGTGTGGGGCTGGGAGGAAAACAGAGAGGGCGCGAGTGAGTGTGCGTGCGTGTGTGTGTGTGTGTGTGTGTGTGTGTGTGTGTGTGTTCTGTGTGTGTGTTTCGTGTGTGTGGGCGTGTGTATATGTGTGCGCGCGTGTGTACAACAGGGCCCACATACACAAAGGAAACCTGGCAGGCTGAGGGGAGGCCTGTGTGGAGGCCCCACACCCTCAGAGACGTACGCTGACCTCGAAGGATGGTCCGAAGTATAAATATGTTCACTGAAAACACTTTACGGTGGGTGCGTGCTGATGCCCCAGGCCCGCACTTTCCCGTGGAATGTGGTGGGTGGAGGGAGGACCGGTGTGTCCCTACCCTCCCGTGAGCAGTATCTTCAGCTGGAGCACAGTGTTTCGGTAAGAGTGTGCTTGCTGTTCCCGAGACAAATGGTTAGTGAGTCCAATCTTCCCCTACCAGGCCTCCCTGGTCCCTCATCACTCCATGCCAGCCTTTGGCCTAGGGAATGTAAGACGCCGAGAGGGACTTTTAAACATCTCCTTGGTTGCCCTGGACTCGCACCCCTAAACTACCCCAGCACAACCCCCTGGCCCCCTCGCTGATTCTCAAAGGCTTGAAGGTAGTTTCTTTGTTTGGCGCGTGGAGGGGACCCTTTCAGCCCCAGAACGCTCATCCTCCCCTCCTGCCACTTGGGTTCGGTGGCCTAAGTGTGGGGGAGTTGTAGACGCCCCAGGCGCAGTCCAAGGCTTTCTGCCTTTGAATGCAGCCATTGAGTGAGGTCCTTTGCAATCAATCTCCCTGAACTTCCTAACCTCATCCGCACACCCCTCCCACCCCAGCACTCTCGCTAAGACCCAGGCCCCAAGCCTGTGCGTTTGGGGAATGGAAGGCTAGCGTTTTCACCCTAACTGGTGCACCAGGCTCATGGGCCTCAGGAAAAACACGCAGTCGGTAAAGCTGAGTTGCTATCTCAGGCAAAGCATGCGGGGCGGCAAGACGCTTGTCATTGAGAACAGACTAACCGAAGTCTCCGCAGTAGATTCCAGTAAAAATGAAAAAGAAAGGAAAGAAAAGAAAAGAAAAGAAAAGAAAAGCAAAGAAAAGAAAAGAGGGGGGAGAAGGAGAAGTAAGAGATGCAAAGATTCATCCTTCCGTTGCCCTCCCGTGAGGACTCGCCCGGGTTCGGCCTCAGGACCCCGGGCGCGACGCTTGTTGTGGGGCGCTGGGGAGCTAGGCCCGGCCTTCGCGTCCCCGCCTGCCGCGGACCTCGGGGTCCTTTTTGGTCTCCGAGTCGCCCGCCCAGGCCTCCGTGCCGGCCGACTCCAGAAAAAGAAAACATTTTCCACACCCCTTCCGCGGCCGCGCTGGGATCTCCTAGGCGGACGCCCCGCCGCAGGCCCTCCTATTCGAGTGGAGCCGGGACGAGACCGGTCCTCCGAAAAGGCGGCCTGGCGCCAGCCCTCGCCCGGTGGTGCCGGCCGCCTCCTCTCCGACCCCGCCGGGGCTCCCGGGGCTCCAGGGGCCCGGGCTGGGAAGGGGACGGAGGTCGGGGACTGGGGTGGGCGGTGCTGGCAGATCGCGAACCTCGGGCCGGCGTCCACTTTCCCAGGGGGGACGCGGGCCACATCCTCCTCCCTCCTGCCTCTTCCAGTTCGACCAGCAGGACCGCAGCCGTTGCCAGGGACCGACGGCAACAAAGGGCGGGTTCCGCGCAGCCGGCGTCATCAATGGCGGCCGGGACGCCGGTTGCCCTGGTGACGCAATAGAACAGTTGCCTGGCACCGGACTTGGCCGCGCGAATGGCGAGCAGCTAGGTCGAACAGTTGACCGGATCTCTAAAAGGCCCCTGGGAGTGTGGGGCTGGGAGGAAAACAGAGAGGGCGCGAGTGAGTGTGCGTGCGTGCGTGTGTGTGTGTGTGTGTGTGTGTGTGTGTTCTGTGTGTGTGTTTCGTGTGTGTGGGCGTGTGTATATGTGTGCGCGCGTGTGTACAACAGGGCCCACATACACAAAGGAAACCTGGCAGGCTGAGGGGAGGCCTGTGTGGAGGCCCCACACCCTCGGAGACGTACGCTGACCTCGAAGGATGGTCCGAAGTATAAATATGTTCACTGAAAACACTTTACGGTGGGTGCGTGCTGATGCCCCAGGCCCGCACTTTCCCGTGGAATGTGGTGGGTGGAGGGAGGACCGGTGTGTCCCTACCCTCCCGTGAGCAGTATCGTCAGCTGGAGCACAGTGTTTCGGTAAGAGTGTGCTTGCTGTTCCCGAGACAAATGGTTAGTGAGTCCAATCTTCCCCTACCAGGCCTCCCTGGTTCCTCATCACTCCACGCCAGCCTTTGGCCTAGGGAATGTAAGACGCCGAGAGGGACTTTTTAACATCTCCTTGGTTGCCCTGGACTCGCACCCCTAAACTACCCCAGCACAACCCCCTGGCCCCCTCGCTGATTCTCAAAGGCTTGAAGGTAGTTTCTTTGTTTGGCGCGTGGAGGGGACCCTTTCAGCCCCAGAACGCTCATCCTCCCCTCCTGCCACTTGGGTTCGGTGGCCTAAGTGTGGGGGAGTTGTAGAAGCCCCAGGCGCAGTCCAAGGCTTTCTGCCTTTGAATGCATCCATTGAGTGAGGTCCTTTGCAATCAATCTCCCTGAACTTCCTAACCTCATCCGCACACCCCTCCCACCCCAGCACTCTCGCTAAGGCCCAGGCCCCAAGCCTGTGCGTTTGGGGAATGGAAGGCTAGCGTTTTCACCCTAACTGGTGCACCAGGCTCATGGGCCTCAGGAAAAACACGCAGTCGGTAAAGCTGAGTTGCTATCTCAGGCAAAGCATGCGGGGCGGCAAGACGCTTGTCATTGAGAACAGACTAACCGAAGTCTCCGCAGTAGATTCCAGTAAAAATGAAAAAGAAAGGAAAGAAAAGAAAAGAAAAGAAAAGAAAAGCAAAGAAAAGAAAAGAAAAGAAAAGAGGGGGGAGAAGGAGAAGTAAGAGATGCAAAGATTCATCCTTCCGTTGCCCTCCCGTGAGGACTCGCCCGGGTTCGGCCTCAGAACCCCGGGCGCGACGCTTGTTGTGGGGCGCTGGGGAGCTAGGCCCGGCCTTCGCGTCCCCGCCTGCCGCGGACCTCGGGGTCCTTTTTGGTCTCCGAGTCGCCCGCCCAGGCCTCCGTGCCGGCCGACTCCAGAAAAAGAAAACATTTTCCACACCCCTTCCGCGGCCGCGCTGGGATCTCCTAGGCGGACGCCCCGCCGCAGGCCCTCCTATTCGAGTGGAGCCGGGACGAGACCGGTCCTCCGAAAAGGCGGCCTGGCGCCAGCCCTCGCCCGGTGGTGCCGGCCGCCTCCTCTCCGACCCCGCCGGGGCTCCCGGGGCTCCAGGGGCCCGGGCTGGGAAGGGGACGGAGGTCGGGGACTGGGGTGGGCGGTGCTGGCAGATCGCGAACCTCGGGCCGGCGTCCACTTTCCCAGGGGGGACGCGGGCCACATCCTCCTCCCTCCTGCCTCTTCCAGTTCGACCAGCAGGACCGCAGCCGTTGCCAGGGACCGACGGCAACAAAGGGCGGGTTCCGCGCAGCCGGCGTCATCAATGGCGGCCGGGACGCCGGTTGCCCTGGTGACGCAATAGAACAGTTGCCTGGCACCGGACTTGGCCGCGCGAATGGCGAGCAGCTAGGTCGAACAGTTGACCGGATCTCTAAAAGGCCCCTGGGAGTGTGGGGCTGGGAGGAAAACAGAGAGGGCGCGAGTGAGTGTGCGTGCGTGCGTGTGTGTGTGTGTGTGTGTGTGTGTGTGTGTTCTGTGTGTGTGTTTCGTGTGTGTGGGCGTGTGTATATGTGTGCGCGCGTGTGTACAACAGGGCCCACATACACAAAGGAAACCTGGCAGGCTGAGGGGAGGCCTGTGTGGAGGCCCCACACCCTCAGAGACGTACGCTGACCTCGAAGGATGGTCCGAAGTATAAATATGTTCACTGAAAACACTTTACGGTGGGTGCGTGCTGATGCCCCAGGCCCGCACTTTCCCGTGGAATGTGGTGGGTGGAGGGAGGACCGGTGTGTCCCTACCCTCCCGTGAGCAGTATCGTCAGCTGGAGCACAGTGTTTCGGTAAGAGTGTGCTTGCTGTTCCCGAGACAAATGGTTAGTGAGTCCAATCTTCCCCTACCAGGCCTCCCTGGTCCCTCATCACTCCACGCCAGCCTTTGGCCTAGGGAATGTAAGACGCCGAGAGGGACTTTTTAACATCTCCTTGGTTGCCCTGGACTCGCACCCCTAAACTACCCCAGCACAACCCCCTGGCCCCCTCGCTGATTCTCAAAGGCTTGAAGGTAGTTTCTTTGTTTGGCGCGTGGAGGGGACCCTTTCAGCCCCAGAACGCTCATCCTCCCCTCCTGCCACTTGGGTTCGGTGGCCTAAGTGTGGGGGAGTTGTAGAAGCCCCAGGCGCAGTCCAAGGCTTTCTGCCTTTGAATGCAGCCATTGAGTGAGGTCCTTTGCAATCAATCTCCCTGAACTTCCTAACCTCATCCGCACACCCCTCCCACCCCAGCACTCTCGCTAAGGCCCAGGCCCCAAGCCTGTGCGTTTGGGGAATGGAAGGCTAGCGTTTTCACCCTAACTGGTGCACCAGGCTCATGGGCCTCAGGAAAAACACGCAGTCGGTAAAGCTGAGTTGCTATCTCAGGCAAAGCATGCGGGGCGGCAAGACGCTTGTCATTGAGAACAGACTAACCGAAGTCTCCGCAGTAGATTCCAGTAAAAATGAAAAAGAAAGGAAAGAAAAGAAAAGCAAAGAAAAGAAAAGCAAAGAAAAGAAAAGAAAAGAAAAGAGGGGGGAGAAGGAGAAGTAAGAGATGCAAAGATTCATCCTTCCGTTGCCCTCCCGTGAGGACTCGCCCGGGTTCGGCCTCAGAACCCCGGGCGCGACGCTTGTTGTGGGGCGCTGGGGAGCTAGGCCCGGCCTTCGCGTCCCCGCCTGCCGCGGACCTCGGGGTCCTTTTTGGTCTCCGAGTCGCCCGCCCAGGCCTCCGTGCCGGCCGACTCCAGAAAAAGAAAACATTTTCCACACCCCTTCCGCGGCCGCGCTGGGATCTCCTAGGCGGACGCCCCGCCGCAGGCCCTCCTATTCGAGTGGAGCCGGGACGAGACCGGTCCTCCGAAAAGGCGGCCTGGCGCCAGCCCTCGCCCGGTGGTGCCGGCCGCCTCCTCTCCGACCCCGCCGGGGCTCCCGGGGCTCCAGGGGCCCGGGCTGGGAAGGGGACGGAGGTCGGGGACTGGGGTGGGCGGTGCTGGCAGATCGCGAACCTCGGGCCGGCGTCCACTTTCCCAGGGGGGACGCGGGCCACATCCTCCTCCCTCCTGCCTCTTCCAGTTCGACCAGCAGGACCGCAGCCGTTGCCAGGGACCGACGGCAACAAAGGGCGGGTTCCGCGCAGCCGGCGTCATCAATGGCGGCCGGGACGCCGGTTGCCCTGGTGACGCAATAGAACAGTTGCCTGGCACCGGACTTGGCCGCGCGAATGGCGAGCAGCTAGGTCGAACAGTTGACCGGATCTCTAAAAGGCCCCTGGGAGTGTGGGGCTGGGAGGAAAACAGAGAGGGCGCGAGTGAGTGTGCGTGCGTGCGTGTGTGTGTGTGTGTGTGTGTGTGTGTGTGTTCTGTGTGTGTGTTTCGTGTGTGTGGGCGTGTGTATATGTGTGCGCGCGTGTGTACAACAGGGCCCACATACACAAAGGAAACCTGGCAGGCTGAGGGGAGGCCTGTGTGGAGGCCCCACACCCTCAGAGACGTACGCTGACCTCGAAGGATGGTCCGAAGTATAAATATGTTCACTGAAAACACTTTACGGTGGGTGCGTGCTGATGCCCCAGGCCCGCACTTTCCCGTGGAATGTGGTGGGTGGAGGGAGGACCGGTGTGTCCCTACCCTCCCGTGAGCAGTATCGTCAGCTGGAGCACAGTGTTTCGGTAAGAGTGTGCTTGCTGTTCCCGAGACAAATGGTTAGTGAGTCCAATCTTCCCCTACCAGGCCTCCCTGGTCCCTCATCACTCCACGCCAGCCTTTGGCCTAGGGAATGTAAGACGCCGAGAGGGACTTTTTAACATCTCCTTGGTTGCCCTGGACTCGCACCCCTAAACTACCCCAGCACAACCCCCTGGCCCCCTCGCTGATTCTCAAAGGCTTGAAGGTAGTTTCTTTGTTTGGCGCGTGGAGGGGACCCTTTCAGCCCCAGAACGCTCATCCTCCCCTCCTGCCACTTGGGTTCGGTGGCCTAAGTGTGGGGGAGTTGTAGAAGCCCCAGGCGCAGTCCAAGGCTTTCTGCCTTTGAATGCAGCCATTGAGTGAGGTCCTTTGCAATCAATCTCCCTGAACTTCCTAACCTCATCCGCACACCCCTCCCACCCCAGCACTCTCGCTAAGGCCCAGGCCCCAAGCCTGTGCGTTTGGGGAATGGAAGGCTAGCGTTTTCACCCTAACTGGTGCACCAGGCTCATGGGCCTCAGGAAAAACACGCAGTCGGTAAAGCTGAGTTGCTATCTCAGGCAAAGCATGCGGGGCGGCAAGACGCTTGTCATTGAGAACAGACTAACCGAAGTCTCCGCAGTAGATTCCAGTAAAAATGAAAAAGAAAGGAAAGAAAAGAAAAGCAAAGAAAAGAAAAGCAAAGAAAAGAAAAGAAAAGAAAAGAGGGGGGAGAAGGAGAAGTAAGAGATGCAAAGATTCATCCTTCCGTTGCCCTCCCGTGAGGACTCGCCCGGGTTCGGCCTCAGAACCCCGGGCGCGACGCTTGTTGTGGGGCGCTGGGGAGCTAGGCCCGGCCTTCGCGTCCCCGCCTGCCGCGGACCTCGGGGTCCTTTTTGGTCTCCGAGTCGCCCGCCCAGGCCTCCGTGCCGGCCGACTCCAGAAAAAGAAAACATTTTCCACACCCCTTCCGCGGCCGCGCTGGGATCTCCTAGGCGGACGCCCCGCCGCAGGCCCTCCTATTCGAGTGGAGCCGGGACGAGACCGGTCCTCCGAAAAGGCGGCCTGGCGCCAGCCCTCGCCCGGTGGTGCCGGCCGCCTCCTCTCCGACCCCGCCGGGGCTCCCGGGGCTCCAGGGGCCCGGGCTGGGAAGGGGACGGAGGTCGGGGACTGGGGTGGGCGGTGCTGGCAGATCGCGAACCTCGGGCCGGCGTCCACTTTCCCAGGGGGGACGCGGGCCACATCCTCCTCCCTCCTGCCTCTTCCAGTTCGACCAGCAGGACCGCAGCCGTTGCCAGGGACCGACGGCAACAAAGGGCGGGTTCCGCGCAGCCGGCGTCATCAATGGCGGCCGGGACGCCGGTTGCCCTGGTGACGCAATAGAACAGTTGCCTGGCACCGGACTTGGCCGCGCGAATGGCGAGCAGCTAGGTCGAACAGTTGACCGGATCTCTAAAAGGCCCCTGGGAGTGTGGGGCTGGGAGGAAAACAGAGAGGGCGCGAGTGAGTGTGCGTGCGTGCGTGTGTGTGTGTGTGTGTGTGTGTGTGTGTGTTCTGTGTGTGTGTTTCGTGTGTGTGGGCGTGTGTATATGTGTGCGCGCGTGTGTACAACAGGGCCCACATACACAAAGGAAACCTGGCAGGCTGAGGGGAGGCCTGTGTGGAGGCCCCACACCCTCAGAGACGTACGCTGACCTCGAAGGATGGTCCGAAGTATAAATATGTTCACTGAAAACACTTTACGGTGGGTGCGTGCTGATGCCCCAGGCCCGCACTTTCCCGTGGAATGTGGTGGGTGGAGGGAGGACCGGTGTGTCCCTACCCTCCCGTGAGCAGTATCGTCAGCTGGAGCACAGTGTTTCGGTAAGAGTGTGCTTGCTGTTCCCGAGACAAATGGTTAGTGAGTCCAATCTTCCCCTACCAGGCCTCCCTGGTCCCTCATCACTCCACGCCAGCCTTTGGCCTAGGGAATGTAAGACGCCGAGAGGGACTTTTTAACATCTCCTTGGTTGCCCTGGACTCGCACCCCTAAACTACCCCAGCACAACCCCCTGGCCCCCTCGCTGATTCTCAAAGGCTTGAAGGTAGTTTCTTTGTTTGGCGCGTGGAGGGGACCCTTTCAGCCCCAGAACGCTCATCCTCCCCTCCTGCCACTTGGGTTCGGTGGCCTAAGTGTGGGGGAGTTGTAGAAGCCCCAGGCGCAGTCCAAGGCTTTCTGCCTTTGAATGCAGCCATTGAGTGAGGTCCTTTGCAATCAATCTCCCTGAACTTCCTAACCTCATCCGCACACCCCTCCCACCCCAGCACTCTCGCTAAGGCCCAGGCCCCAAGCCTGTGCGTTTGGGGAATGGAAGGCTAGCGTTTTCACCCTAACTGGTGCACCAGGCTCATGGGCCTCAGGAAAAACACGCAGTCGGTAAAGCTGAGTTGCTATCTCAGGCAAAGCATGCGGGGCGGCAAGACGCTTGTCATTGAGAACAGACTAACCGAAGTCTCCGCAGTAGATTCCAGTAAAAATGACAAAGAAAGGAAAGAAAAGGAAAGAAAAGAAAAGCAAAGAAAAGCAAAGAAAAGAAAAGCAAAGAAAAGAAAAGAAAAGAGGGGGGAGAAGGAGAAGTAAGAGATGCAAAGATTCATCCTTCCGTTGCCCTCCCGTGAGGACTCGCCCGGGTTCGGCCTCAGAACCCCGGGCGCGACGCTTGTTGTGGGGCGCTGGGGAGCTAGGCCCGGCCTTCGCGTCCCCGCCTGCCGCGGACCTCGGGGTCCTTTTTGGTCTCCGAGTCGCCCGCCCAGGCCTCCGTGCCGGCCGACTCCAGAAAAAGAAAACATTTTCCACACCCCTTTCGCGGCCGCGCTGGGATCTCCTAGGCGGACGCCCCGCCGCAGGCCCTCCTATTCGAGTGGAGCCGGGACGAGACCGGTCCTCCGAAAAGGCGGCCTGGCGCCAGCCCTCGCCCGGTGGTGCCGGCCGCCTCCTCTCCGACCCCGCCGGGGCTCCCGGGGCTCCAGGGGCCCGGGCTGGGAAGGGGACGGAGGTCGGGGACTGGGGTGGGCGGTGCTGGCAGATCGCGAACCTCGGGCCGGCGTCCACTTTCCCAGGGGGGACGCGGGCCACATCCTCCTCCCTCCTGCCTCTTCCAGGTCGACCAGCAGGACCGCAGCCGTTGCCAGGGACCGACGGCAACAAAGGGCGGGTTCCGCGCAGCCGGCGTCATCAATGGCGGCCGGGACGCCGGTTGCCCTGGTGACGCAATAGAACAGTTGCCTGGCACCGGACTTGGCCGCGCGAATGGCGAGCAGCTAGGTCGAACAGTTGACCGGATCTCTAAAAGGCCCCTGGGAGTGTGGGGCTGGGAGGAAAACAGAGAGGGCGCGAGTGAGTGTGCGTGCGTGTGTGTGTGTGTGTGTGTGTGTGTGTGTGTGTGTGTGTTCTGTGTGTGTGTTTCGTGTGTGTGGGCGTGTGTATATGTGTGCGCGCGTGTGTACAACAGGGCCCACATACACAAAGGAAACCTGGCAGGCTGAGGGGAGGCCTGTGTGGAGGCCCCACACCCTCAGAGACGTACGCTGACCTCGAAGGATGGTCCGAAGTATAAATATGTTCACTGAAAACACTTTACGGTGGGTGCGTGCTGATGCCCCAGGCCCGCACTTTCCCGTGGAATGTGGTGGGTGGAGGGAGGACCGGTGTGTCCCTACCCTCCCGTGAGCAGTATCGTCAGCTGGAGCACAGTGTTTCGGTAAGAGTGTGCTTGCTGTTCCCGAGACAAATGGTTAGTGAGTCCAATCTTCCCCTACCAGGCCTCCCTGGTCCCTCATCACTCCATGCCAGCCTTTGGCCTAGGGAATGTAAGACGCCGAGAGGGACTTTTAAACATCTCCTTGGTTGCCCTGGACTCGCACCCCTAAACTACCCCAGCACAACCCCCTGGCCCCCTCGCTGATTCTCAAAGGCTTGAAGGTAGTTTCTTTGTTTGGCGCGTGGAGGGGACCCTTTCAGCCCCAGAACGCTCATCCTCCCCTCCTGCCACTTGGGTTCGGTGGCCTAAGTGTGGGGGAGTTGTAGAAGCCCCAGGCGCAGTCCAAGGCTTTCTGCCTTTGAATGCAGCCATTGAGTGAGGTCCTTTGCAATCAATCTCCCTGAACTTCCTAACCTCATCCGCACACCCCTCCCACCCCAGCACTCTCGCTAAGACCCAGGCCCCAAGCCTGTGCGTTTGGGGAATGGAAGGCTAGCGTTTTCACCCTAACTGGTGCACCAGGCTCATGGGCCTCAGGAAAAACACGCAGTCGGTAAAGCTGAGTTGCTATCTCAGGCAAAGCATGCGGGGCGGCAAGACGCTTGTCATTGAGAACAGACTAACCGAAGTCTCCGCAGTAGATTCCAGTAAAAATGAAAAAGAAAGGAAAGAAAAGAAAAGAAAAGCAAAGAAAAGAAAAGAGGGGGGAGAAGGAGAAGTAAGAGATGCAAAGATTCATCCTTCCGTTGCCCTCCCGTGAGGACTCGCCCGGGTTCGGCCTCAGGACCCCGGGCGCGACGCTTGTTGTGGGGCGCTGGGGAGCTAGGCCCGGCCTTCGCGTCCCCGCCTGCCGCGGACCTCGGGGTCCTTTTTGGTCTCCGAGTCGCCCGCCCAGGCCTCCGTGCCGGCCGACTCCAGAAAAAGAAAACATTTTCCACACCCCTTCCGCGGCCGCGCTGGGATTTCCTAGGCGGACGCCCCGCCGCAGGCCCTCCTATTCGAGTGGAGCCGGGACGAGACCGGTCCTCCGAAAAGGCGGCCTGGCGCCAGCCCTCGCCCGGTGGTGCCGGCCGCCTCCTCTCCGACCCCGCCGGGGCTCCCGGGGCTCCAGGGGCTCGGGCTGGGAAGGGGACGGAGGTCGGGGACTGGGGTGGGCGGTGCTGGCAGATCGCGAACCTCGGGCCGGCGTCCACTTTCCCAGGGGGGACGCGGGCCACATCCTCCTCCCTCCTGCCTCTTCCAGGTCGACCAGCAGGACCGCAGCCGTTGCCAGGGACCGACGGCAACAAAGGGCGGGTTCCGCGCAGCCGGCGTCATCAATGGCGGCCGGGACGCCGGTTGCCCTGGTGACGCAATAGAACAGTTGCCTGGCACCGGACTTGGCCGCGCGAATGGCGAGCAGCTAGGTCGAACAGTTGACCGGATCTCTAAAAGGCCCCTGGGAGTGTGGGGCTGGGAGGAAAACAGAGAGGGCGCGAGTGAGTGTGCGTGCGTGTGTGTGTGTGTGTGTGTGTGTGTGTGTGTGTGTGTTCTGTGTGTGTGTTTCGTGTGTGTGGGCGTGTGTATATGTGTGCGCGCGTGTGTACAACAGGGCCCACATACACAAAGGAAACCTGGCAGGCTGAGGGGAGGCCTGTGTGGAGGCCCCACACCCTCAGAGACGTACACTGACCTCGAAGGATGGTCCGAAGTATAAATATGTTCACTGAAAACACTTTACGGTGGGTGCGTGCTGATGCCCCAGGCCCGCACTTTCCCGTGGAATGTGGTGGGTGGAGGGAGGACCGGTGTGTCCCTACCCTCCCGTGAGCAGTATCTTCAGCTGGAGCACAGTGTTTCGGTAAGAGTGTGCTTGCTGTTCCCGAGACAAATGGTTAGTGAGTCCAATCTTCCCCTACCAGGCCTCCCTGGTCCCTCATCACTCCATGCCAGCCTTTGGCCTAGGGAATGTAAGACGCCGAGAGGGACTTTTAAACATCTCCTTGGTTGCCCTGGACTCGCACCCCTAAACTACCCCAGCACAACCCCCTGGCCCCCTCGCTGATTCTCAAAGGCTTGAAGGTAGTTTCTTTGTTTGGCGCGTGGAGGGGACCCTTTCAGCCCCAGAACGCTCATCCTCCCCTCCTGCCACTTGGGTTCGGTGGCCTAAGTGTGGGGGAGTTGTAGACGCCCCAGGCGCAGTCCAAGGCTTTCTGCCTTTGAATGCAGCCATTGAGTGAGGTCCTTTGCAATCAATCTCCCTGAACTTCCTAACCTCATCCGCACACCCCTCCCACCCCAGCACTCTCGCTAAGACCCAGGCCCCAAGCCTGTGCGTTTGGGGAATGGAAGGCTAGCGTTTTCACCCTAACTGGTGCACCAGGCTCATGGGCCTCAGGAAAAACACGCAGTCGGTAAAGCTGAGTTGCTATCTCAGGCAAAGCATGCGGGGCGGCAAGACGCTTGTCATTGAGAACAGACTAACCGAAGTCTCCGCAGTAGATTCCAGTAAAAATGAAAAAGAAAGGAAAGAAAAGAAAAGAAAAGAAAAGAAAAGCAAAGAAAAGAAAAGAGGGGGGAGAAGGAGAAGTAAGAGATGCAAAGATTCATCCTTCCGTTGCCCTCCCGTGAGGACTCGCCCGGGTTCGGCCTCAGGACCCCGGGCGCGACGCTTGTTGTGGGGCGCTGGGGAGCTAGGCCCGGCCTTCGCGTCCCCGCCTGCCGCGGACCTCGGGGTCCTTTTTGGTCTCCGAGTCGCCCGCCCAGGCCTCCGTGCCGGCCGACTCCAGAAAAAGAAAACATTTTCCACACCCCTTCCGCGGCCGCGCTGGGATCTCCTAGGCGGACGCCCCGCCGCAGGCCCTCCTATTCGAGTGGAGCCGGGACGAGACCGGTCCTCCGAAAAGGCGGCCTGGCGCCAGCCCTCGCCCGGTGGTGCCGGCCGCCTCCTCTCCGACCCCGCCGGGGCTCCCGGGGCTCCAGGGGCCCGGGCTGGGAAGGGGACGGAGGTCGGGGACTGGGGTGGGCGGTGCTGGCAGATCGCGAACCTCGGGCCGGCGTCCACTTTCCCAGGGGGGACGCGGGCCACATCCTCCTCCCTCCTGCCTCTTCCAGGTCGACCAGCAGGACCGCAGCCGTTGCCTGGGACCCATGGCAACAAAGGGCGGGTTCCGCGCGGCCGGCGTCATCAATGGGGGCCGGGACGCCGGTTGCCCGGGTGACGCAATAGAACAGTTGCCGGGCACCGGACTTGGCCGCGCGAATGGCGAGCAGCAAGGTCCAACAGTTGACCGGATCTCTAAAAGGCCCCTGGGAGTGTGGGGTTGGGAGGAAAACAGAGAGGGCGCGAGTGAGTGTGCGTGTGTGTGTGTGTGTGTGTGTGTGTGTGTGTGTGTTCTGTGTGTGTGTGTGGACGTGTACAACAGGGTCCACATACACAAAGGAAACCTGGCAGCCTCAGGGGAGGCCAGTGTGGAGGCCCCACACACTCAGAGACGTACGCTGACCTCAAAGGATGGTCCGAAGTATAAATATGTTCCCTGAAAACACTTTACGGTGGGTGGGTGCTGATGTACCAGGCCCGCACCTTCCCGTGGAAAGCGGTGGGTGGAGGGAGGACTGGTGTGTCCCGACCATCCCGTCCGCATCCATCCATCCATCCATCCATCAATCCATCCATCCATCCATCCACCCACCCATCCATCCATCATTCCACCCATCCATTCATTGGGTGGGGGGGAGGGCGAAACCTAAAGATGAGTGAGCAATATCGTCAGCTGGAGCACAGTGTTTCGGTAAGAGTGTGCTTGCTGTACCCGTGAAAAAGGGTTACTGGGTCCAATCATCCCCTACCAGGCCTCCCTGGGCCCTCCTCACTGCTCGCCAGCGTTTGGCCTAGGGAATGTAAGACGCCCAGGGGGACTGTTTAACATCTCCTTGGTTGCCCTGGACTCGCACCCCTAAACTACCCCAGCACAAGCCCCTGGCCCCCTCGCTGATTGTCAAAGGGTTGAAGGTAGTTTCTCTGTTTGGCGCGTGGAGGGGACTCTTTCAGACCCAGAACGCTCATCCTCCCTTCCTGCCACTTGGATTCGGTGGCCTAAGTTTGGGGCAGTTGTAGAAACCCCAGGCGCAGTCCAAGACTTTCTGCCTTTGAATGCAGCCATTGAGTGAGGTCCTTTGCAATCCATCTCCCTGAACTTCCTAACCTCATCCGCACACCCCTCCCACCCCAGCACTCTCGCTAAGGCCCAGGCCCCAAGCCTGTCCGTTTGGGGAATGGAAGGCTAGCGTTTTCACCCTAACTTGTGCACCAGGCTCATGGGCCTCAGGAAAAACACGCAGTGGGTAAAGCTGCGTTGCTCTCTCAGGCAAAGCATCCGGGGCGGCAAGACGCTTGTCATTGAGAACAGACTAACCGAAGTCTCCGCAGTAGATTCCAGTAAAAATGAAAAAGAAAGGAAAGAAAAGAAAAGAGAAGAGAAGAGGGGGGAGAAGGAGAAGTAAGACATGCAAAGATTCATCCGTCCGTGGCCGTCCCGTGAGGACTCGCCCGGGTTCGGACTCAGGACCCAGGGCGCGACCCTTGCTGTGGGGCGCTGGGGAGCTAGGCCCGGCCTTCGCGTCCCCGCCTGCCGCGGACCTCGGGGTCCTTTTTGGTCTCCGAATCGCCCGCCCAGGCCTCCGTGCCGGCCGACTCCAGAAAAAGACACAATTTTCCACACCCAATCCGCGGCCGCGCTGGGAGCTCCGAGGCGGACGCCCCGCCGCAGGCCCTCCTATTCGAGTGGAGCCGGGACGACACCGGTCCTCCGAAAAGGCGGCAGGGCGCCCGCTCTCGCCCGGCGGTGCCGGCCGCCTCCTCTCCGATCCCGCCGGGGCTCCCGGGGCTCCTGGGCCCCGGGCTGGGAAGGGGACGGAGGTCGGGGACTGGGGTGGGCGGTGCTGGCAGATCGCGGGCCTGGGGCCGGCGTCCACTTTCCCAGGGGGGACGCGGGCCACATCCTCCTCCCTCCTGCCTCTTCCAGGTCGACCAGCAGGACCGCAGCCGTTGCCTGGGACCCATGGCAACAAAGGGCGGGTTCCGCGCGGCCGGCGTCATCAATGGGGGCCGGGACGCCGGTTGCCCGGGTGACGCAATAGAACAGTTGCCGGGCACCGGACTTGGCCGCGCGAATGGCGAGCAGCAAGGTCCAACAGTTGACCGGATCTCTAAAAGGCCCCTGGGAGTGTGGGGTTGGGAGGAAAACAGAGAGGGCGCGAGTGAGTGTGCGTGTGCGTGTGTGTGTGTGTGTGTGTGTGTGTGTGTGTTCTGTGTGTGTGTGTGGACGTGTACAACAGGGTCCACATACACAAAGGAAACCTGGCAGCCTCAGGGGAGGCCAGTGTGGAGGCCCCACACACTCAGAGACGTACGCTGACCTCAAAGGATGGTCCGAAGTATAAATATGTTCCCTGAAAACACTTTACGGTGGGTGGGTGCTGATGTACCAGGCCCGCACCTTCCCGTGGAAAGCGGTGGGTGGAGGGAGGACTGGTGTGTCCCGACCATCCCGTCCGCATCCATCCATCCATCCATCCATCAATCCATCCATCCATCCATCCACCCACCCATCCATCCATCATTCCACCCATCCATTCATTGGGTGGGGGGGAGGGCGAAACCTAAAGATGAGTGAGCAATATCGTCAGCTGGAGCACAGTGTTTCGGTAAGAGTGTGCTTGCTGTTCCCGTGAAAAAGGGTTACTGGGTCCAATCATCCCCTACCAGGCCTCCCTGGGCCCTCCGCACTGCTCGCCAGCGTTTGGCCTAGGGAATGTAAGACGCCCAGGGGGACTGTTTAACATCTCCTTGGTTGCCCTGGACTCGCACCCCTAAACTACCCCAGCACAAGCCCCTGGCCCCCTCGCTGATTGTCAAAGGGTTGAAGGTAGTTTCTCTGTTTGGCGCGTGGAGGGGACTCTTTCAGACCCAGAACGCTCATCCTCCCTTCCTGCCACTTGGATTCGGTGGCCTAAGTTTGGGGCAGTTGTAGAAACCCCAGGCGCAGTCCAAGACTTTCTGCCTTTGAATGCAGCCATTGAGTGAGGTCCTTTGCAATCCATCTCCCTGAACTTCCTAACCTCATCCGCACACCCCTCCCACCCCAGCACTCTCGCTAAGGCCCAGGCCCCAAGCCTGTCTGTTTGGGGAATGGAAGGCTAGCGTTTTCACCCTAACTTGTGCACCAGGCTCATGGGCCTCAGGAAAAACACGCAGTGGGTAAAGCTGCGTTGCTCTCTCAGGCAAAGCATCCGGGGCGGCAAGACGCTTGTCATTGAGAACAGACTAACCGAAGTCTCCGCAGTAGATTCCAGTAAAAATGAAAAAGAAAGGAAAGAAAAGAAAAGAGAAGAGAAGAGGGGGGAGAAGGAGAAGTAAGACATGCAAAGATTCATCCGTCCGTGGCCGTCCCGTGAGGACTCGCCCGGGTTCGGACTCAGGACCCAGGGCGCGACCCTTGCTGTGGGGCGCTGGGGAGCTAGGCCCGGCCTTCGCGTCCCCGCCTGCCGCGGACCTCGGGGTCCTTTTTGGTCTCCGAATCGCCCGCCCAGGCCTCCGTGCCGGCCGACTCCAGAAAAAGACACAATTTTCCACACCCAATCCGCGGCCGCGCTGGGAGCTCCGAGGCGGACGCCCCGCCGCAGGCCCTCCTATTCGAGTGGAGCCGGGACGACACCGGTCCTCCGAAAAGGCGGCAGGGCGCCCGCTCTCGCCCGGCGGTGCCGGCCGCCTCCTCTCCGATCCCGCCGGGGCTCCCGGGGCTCCTGGGCCCCGGGCTGGGAAGGGGACGGAGGTCGGGGACTGGGGTGGGCGGTGCTGGCAGATTGCGGGCCTGGGGCCGGCGTCCACTTTCCCAGGGGGGACGCGGGCCACATCCTCCTCCCTCCTGCCTCTTCCAGGTCGACCAGCAGGACCGCAGCCGTTGCCTGGGACCCATGGCAACAAAGGGCGGGTTCCGCGCGGCCGGCGTCATCAATGGGGGCCGGGACGCCGGTTGCCCGGGTGACGCAATAGAACAGTTGCCGGGCACCGGACTTGGCCGCGCGAATGGCGAGCAGCAAGGTCCAACAGTTGACCGGATCTCTAAAAGGCCCCTGGGAGTGTGGGGTTGGGAGGAAAACAGAGAGGGCGCGAGTGAGTGTGCGTGTGTGTGTGTGTGTGTGTGTGTGTGTGTGTTCTGTGTGTGTGTGTGGACGTGTACAACAGGGTCCACATACACAAAGGAAACCTGGCAGCCTCAGGGGAGGCCAGTGTGGAGGCCCCACACACTCAGAGACGTACGCTGACCTCAAAGGATGGTCCGAAGTATAAATATGTTCCCTGAAAACACTTTACGGTGGGTGGGTGCTGATGTACCAGGCCCGCACCTTCCCGTGGAAAGCGGTGGGTGGAGGGAGGACTGGTGTGTCCCGACCATCCCGTCCGCATCCATCCATCCATCCATCCATCAATCCATCCATCCATCCATCCACCCACCCATCCATCCATCATTCCACCCATCCATTCATTGGGTGGGGGGGAGGGCGAAACCTAAAGATGAGTGAGCAATATCGTCAGCTGGAGCACAGTGTTTCGGTAAGAGTGTGCTTGCTGTTCCCGTGAAAAAGGGTTACTGGGTCCAATCATCCCCTACCAGGCCTCCCTGGGCCCTCCTCACTGCTCGCCAGCGTTTGGCCTAGGGAATGTAAGACGCCCAGGGGGACTGTTTAACATCTCCTTGGTTGCCCTGGACTCGCACCCCTAAACTACCCCAGCACAAGCCCCTGGCCCCCTCGCTGATTGTCAAAGGGTTGAAGGTAGTTTCTCTGTTTGGCGCGTGGAGGGGACTCTTTCAGACCCAGAACGCTCATCCTCCCTTCCTGCCACTTGGATTCGGTGGCCTAAGTTTGGGGCAGTTGTAGAAACCCCAGGCGCAGTCCAAGACTTTCTGCCTTTGAATGCAGCCATTGAGTGAGGTCCTTTGCAATCCATCTCCCTGAACTTCCTAACCTCATCCGCACACCCCTCCCACCCCAGCACTCTCGCTAAGGCCCAGGCCCCAAGCCTGTCCGTTTGGGGAATGGAAGGCTAGCGTTTTCACCCTAACTTGTGCACCAGGCTCATGGGCCTCAGGAAAAACACGCAGTGGGTAAAGCTGCGTTGCTCTCTCAGGCAAAGCATCCGGGGCGGCAAGACGCTTGTCATTGAGAACAGACTAACCGAAGTCTCCGCAGTAGATTCCAGTAAAAATGAAAAAGAAAGGAAAGAAAAGAAAAGAGAAGAGAAGAGGGGGGAGAAGGAGAAGTAAGACATGCAAAGATTCATCCGTCCGTGGCCGTCCCGTGAGGACTCGCCCGGGTTCGGACTCAGGACCCAGGGCGCGACCCTTGCTGTGGGGCGCTGGGGAGCTAGGCCCGGCCTTCGCGTCCCCGCCTGCCGCGGACCTCGGGGTCCTTTTTGGTCTCCGAATCGCCCGCCCAGGCCTCCGTGCCGGCCGACTCCAGAAAAAGACACAATTTTCCACACCCAATCCGCGGCCGCGCTGGGAGCTCCGAGGCGGACGCCCCGCCGCAGGCCCTCCTATTCGAGTGGAGCCGGGACGACACCGGTCCTCCGAAAAGGCGGCAGGGCGCCCGCTCTCGCCCGGCGGTGCCGGCCGCCTCCTCTCCGATCCCGCCGGGGCTCCCGGGGCTCCTGGGCCCCGGGCTGGGAAGGGGACGGAGGTCGGGGACTGGGGTGGGCGGTGCTGGCAGATCGCGGGCCTGGGGCCGGCGTCCACTTTCCCAGGGGGGACGCGGGCCACATCCTCCTCCCTCCTGCCTCTTCCAGGTCGACCAGCAGGACCGCAGCCGTTGCCTGGGACCCATGGCAACAAAGGGCGGGTTCCGCGCGGCCGGCGTCATCAATGGGGGCCGGGACGCCGGTTGCCCGGGTGACGCAATAGAACAGTTGCCGGGCACCGGACTTGGCCGCGCGAATGGCGAGCAGCAAGGTCCAACAGTTGACCGGATCTCTAAAAGGCCCCTGGGAGTGTGGGGTTGGGAGGAAAACAGAGAGGGCGCGAGTGAGTGTGCGTGTGTGTGTGTGTGTGTGTGTGTGTGTGTGTGTGTGTGTTCTGTGTGTGTGTGTGGACGTGTACAACAGGGTCCACATACACAAAGGAAACCTGGCAGCCTCAGGGGAGGCCAGTGTGGAGGCCCCACAAACTCAGAGACGTACGCTGACCTCAAAGGATGGTCCGAAGTATAAATATGTTCCCTGAAAACACTTTACGGTGGGTGGGTGCTGATGTACCAGGCCCGCACCTTCCCGTGGAAAGCGGTGGGTGGAGGGAGGACTGGTGTGTCCCGACCATCCCGTCCGCATCCATCCATCCATCCATCCATCAATCCATCCATCCATCCATCCACCCACCCATCCATCCATCATTCCACCCATCCATTCATTGGGTGGGGGGGAGGGCGAAACCTAAAGATGAGTGAGCAATATCGTCAGCTGGAGCACAGTGTTTCGGTAAGAGTGTGCTTGCTGTTCCCGTGAAAAAGGGTTACTGGGTCCAATCATCCCCTACCAGGCCTCCCTGGGCCCTCCGCACTGCTCGCCAGCGTTTGGCCTAGGGAATGTAAGACGCCCAGGGGGACTGTTTAACATCTCCTTGGTTGCCCTGGACTCGCACCCCTAAACTACCCCAGCACAAGCCCCTGGCCCCCTCGCTGATTGTCAAAGGGTTGAAGGTAGTTTCTCTGTTTGGCGCGTGGAGGGGACTCTTTCAGACCCAGAACGCTCATCCTCCCTTCCTGCCACTTGGATTCGGTGGCCTAAGTTTGGGGCAGTTGTAGAAACCCCAGGCGCAGTCCAAGACTTTCTGCCTTTGAATGCAGCCATTGAGTGAGGTCCTTTGCAATCCATCTCCCTGAACTTCCTAACCTCATCCGCACACCCCTCCCACCCCAGCACTCTCGCTAAGGCCCAGGCCCCAAGCCTGTCTGTTTGGGGAATGGAAGGCTAGCGTTTTCACCCTAACTTGTGCACCAGGCTCATGGGCCTCAGGAAAAACACGCAGTGGGTAAAGCTGCGTTGCTCTCTCAGGCAAAGCATCCGGGGCGGCAAGACGCTTGTCATTGAGAACAGACTAACCGAAGTCTCCGCAGTAGATTCCAGTAAAAATGAAAAAGAAAGGAAAGAAAAGAAAAGAGAAGAGAAGAGGGGGGAGAAGGAGAAGTAAGACATGCAAAGATTCATCCGTCCGTGGCCGTCCCGTGAGGACTCGCCCGGGTTCGGACTCAGGACCCAGGGCGCGACCCTTGCTGTGGGGCGCTGGGGAGCTAGGCCCGGCCTTCGCGTCCCCGCCTGCCGCGGACCTCGGGGTCCTTTTTGGTCTCCGAATCGCCCGCCCAGGCCTCCGTGCCGGCCGACTCCAGAAAAAGACACAATTTTCCACACCCAATCCGCGGCCGCGCTGGGAGCTCCGAGGCGGACGCCCCGCCGCAGGCCCTCCTATTCGAGTGGAGCCGGGACGACACCGGTCCTCCGAAAAGGCGGCAGGGCGCCCGCTCTCGCCTGGCGGTGCCGGCCGCCTCCTCTCCGATCCCGCCGGGGCTCCCGGGGCTCCTGGGCCCCGGGCTGGGAAGGGGACGGAGGTCGGGGACTGGGGTGGGCGGTGCTGGCAGATTGCGGGCCTGGGGCCGGCGTCCACTTTCCCAGGGGGGACGCGGGCCACATCCTCCTCCCTCCTGCCTCTTCCAGGTCGACCAGCAGGACCGCAGCCGTTGCCTGGGACCCATGGCAACAAAGGGCGGGTTCCGCGCGGCCGGCGTCATCAATGGGGGCCGGGACGCCGGTTGCCCGGGTGACGCAATAGAACAGTTGCCGGGCACCGGACTTGGCCGCGCGAATGGCGAGCAGCAAGGTCCAACAGTTGACCGGATCTCTAAAAGGCCCCTGGGAGTGTGGGGTTGGGAGGAAAACAGAGAGGGCGCGAGTGAGTGTGCGTGTGTGTGTGTGTGTGTGTGTGTGTGTGTGTGTGTGTGTGTTCTGTGTGTGTGTGTGGACGTGTACAACAGGGTCCACATACACAAAGGAAACCTGGCAGCCTCAGGGGAGGCCAGTGTGGAGGCCCCACAAACTCAGAGACGTACGCTGACCTCAAAGGATGGTCCGAAGTATAAATATGTTCCCTGAAAACACTTTACGGTGGGTGGGTGCTGATGTACCAGGCCCGCACCTTCCCGTGGAAAGCGGTGGGTGGAGGGAGGACTGGTGTGTCCCGACCATCCCGTCCGCATCCATCCATCCATCCATCCATCAATCCATCCATCCATCCATCCACCCACCCATCCATCCATCATTCCACCCATCCATTCATTGGGTGGGGGGGAGGGCGAAACCTAAAGATGAGTGAGCAATATCGTCAGCTGGAGCACAGTGTTTCGGTAAGAGTGTGCTTGCTGTTCCCGTGAAAAAGGGTTACTGGGTCCAATCATCCCCTACCAGGCCTCCCTGGGCCCTCCTCACTGCTCGCCAGCGTTTGGCCTAGGGAATGTAAGACGCCCAGGGGGACTGTTTAACATCTCCTTGGTTGCCCTGGACTCGCACCCCTAAACTACCCCAGCACAAGCCCCTGGCCCCCTCGCTGATTGTCAAAGGGTTGAAGGTAGTTTCTCTGTTTGGCGCGTGGAGGGGACTCTTTCAGACCCAGAACGCTCATCCTCCCTTCCTGCCACTTGGATTCGGTGGCCTAAGTTTGGGGCAGTTGTAGAAACCCCAGGCGCAGTCCAAGACTTTCTGCCTTTGAATGCAGCCATTGAGTGAGGTCCTTTGCAATCCATCTCCCTGAACTTCCTAACCTCATCCGCACACCCCTCCCACCCCAGCACTCTCGCTAAGGCCCAGGCCCCAAGCCTGTCCGTTTGGGGAATGGAAGGCTAGCGTTTTCACCCTAACTTGTGCACCAGGCTCATGGGCCTCAGGAAAAACACGCAGTGGGTAAAGCTGCGTTGCTCTCTCAGGCAAAGCATCCGGGGCGGCAAGACGCTTGTCATTGAGAACAGACTAACCGAAGTCTCCGCAGTAGATTCCAGTAAAAATGAAAAAGAAAGGAAAGAAAAGAAAAGAGAAGAGAAGAGGGGGGAGAAGGAGAAGTAAGACATGCAAAGATTCATCCGTCCGTGGCCGTCCCGTGAGGACTCGCCCGGGTTCGGACTCAGGACCCAGGGCGCGACCCTTGCTGTGGGGCGCTGGGGAGCTAGGCCCGGCCTTCGCGTCCCCGCCTGCCGCGGACCTCGGGGTCCTTTTTGGTCTCCGAATCGCCCGCCCAGGCCTCCGTGCCGGCCGACTCCAGAAAAAGACACAATTTTCCACACCCAATCCGCGGCCGCGCTGGGAGCTCCGAGGCGGACGCCCCGCCGCAGGCCCTCCTATTCGAGTGGAGCCGGGACGACACCGGTCCTCCGAAAAGGCGGCAGGGCGCCCGCTCTCGCCCGGCGGTGCCGGCCGCCTCCTCTCCGATCCCGCCGGGGCTCCCGGGGCTCCTGGGCCCCGGGCTGGGAAGGGGACGGAGGTCGGGGACTGGGGTGGGCGGTGCTGGCAGATTGCGGGCCTGGGGCCGGCGTCCACTTTCCCAGGGGGGACGCGGGCCACATCCTCCTCCCTCCTGCCTCTTCCAGGTCGACCAGCAGGACCGCAGCCGTTGCCTGGGACCCATGGCAACAAAGGGCGGGTTCCGCGCGGCCGGCGTCATCAATGGGGGCCGGGACGCCGGTTGCCCGGGTGACGCAATAGAACAGTTGCCGGGCACCGGACTTGGCCGCGCGAATGGCGAGCAGCAAGGTCCAACAGTTGACCGGATCTCTAAAAGGCCCCTGGGAGTGTGGGGTTGGGAGGAAAACAGAGAGGGCGCGAGTGAGTGTGCGTGTGTGTGTGTGTGTGTGTGTGTGTGTGTGTGTGTGTTCTGTGTGTGTGTGTGGACGTGTACAACAGGGTCCACATACACAAAGGAAACCTGGCAGCCTCAGGGGAGGCCAGTGTGGAGGCCCCACAAACTCAGAGACGTACGCTGACCTCAAAGGATGGTCCGAAGTATAAATATGTTCCCTGAAAACACTTTACGGTGGGTGGGTGCTGATGTACCAGGCCCGCACCTTCCCGTGGAAAGCGGTGGGTGGAGGGAGGACTGGTGTGTCCCGACCATCCCGTCCGCATCCATCCATCCATCCATCCATCAATCCATCCATCCATCCATCCACCCACCCATCCATCCATCATTCCACCCATCCATTCATTGGGTGGGGGGGAGGGCGAAACCTAAAGATGAGTGAGCAATATCGTCAGCTGGAGCACAGTGTTTCGGTAAGAGTGTGCTTGCTGTTCCCGTGAAAAAGGGTTACTGGGTCCAATCATCCCCTACCAGGCCTCCCTGGGCCCTCCTCACTGCTCGCCAGCGTTTGGCCTAGGGAATGTAAGACGCCCAGGGGGACTGTTTAACATCTCCTTGGTTGCCCTGGACTCGCACCCCTAAACTACCCCAGCACAAGCCCCTGGCCCCCTCGCTGATTGTCAAAGGGTTGAAGGTAGTTTCTCTGTTTGGCGCGTGGAGGGGACTCTTTCAGACCCAGAACGCTCATCCTCCCTTCCTGCCACTTGGATTCGGTGGCCTAAGTTTGGGGCAGTTGTAGAAACCCCAGGCGCAGTCCAAGACTTTCTGCCTTTGAATGCAGCCATTGAGTGAGGTCCTTTGCAATCCATCTCCCTGAACTTCCTAACCTCATCCGCACACCCCTCCCACCCCAGCACTCTCGCTAAGGCCCAGGCCCCAAGCCTGTCCGTTTGGGGAATGGAAGGCTAGCGTTTTCACCCTAACTTGTGCACCAGGCTCATGGGCCTCAGGAAAAACACGCAGTGGGTAAAGCTGCGTTGCTCTCTCAGGCAAAGCATCCGGGGCGGCAAGACGCTTGTCATTGAGAACAGACTAACCGAAGTCTCCGCAGTAGATTCCAGTAAAAATGAAAAAGAAAGGAAAGAAAAGAAAAGAGAAGAGAAGAGGGGGGAGAAGGAGAAGTAAGACATGCAAAGATTCATCCGTCCGTGGCCGTCCCGTGAGGACTCGCCCGGGTTCGGACTCAGGACCCAGGGCGCGACCCTTGCTGTGGGGCGCTGGGGAGCTAGGCCCGGCCTTCGCGTCCCCGCCTGCCGCGGACCTCGGGGTCCTTTTTGGTCTCCGAATCGCCCGCCCAGGCCTCCGTGCCGGCCGACTCCAGAAAAAGACACAATTTTCCACACCCAATCCGCGGCCGCGCTGGGAGCTCCGAGGCGGACGCCCCGCCGCAGGCCCTCCTATTCGAGTGGAGCCGGGACGACACCGGTCCTCCGAAAAGGCGGCAGGGCGCCCGCTCTCGCCCGGCGGTGCCGGCCGCCTCCTCTCCGATCCCGCCGGGGCTCCCGGGGCTCCTGGGCCCCGGGCTGGGAAGGGGACGGAGGTCGGGGACTGGGGTGGGCGGTGCTGGCAGATCGCGGGCCTGGGGCCGGCGTCCACTTTCCCAGGGGGGACGCGGGCCACATCCTCCTCCCTCCTGCCTCTTCCAGGTCGACCAGCAGGACCGCAGCCGTTGCCTGGGACCCATGGCAACAAAGGGCGGGTTCCGCGCGGCCGGCGTCATCAATGGGGGCCGGGACGCCGGTTGCCCGGGTGACGCAATAGAACAGTTGCCGGGCACCGGACTTGGCCGCGCGAATGGCGAGCAGCAAGGTCCAACAGTTGACCGGATCTCTAAAAGGCCCCTGGGAGTGTGGGGTTGGGAGGAAAACAGAGAGGGCGCGAGTGAGTGTGCGTGTGTGTGTGTGTGTGTGTGTGTGTGTGTGTGTGTGTTCTGTGTGTGTGTGTGGACGTGTACAACAGGGTCCACATACACAAAGGAAACCTGGCAGCCTCAGGGGAGGCCAGTGTGGAGGCCCCACACACTCAGAGACGTACGCTGACCTCAAAGGATGGTCCGAAGTATAAATATGTTCCCTGAAAACACTTTACGGTGGGTGGGTGCTGATGTACCAGGCCCGCACCTTCCCGTGGAAAGCGGTGGGTGGAGGGAGGACTGGTGTGTCCCGACCATCCCGTCCGCATCCATCCATCCATCCATCCATCAATCCATCCATCCATCCATCCACCCACCCATCCATCCATCATTCCACCCATCCATTCATTGGGTGGGGGGGAGGGCGAAACCTAAAGATGAGTGAGCAATATCGTCAGCTGGAGCACAGTGTTTCGGTAAGAGTGTGCTTGCTGTTCCCGTGAAAAAGGGTTACTGGGTCCAATCATCCCCTACCAGGCCTCCCTGGGCCCTCCTCACTGCTCGCCAGCGTTTGGCCTAGGGAATGTAAGACGCCCAGGGGGACTGTTTAACATCTCCTTGGTTGCCCTGGACTCGCACCCCTAAACTACCCCAGCACAAGCCCCTGGCCCCCTCGCTGATTGTCAAAGGGTTGAAGGTAGTTTCTCTGTTTGGCGCGTGGAGGGGACTCTTTCAGACCCAGAACGCTCATCCTCCCTTCCTGCCACTTGGATTCGGTGGCCTAAGTTTGGGGCAGTTGTAGAAACCCCAGGCGC